>JAOTAY010000004.1:4504353-4523585 GCA_025629805.1 Erythroxylum baracoense
TTTGTAATTAAAAAATTATAAATACATTAAAAATAAATATTGATACAATTATAAATTAATCAATGAATTACATATTTTAAAGCATATTATACTGTAGGGACATTTTTATCATTGACACTATTTTTATGTTCTGTCCACTGCAACCAAACACATTTCTGTCCTCGATACAGAGACAGTTTTTTCTGTTTTGTCCATCACAACTAAACACCTTACTATCTCTAATTTTTGTTCTATTTCATCTTCAAATTTTCATCTCATTCCGTCTCCGCATCCAGAAGACAATAACTAAACGCAGCGTTACTGCTCAACCAAGAACCTGCACAGAAAATGGCACGTGGCTGCTCCAAACAAGGTCCAACAAGGACTATTTTGTTGTCTTTAGCATGCATAGGTTGGCGGAATCATTTTCTTCTAAGACTCATCGGTAGTAGGTCCTCGAGTATACATTGTTTAGACATTATGTAATGACATTGGGTTGTGTTTGAGGAATCACAGCCTCCTCACGGAATCAAGAAAACGGTAAACAGTCTTGTGAGCTTCTAAGTCCAGCAGGGCGAAGTTTAAGTATTGTGCAATGACATTGAGTTTGTGCATATTGTGCAATGACATTGAGTTTGTGCACCCACATAATCCCCTATATCACACATTTACGGTGGAAGTGATGCATGTCCGTGATCGATCAGCAGCCACATAATCAAGGGTTGGAAGATTAGAACTTCCAGCTCGTGTAATTGGAGAAAAAGTAGGATACGAAAAATAAAAGCAAAAAAGCAACGTAATATGTAATTATGTCAAAAGCTCGAACGAAACACTCAACTTCAGAGATCAATCCCTTTTCCCTAACATCCGGTCACTGAGAAGAATACAAAAAGTAGACAGCAGCCACGATTCGCAGAAATACTCAGGAGGACGTAACAAGAACTTATGATTGGAAAGAACAGAAGGGGGGAGCAAAGAAAAGAGTTTGACTGTTTGAGAACCAAGGTAGAAGTGAACTTGCAGCTAAATAGCATGATGCTTGGGCAGAACCTACAAATTCCTCCCACCCTTTGCAATGTCATCCTTAATTGCTCGTTGAATCCATTTGACAATAAGCCACTGCAAGATGGGTAACGATCACGGAAAATGTTAATTAGACACATGACTTGAATCATCAGTCCAAACTCAAAAGTGAGAGAACCCAACAAATTTTTACCTGAACCCCAATAATGAGAGGGATCAACACCTTTCCCCTGTCATTTGACTCAGATCCATCTACCAACCTTTTGTCAACAAGAATCCCTTTGTTTCCATTTGTTGCAACCCCAACTATCTCTTTTACCAAATGCGGAATCCAAGCATCACCATTCGGGAGAATCTACATCCAAAACAAGCAATTTGCCAATAAATAATCAACTTCATACAACAATAGTTAAATTCAGATCTAAACCACCTTACCTTTTCATCTTTCTCATTTTTGTTGCATCTCCCACTATTCTCAACAAAACCAACAGGAATATAGGAATCCTACAAGCATTAATGTGAAAAAATGGTTACTACGCAGGATATAAAAATTTCGTTACTGTAAAATCACATGCAACAATGTACAACACTAAAAGACTAATGGATGCCTATTTCCATGATTGTAGTTAGTTCTCAAGTATTATACCGAGCTAGCCAATTTTCACAAGAATGCAAGCCTCTTAATACCTGCAATTGAGCTAGTTCCTACAAACACCTTCATCCAGATAATTTAGATCTTAGGATATCAAAAACCATATCTTGTAACCTCAAATCTCTTCTTTAGACATATGATACAACATTCAATCTTTTCTAGCATAGTTAATCTGCATTGTATTATTCCCTAAAAATAAAAGGTCCATCACACAACGAACAAAACTTAAGACACTTAGTTAGCCCTTCTTTAGGAAGCCCACAACACTAGAAAATTGAACCTTTATGCAGTCATCCCAAACAGAAGTAGTAATTTCTTCCAGATCAACCAAACAACTCTCCCTTTCAACATTAGGTTCTTTGTCGAACAAATATTTGTGTATAAGATAGGAAGGAGGATTCAAGGATATGATTCACTTCTAGGTCACTCCATTTTTTAGAAGGTACTCCATAGACAATAAGCCACTCAACTTTCAATTGAGGCTGAAAATCATCTATGTGATATTTCTTATAAATAACTCCATTCTTTTCACTTAACAAAAATGCCAAATAAAGAAAAGAATTTGAGTATCAGGTTATCTCTTTATATTACCAGGACCAATGAGAAGCTAAACTTAGTTTTTTCAGCCAACCACAAAATTTCTTATCCAGTTTGGAAGTATCTCGTTCATTATTATCTATGATAGACTGTGCTTATAGAATGACCACTAAGGCTAATCCTTTCATGGAGGGTCCTAAAATTGAGTTTTAGCAATCTTGATGCAACCCTAGCCTCTCCTTCCTCCGTATGTTTACTAGCTGTCCCCTGAACCGTTCCCCAAAGATCAGTATCCATAGATACATCCCAAACAAATTGTTGTACCTTAAGATCCTGTTTTCTAATCCGAGCTCCTATCCGAATTGTCTTCAAAACAGCATCTGATCTTCTAGCAGTAAAGACATCATAACTAAGATCATCAGGTGGGCAGAGCTGGGCATGAGTGAGGACAAGCAAACTTTTGCGCCATATTTCTTTACCAAAACTATCAGAAATAGCACCAATTATTTGCTTATCCAAGTCATCCACTCTGTATGCATCTAAGCGGTCAACATAAAGCAGCACATCTATCCTCTTGTTCAAAAGAAACCTGATTAGTAGCCATAGCCAGCAAGTCAACTCAAAAGAGTGCGAGATAAACAATAGATAATCTCCTCATGCATGAAACGCAGGCAATAATAGACATTTAAAAAAGACAGGTCTCGGAAATACTAACCGTTTAATCAAGTCAAGTGCTTGATAACTAACATAACCACCTTCCACAAGGCCTGGTGTGTCTATGATGTTTAAGGTGAATCCAGACCGAGTGCGTGAAACCATCACGGGTCGCAAGGCCTCCGACTGCATTACAACAATGTTACTACAATACACAAGTATGAAATCAATTGCATGTAAATCCCTAACACCTATCCCGATAATAGGGCAGAGCAGATTAACACCTGAAAGGAATTCACGTTGACCACTCTCTCCCCAATGAGTGAATTGACTGTTGAAGATTTTCCAACACCACCTTTGCCCATGACAAGGATTGTCAAACTACCCACACCCTGCAACCCGATCAAACAGAAACAAGACAAAATTATCTTTAAAACCGAAACAATTTGATGAAGTTTCAAAACATAACCAACAGTAAACAATACTTAAAGACAGAAATGAAACCTCCTCCTTCAATTTTCCAAACAATTCAACAAGTTTGGTCTGCGTAGCAGCAGGGAACTGTTGGAATCCAACCCATTCGCGAGTTAGGGACCCCATCGATGTCTGCCCACAAGGAGTCAAAGCAAATTACAAAAGAAAATTCAATCTTTTTGATAAACCCTAAACCCTATTTTGTTCAAAAGCTGGAAAACTGAAGCTTAAGAAAGAGGCAATGAAGAAAAGCCGAAGGAGCAGGAAATTAAGACCAACCTCTTTGTCGTGGAAGGCTGAGACAGAGAGGCGACAGAGAGTGGGAAAATATAGAAGAAAGTGTAAGGTGACCTTATCAACCCAGCACCATCCTTCTATATTTTGATGATTATTAATATTTCTTCCCCCTTTTCTCACTGAAAACGCCACCGTTATTAGATAGTGCAGGCCCGAATACTTGTGGCGGATCCGGAGGCCCAAAATCGACAGCATCCGATATCAGACACGCACACACAGATATAAATACTATACATATGGAAAACCAACAAAGCTGTAGAAGTAGAACACAAGCTCGGAGTCCGGTTTGATTATTTGCGTTTGTTTAGTAAGAAATATGTCGGCGAGATTACTGAAGAAAGTCTTGAAAGAGCAAGAGCAGCGAATTCAAGTTGAAGATATTGATGATGATGAGGAGGAGGAAGAATCCTCTGGTTCGCGCGTAGTTAATCCATTTGACCTCCTCAATGAGGGCGCCGACGACGACGTCGAAGACGAGGCCGACGACGACCAGGTTTCATTCATTCCCCTTCTATCCCCTTCAACTGTTTCAATCTGATCAGTTGTTATTCAAAAATTAATACTGGTGAAACTAGGTGCTTTAGGATTTGTGTCGTTAGTTGGTGTTTGTGATAGTGAGTGACTATCAGGTGCCTTCATGTTTCTTATTTAGGTCAAATTTTCTGGTTTTAAGGAGAAGAGCAGTTGTAGCTGGAAAAAAACATGCTAATCGTTCGTTTCTTGCCGGTGTTGCTATGATTATTGTTAAATTTTGAGATGCACTGTCCTACTTTAATATAATACTTTTTGAGTTCCAAACGTGAAATATCAGGCACAGAGAAGTGATTCTGATATGAATATCGAAACTGAGACTTCCAAGATTTATGGGAGTAGACAAGTACTTTCTCAAGTGAACAGCACAACTGGTGCCAAATCAAAGAGAAAGAAAAAGAAGAAAAACAAGCAAGATCCATCTTCACGGGCTAATCAAGTCGAAGACTCATTGGATGAAACATTAAAAACTTTGTCCTTGGATCAACCAGATCCTGTCAAGACGGAAGTAGAAAATACGAAACTTCCTAATAAAGTTGTTAAACAAAGTGCAGCATCCATCTTACAAGTGGATCCCAAATGTTTGAATCCTGAGAATGAATTAAAAAGAATATTTGGTGCAAAAGTGGTGAAGTCATTTGAGAAAAGTAATCAAGGCAGCAATTCTAGACAAGTTCGTGGGGGTAGACGTGGAACCCTTCATACTAGAAAAACTATTCTGATAACACCATCAGAACATTGGCCCCGCTGGGATGGATCTTTGTCAATGGAGTTTCTGGACAGCAAAGATGGGTACCACAACTTTAGGTAAGCATTCATTGTTTGCATAATTGTGATTTACAATTTCACTATTCTGTTCTATTTTATAGATCTTAATTGTCCTTATCTAATTTTGCCATTGTTATGTTGTCATATATTGAAAATCCCTGCTACTGTCACAATTGCATTCTTTTTTAGAATATACACATAGATGTATTTTCAGTATTGTCAATGTTGTCATAGGTAGATTTCCCGACACCTGATTAAAATAATTGTCCTTAAAATGTATTTGCTTTGGCTTATGCTTGGAGTTGGTTTTAGTTTTAAGAAGTATTAGTTCATGCGATGTCATTTTATCCTCCAACTTTCTTCTCTATTTATTTCATCAGATCATATACTTTTAAGGTTAGGGCTGACAATTTTTCCTAATTTTGATTTCTTCTACTGAAATAGGTATGTGCATTCATCTTCCTATGATCAAGCTCAGAAAGCATTTGAAGCAGCCAAAGCCATTCATGATCTGAACGGCATTGCAAGCATTCTAGTGTACCACCCTTATCACTTGGATTCACTTATAACAATGGCTGACTATTTCAAATTTGTGGGTGAGCATCAAATGTCAGCTGATGCTATTGGAAAGAGCTTATATGCTTTGGAGTGTGCCTGGCATCCTATGTTCACACCCTTGCAAGGCAATTGCCAATTGAAGATCAGCCATGAAACAAACAAGCCATTGTTCACAACACTGTTCACTCACATGAAAAACATGGATAGGCGTGGTTGTCATCGCTCAGCCCTTGAAATATGCAAACTATTGCTTTCATTGGACACAGATGATCCAATGGGGGCTATGTTCTGCATTGACTACTTTGCTTTGAGGGCAGAGGAGTATGCATGGTTGGAAAGGTTCTCTGAAGAGTATAAAAGTGATAGCTCTATTTGGTTATTTCCAAATTTCTCATATTCACTGGCCATTTGTCGATTTTATCTCCAACAACACGAAACCTCAAAGGAAGTTTGTGCTCATACTACAAAGGCTACTCCCGTTGATCTGATGAAGCAGGCCTTGATGCTTCACCCTTCAGTCCTCAAAAAGCTAGTAGACAAGGTACCTTTAAAAGACCAAACATGGACAAAAATACTACAGAATTCTTTCTTTCGAAAAGAGAAAACAGGTTCCCCTTCCTTGGATCATCTGATCAGTATATATGTTGAAAGAAGTTATATCATATGGAGGCTTCCAGATCTGCAAAAGTTGCTTCGGGATGCAGCATTACATGTAATTGAAATTCTGGAACATAGTAGCGTCGAAGCTAAGGATTGGGCTTGTGTCAGAAAAGAAGCTTTTTCTTCTGAAAACAATGAGTAAGCCTTTCTGTGTAGTTGTGGCTTCCTTTACATAAAATACTTGCTGTTTTTTATCTTATTGTTAGAATATGTCGATTACAAGAATTACAAGGAAAACGTTAAGTCACTGTGTGAAGCTCATTGATGCAAATATGAAGCTGTTTTCTACACCTTTGAGCCTAACTGACCTTTTTTTTTTCTTTCAATTCAACTTATTGCCTTGCAGGTATGCACATCTGCTGGTTTCAGACTTCTCTGATTTAGTGCCTACGCTTCCTCCCGAGAATCTGCAAAATTTCATGGTTGACCCTCGCCTGAGGGAGCAAAATGGAGAACTAATCATAAATCCACAAAATGGTGGTCCTCTGCGAGATGTTGCAAATCGCAATGCATTGGCTGTCTTATTTGAATCAATGTTGCCTTGGGTGAACTATGGGGATAGAGAAGATGGTGGAGCTAACGAGGGGAACCAAGCAAATGAACACGGTCCCGACAATTGAAATTGAGGCTGGATGGGCTTGTGATATATAGGATTAAGAAATTGAAACGCTAGTTTCGACTATCGACTCCTTGTCCATATTTCTTGCTATCTATTTGTATGCATTACCCCTTCTTTCACCTGACCTCTGTAACAACAAATGGAAAATTGGAACTTGCAACAGTTATTTATGTCATGGCCATTTGTATTGATCTCCTTAGCACAAATAAGACGTTGCCTTTAGAACAAAATCAGAAGACATTGTTTCAGTGAAGAAAATGTATGGAATCCATCTGACAAAGCTGAATTTGATGCTCTATTGAAAAGTAAGTATGAATTTCTTGTTCCGTTGTCAAAAAAATAATGGATGAGTTTGTTGCTCTATTGAAGAAAAAAATGGATAATTTGCTGCCAGATGGGTTAAGGACACTACCATATGAAGACAGTATAGGCAGCTAATTCAGAACACCAAATGCTACAAAATGTAAATATCTACTCCATGAGGATTGAGGAAGTCACCCACTTCATATACTGTGATAATGAACAATTGGATCCCAAAACATCATGAATCTTATATCATTAGGACAATTCCCTAGTATAATACAACAAACTACATATCGAACAAACGAAAGAGAAACAGCCCATATTGTCAAAGAGAAACAAGAAATGCCAATACAACATTACATTTGGGTTCTATTCTGTTGGCCATCGACAAGGTGAGTTTTAGTTCCGTCGATAACAATACCACCTCAAGATTCAACTTCCTCCCAATGCCACAACATAATCAAATATAATACCTCATTTGACTTCCTAACTCAACTTTAAATATTTATGCCCTTTGCTTCCGGGAGAGAAATCTCAGTTGTAAAGGAATTGAGTAGCAGATCAGATCATCTTTTGTGGCAGATTGTCATGCCGTCACCAATAGGTACCTAAGGTTATCAATGCTAAGAAAAGCAATACAGGATTTTCACAAGACAACACAAAATGTTTTGGTACCTACCATACTAATGCTTACACGTTCATCCTCCATTAAGTTCTTATTGAAGTTCCTGATGCTGACTGTCTTGGCATCATTAACCTGTTCAAATGATGAGATTAGCCAACAATGCATAATAGGTCAACATCTTACGAGTGACAGTAAACATGTGTACCAACGGGTCAGCAACTTTTCCATGCCAAAGGACATTGTCTATTGCAATGACACCACCAGTCCTCACCTGCAAGGCGACTGATGATTGTTATTACCAAATAAGGACAAGAAATTTTGACAATCTATCCAAGGAAAGTGGAAACAAACTAAACTGTCTCTAACATTATGTTTTGTCTCACCAGTTGTAACAGCAGCTCGAAGTACTCCTGATTCATTCTCTTCTCAGCATCGACAAATGCAAAATCATAGCTGTACAAAGTATGAGAAAATTTTAGTTTCAAAGAAAGAAGACATTGGTTTCTGAAGAAACTAGGGGAGAGAATCAGAAATCTAAATTCTATTGAAGATAATACCTACAAGCTTCACCATCCATAATCATTGATTTTAGAATATCTGCTGCCATTCCATGTTTCACTTTGACCTACTTTCAGAAATATTCCAGCATTATGCACATATCCGTAAAAGCAGCAAACATGTACAAAACTGCAAAGTTCTGTGATGATAGCTCCACAATTCCCAGTAAGCGAGAGGCTAGCTGTTCAACCTCTAAGGCAAGTGTTTATGACTTTGGTGACCGTGCTTAGATATCTAACGTAATAAAGTTTATCGACGAAGGGAAATGTAAGACCTTGTGAGAAACACCAGCTCGCTGGTAATAGCTTTTAGCAACCCGGAGAACTTTTTCATCTCTTTCACATGCAACTAAACAACCTGATTCTGGTAACGCTAAAGCAACAGCCAACGACGAGTAACCCTGAACAGCAGAAAATCATTGAATCAAATCATATCATGCTAACATAATCAATTAGCTTTCGCATCAAGTGCCTCTCTATTCCCCAAAATAACACGACAAAATCGCCCCATGTATACTTACTGTATAAACACCGAGTTCAATGCAGCGTTGAGCACCAAGAATCTGCACAAGCATCGCAAGCAATTGAGCTTGATCGGGAGATACCTATATCCCAGATAACCCAGAATTAACCAACTTGTCATTATCCAAACCACAATTTACTGAACTGACTGACACCCAAATAAGTGAATACCCGCATCTGACTGCCACGCATACCAGCCGTCTCCTCTCGAAGTTCCCGCAAAATCTGCCGTACAAAAACCCGTAAACAAATTAATTGACCAAAAAGAAAAAATGGGTCCGCAGAGGCAGAGCAACGAGTACCGGAGGCTCTCGAACGTTGGAAAGAATATAGTCGTAGAGGCGAGGAGTGATGCTGATAATCTGCTTGTTCCCATACTTATCGTCGGTGGGGACTACGGATGCGGTGTAGGGGAACGAGCTGCTAACACCAATCCAAGACTTACTAATACTACCACTGCTACACCCCCTTACAGTGCCAACACCAAACTTGCTCTTAAATCTCCCTAAACGAGTCGTTCGCTGACAAGCTAACGGAGAGGTCTGATATAGTAGCGATTTGCAGGCCATTTCAAAGTGAGAGACGCTTTAATTCGGCCTCTCTCACTCTCAGCGTCAAGCAGATATGGACTTGGCAGCCATTTCTAAGATTAAACCTATCAGCTCATATAAAAGTGGGCTCTCCAGTATTGGCAGGTGAACTCGGAGAAACACAAGATTGATGCACCAGTTTCCACTCCGTTAAGATTAAAAGCTTTTGTTATGAAACTTTAATTTATCCATAGAATCTCATTTAAGGAGTTTTTTAATTATAAATTATAAAGATCTTAAATTTTTTAACTCTTTAATTTCAATTTTTAACTTTTTGATTCAATTTATTTTAATAAATCATGTTATTAAAAACTTATAAATTTATTAATTAATTTTTATTTAATAATTTTTTAATTGAAATTTAAATTTTTCTATAAGTCATTCTTTAATTTTATTCGATGCACTCAAGATATATCAAATTCTGCCCATGTTTTTGAAATAAGGTTGGATCTTCCGTGAACTTGAGTGCCAGGATCAGTAATGGAGGCATTATATTTCTACCTAATGCTGTTTGATGAGTATTCCAACACTGCTGTAGGTAAAATCTGCTCTCTCTTCCTCTACTAGCAAAGTGCTATACTAATTTCCATCAGACATCGCTGGTTCCGGAAAGTGCTTTTTCCCTGAAAGGAACAAGGTTTAGGCAATTTCCGCAGACAAACTGATAAAGAGCAAATAGTTGATAAAATGAAGAAGAAAAAAAAACTGATTTCGGAAACAAAATCTAGTTGATGTTTCATAATATGAATTAAAAGAAACAAAATCATTTGTGTATGTTTTTGGTTCTTATGTTATACAGGAACATGAAGGTGCTACTCTCCTAGTTTCTCCAAATTCGACGTTGTCCTGCGCTTAACATCTATCTTCACTTTGAAAAGGTCAGCTTACGCGCCTTAACAGAGCATCCAAAACTGTTGAGATTTATATTATGCAGCTTTCTCTTCCCATCTAAGGGTCCTCAGCCCTCTTGTTGATCTTTGTTGTGTCAACAAGCTCGCAGAGTTCTAGCTATAATAATAGGCTTAGAGCTGTTGAAATATTTCCTTTAGCCATTGCACCATCTGTTTTTCCTGTTCTAGTTTTGGCGCAGCTGTCCGCTTCCTTTATTGACTTGGCTCTCCGCGTTTGCATTTGGCAAATAAGTTATCAAAATATAGATCTCAGGGCTCTGGCAGTACATCCACGTTCAATCTCAAGTCTATAGATAACTGAACAACAGCAGAGCCCTAGTACATTATTGTATGAAGCTACAATCTGCCACCATGTTCAATCTTATGAAGATGCTACAGCTACAATCTAGGGTATATTAATTACATACTGTGTCAATCATAATTCTTCTGTGTGCAACATTTTAATGTGTATCGTCATCTGTTCACGTATATTCTCTACTTGCGCAAGCACAGCATCCGATACTTGTGCTATTTGCTCTTTTTTAACCCCAACTCAAGAGGAAGAGGAAGTACTGGACGTAAATTATAGGCCTTGCTTCCCTAACTACTGGGGTTTTGTTACCTTGGAGATAACTGCTGTACATGATCAAATGAATAACAGCTGGAGAGGAATTCCTGGCGAAGATCTATACTTGACAGTTATGTTTGCGTAGTTTTTTCCAATATAATCTGGTCTGTAGATGGTTAACTTCAAGAGATATTTAACTCATTCTCACGCTAACTTTGATCCGTAAATAGCTAACCAAGCAAACTGTTCCAGCGTTCTTTGAGGACTTCATGTGCCTTCTCACATTGAATAGCCTGCAAACTCGTTCTTCCATCAGTGGTTGTTTCTCTGACGAGACCAAGCCGAAGCAATGTACTTATGGCTTCATTAACTGGCATTTCAACCTGCATTCCTTTCATTCAGATTAGCACATATTTAGCTGGCATTACTTGATATTTCTTTGGTTTTTAAATTACCTTCACTTTGAAGACATCGTACATAAATCTCTCGCACTCATCTCCAGTACTTCGGCGACAAATCACCTGTAGGAGGAATCCATGGTAATTAGATGGAAAATGAAAACATTGAATCATAAACACCACAAGCGCCGCCTTGCAGGCTAATTCTGCGAGATGTGGTGGCTAAATCAGGCAGTCCATCAACTATAGGAAAAAATAAAATTTACTAGTTCCTATGGAGTCCTCATGTAGACCAGCTACAATCCCACGAATTTGAGGTTCCTAAATTTTCAAGCAGATAAATTATAATAGCGAAAACTTCAGCAGCAACCAGACTCAAGAAGAGAGATGAGGTTAAGTGTTACTTCCTGCTTCATTATGCAATCCACGAAGTTGGGGACTAAAATTTTTCATTCATATAACTCAATAGTTTGATGTAAAGAACTAAAATAGAAAAATGATAGCCACCAAACAAAATTATTATAATAATCCTGTCCACGTTAGTATCAGAATTTCAAAACAGGATACAACATAATTGATAACTGTATCCCTGAGTCCTAATTCCATTCAAGTTAGTGATGCAGAAGTCACACAAAGAAATTTGCCACGAAGAATATTATAAATAATAGGATACACAAACCTGAGCATTTTTCTTTCTAAGCAAAATTGAATACATTAGAATGGCTTCCTTATACTGCAAAAAACAATCAGTCAAAAGGAAAAATAATTAGACAAAAGAATGTTAAATACAAGTACTTTGTAAATCAAAGAGCGTCAACCAAACTAAAGGTGATAAAGAGAATAGAAATTTGGGTCTAACTAAGAAGACTGATTAGGGACAAGTCAAAAATCATGTGTATGTACCAGGGAGGGTCAGAATGAAATTTGTAAATTAGTTCCTTTAAATTAAGGTAAAAGAAACAGAATAGGAAAACAACATTAGAAGATTATTAAGTTGCTATATTCTGTCATAGTCCACATTCTAATATCTATAATCATGGTAAATAACACATTAAAGGTCCTCTCACTTGCTGCTGTTCAGAAGCATCCAGAAGAAAATGAACTGAGCCAAAGCCACTTGCCAATGTTTTCTCATATAGTGTCTTGTTAACCAGTAGCTGCAGAAGTAACGTCTTGTTAAACACCATTTGAAGAGCCCAGAGCATAAATCAACTTGGTTCATACCAAGTTGATGTTTAACGCAAGCTATAACTCACATAGTAAAGTCAACTCACTTGATATCTGTCCCATGTCTGTTTGTAACCCAAAGCCACACGGGTCACATAAATTATAAGAGCAGTGACAGCAATCACATCAAGAAATATCGCTGATCTGCATTGTTTAGAAAGAAATATTAATGTAAACGTATCAACTCGAAAAATGTCTGCCTCTGCAACCAATCTAGAATGGGGGCAAGGTGGGGAACTCTCAACTTCAAGAATTAAGATATGTGGCAGACGGTGGAAACAGGGAAAACCAATTCCTTAAAACTGCTTTCATTATGAATTATATATAACAAGCTATAGCAAGTATAAATTTATACACTTCAGTCATGTGCCAAAGTTTTGAAAGTTAACATTCACATACATACGGGTTAGATAAGATGTTCTCAAATTTGTAGTTTATGAAATATGCCGCAAGCCCCAATAGAGTGGCAACATCCAAGCGTACCTATAAATACAGAAATTCTTATTAGCGTATGAGAAACTTGTAACAAGTCCTAAACTTGGCTATAAATGTAATTTACTACTTTAAGCCAGTAGAACCTTCAAGTCTCTTCATCATAGTAGCTTGTGTTTGGATAATCAGGAACATATAGTGACTTGCTGGAGCTTCGGTCAGAATTTTGTACAGTTAATGGAAATACATTGATCAGTTTGGTAGAGATGAATTTATGTCAACTTCATTCTGAATAACCTGGTGTAAACACTTTGATTAACCCTAGATTCCCCAGTTCAGTGAAATTACAGAAATGTACCCGTGAAATTGGAAAGCATTAACCCAGCCTATTTATGGAAACTCATATAATCAGTAATAAAGATATTTAACCAGTACATACCGTGTCTATGATCCGGAAAGATAGCTTTTTGTGAGGGAATACAACCTACAAAGAATTAAATAACAAAATAATTCTATACAAAAGCTAGAATCTCATAAGATAGACAAGTATACAACATCAGAGAGCATTAACAGACATCGCAGCGTTAGAAGTAATTACTGGCAGATCTGGAATGGGAATTCTCTCATATATCTTCAACTGCAAAGATGGCACCTGGATCTTGTTTTCTTTGTCACTTTTGGTCATTTCATTGGTATATAGCAAAATCAATTCCTTGAATGCAGGCTCCTGTCAACAAAACACAAATTTCAGAAATCACATTAGGGACACGTGGGAACATTTTATTTACGCCTTACTACACAATTTATGTTCACAGTGTGTCAAAAACTTGACATGTTACCACATCAATCTCTTTTTAGTTCAAATTCATTTCATATAGAAAGCAAGTGACAAAGCAGAACAAATTGATCTTGCGCAAGAAGCATACCTGGAGAACTGATTGTGAGAGAAGAATGGAAAAAGAAGTCTTCAACATTTTCCAGACATCATTCCCACAGTACTTTCTTGTGGCAGGTCTCCATATGTCACTAAGAGATATTCTTGATAAGAAAGTCGGCCTGAGTGAAAAAAAAAATTTATAACTTGGTAATTGACGTAATAATGCTAAGACAACTAAAAGTACAATGGATATCAATTGGCACTAATCTTTATTTCCAAATTTGATTAATATTTCAGTTTCTCAAAAGCTTTGCAATCATATTTTCAGAGTAGTGCTATCGCTTGAACATGATATGTTCAAGTCAAGATGCCATTATTTATGATCTTCTAGTATTATTCTGTTTGGTGGAAACAAACCAATACCTCTTTTAAGTTATTCATCATATTTTACTCTAATCAACATAAAGTAACATCAACATGGATGGTTTTTGAAGGAGAAAAACCCATTGACATCAAGAGTTGCACAATATCTCAACAGCACTACCAGGAAATTAACTCATTATTAAACATTCAATTTTCTTTATAAGCTTCGTACTCGAAACAATATTATAGTAAGAATAAGATAAAAATTTTGAACAAAATAAACCTTAAACGAGGTTCAGAAGTGTTATTCTCGTTTTCAGGTTCAAATGTTGTTTCTTGTACGGGAGGTACAACTCCAATCCAAGTGAGCAACTTTCGAAGAAGCCTTCCACGAGGTCCCACAGGCGATAGAAATCCCTCATAACGACTTACTGCTCTCTGTGCTGCCAGCCAAATAGGAAGATCACTATCTGATAGTTGGTCCATCCCCAATGGGTTATTAGAGGTCTGTTCCTTGTTAGAATATAACTGTTGGAAAAGAGGAAATTCCTCAAGCCAAAGCATCATTTTCTTAATCCAATCTTGTAACTCTTGTGTCTGAGAAGCATTTTGGACAGCCTGTAACAACAGCATGATAGCATGTCACAGTAATCATCAATAATAAACCTCAAATACCAAAATCATAATTTGAATAAAAGAACTAATAGAATATCAGTTTTAAGGTCTATGATACACTTGTTTTAAATTCACAGAGTTGTTTCAGTTATCACACAATGAGGCCAGATATTAGCTTTCATTGTGGACTCAGGTCAGCCATTTGATCTTTGCTATTTATGTGATTGGGATCAAGCACCTGTAAGCATCATACATTTGCTTTTAAAAAATATTCAGCTGCAAAGCAATACTGGAGAAGCAACCACCTCTTTCATCCATTTTCCAAGTTTCCCCAGTGGTTTTGATACAAGGAAAAAGATCTGTTGAAGAAGCCTGGACTGAAGGTAATCCAACTTTTCAACAATCAGCAAACCTTTCTGCCTCTCAGTTGCATAGCCCCTCCTACAGGAGAATGACATAGAAATAAACATGTGAAGGTTATTAATGCATTAGAGTTTTGACTTTGTAAGCAACAAGTTCATACGTAAAATTTAGCAGATATTAGGCAGAGCTGGACCCTTTTCATAGGAAATGTAAAGCATGCCATATCACAAAGTTTGTCTATCCAGCGATCCTGGTAAGCATAAAGAAGGTCCAGATATCCAAGAACAAGTCCCTGTGATGCTGCCAACTTAGTTCATCGTTTCATCATTGTGACAGTTAAATATATGGCAGGGTACAATTAAGTCATGAAAGAACCTCTTAATGACTCCAACTGACTTGCTTGAGCACTCATAGGATAATTCTGAATAGCAAGTCAAGTCCAAGGTTTTCTTTTTCATAGACTACTCTGTGGAAACCTCTAAAATTCGAGCAATCCCATGACTAAAGATCGTCTCTAGACCACAGCACAAACAATGAAGGAAGACAAGCAGAAATGATCTACCTGAAAATTATTGCATTCGATTCGGATGCTTTCTTCCAGTCCACATATATTGGCAAAGTAAGGAGGTAATCTGAGTTCAAGGCAGATGTTAACATCAAATCTGTAGCTGATAGTTCTTGAAATTGCGCATTATTAAGAAGTTGCATGAAAGAACGCTGGAAACGAGTGTCGACAGCAAGTCTACAAACAATATACCAAAAAAGTTACATTCACGTAAGGAATGAGACTAAAAACTGATAAGTTCGGAACAGACCTGGATTCCCCACTAGATTTCATATTTTCAAAATTTCCTGAAGAACCTAAAAGCCTTCTCAAGTCAACACCATAATTGAAATTCCTAGCCTTGTCAAACACAGTTTCTTTTCCAAAACTCCCGATACTACCCATTCCATTGATGCCATCGCCATTTACTACAGTATTTCCATCTGGTTCAGTCGATTCTGCTTTTTTCCCCGAATTAGTCGTCGAATGAGAGGGAAAATAAGCAGTTCTCATTTCCTCCAAAATCCTTTTGTGTTCAGCATGAAGAATAGAATCCAGGCACCTGCAACAATCACATGTTCTTAATTCTAAAATGAAATCCAAGCGTTCAAACGAAAATGAGTTCCCCTAGCGCATCCAAATTCGGATTTACGATTAAAACGAGATTAACCGTTTCTTTTCGTTTTCTTTTTTTTTGGACGAAATAAAAATAACACTAAAATAAACATAAGAATAGAGAGAACAAAAAAATGGGGCGGAATGACTAACGAAGAGAGGAGAAGAAACTGTTCAACGTCATCTTGAGAGTGGTCGAACAACTTCAAGACAATGGCATCAAGTAGCTCAGCCTTCGAAACCGGTATGTATTTCTGTCTCGAAACTTGTACTTTCGAAATCCCTCTCTCATCTTCCTCTTCATCATCATCTTCTTCTTCTTCTTCATCTTGATATTTTGGAACCAAAACATTCTCATTCCGCGTCATTCTAAAAACATCTCCGATAACAGAGCTCGACTCCAAAGGCTCCTTTCTGGACAATTCCTCAACTCTCAGAGAACAACAAGGGCTACGCATGGAGATCACTACAGTGATGTGCACTGCCAAGCGCTTAGAGAAGAGAGGTGGTTGAGATACTGACGAGTAGGGAGACGAAAACGCGTGTAAATTCCTTAGCGATAACATATTATTTCGACTGATTGTTATGCGTTCTCGATCGTCTTAGCTTGCTTACAGTACATTCACACGGGTGATGCGATGATGATGAAGACTCAAGAGTGGTCGCATTTAGAGGGAAAACCGCGCCTCGCTCACTCGCCTTGGATAAGCTTAGGAAAAGGGTCCTAATTTTTACTCCACGTGCATGGTGCAGATAGGTTGTTGAATTTTTATTTTTGTCAAGTATTTCTCAAAAATTATTTAAAATAATAATATTTTACAAAATAATTAAAGAATAAGTTATTTAACCAATGCCTACCATTTGAATATATTTTAAATTTTATGTAATTTTTTATTAATTTCGTGTGCATTTTTAATTTAAAATTTGAAATCAACCTTTTATCTTTTCTTTTGAAGAAGATAATCCTAATATAGTGGATAATAATGCATCAATTATTTAAAATTTTCAAAGTTAGGGCTAAAAAATATGGCATGGCATGGCTTGACCTAGCCCGACTTTGGCCTAGGTTGATCGGGCTACATATCGAGACTACTTGGCCCGATGGAAAAGAACAAAACGACATAATTTTGTCAAATTATTTTTAAAAAAATATGAAATCGGGTTGGCCCAGCCAAGTCCACTCATGTCCCATCAAGTCACGACTTGAGCTACGGACTGGTCAGCCAGTGGTCGGGCTGGGCCATGAGCTAGTAACTATTGACTCGTCGTGTCATAAGCTGCCTAGCTCAACTCGTTGTCATCCTTATTCAAAGTATCATTTATAGAGTACGTGATATTTGCAATCATATAATAGATCTCTTTTAAATAGTTGAGGAAAGAATAAATAAAAAATATAATTTTAGTCTAACCCAAAAAAATGATGGTCATAATTATAAACAAATTGATAGTTGTTATTTTGAAGAAAATAGAGATAAAAATCATGATATTAATTGATTTAGAGGTTGAATACTTGTAATTTGTTACTTTACTCTTAAGTTCTTTGACATGGATGAAAGGAATAGTTAAGCATAAAAATATAATACTTTTAAGAAGAGGAACATAAGAATATCTTTTATTAGCCAAATATGAAATTATAGTGGTTGAATTATATTGGTTTGTCATATATTGATATTAGTTATTTGATTAGTATAGGTTTTGTCAAAAATAATGGATGGTCAATCATAAATAGAGAAAAAAGAAGTTTTAGTCAAAATAATATGATGAACATTTTTTTATGTAAAAGTCGAACTCATTGATGACTTCTTGGACCAATGATAATTTTATAAGAAAATTTTATAAATATCCTAATTATAAGGAATGTAAGTTTGTAATAATAAAATAATTGCTACTTAATAATGAATAATTTTTGTTATCACATTCTTACCACTTAATCTAATGTAGTGTATATTAAAATTGTAGCCTAGACTTCTTGTTTTTATGCTCTAATTTGTTGTTAGATAATCCTAACACCTACAAATATTTCAAGACATAATTAAGAGTAAGATAATGGTAATAACAAAATCAATTATATGGTCAATGTAAAGTCTCTTACATAGTCTGCATTTTTATATGATCTTCATTTACGTCTGTATTATCTATATCTAGTGTAAATCGTTCTCTTTTCATGTTTGGTACCTTTTCTTACTTTACGCTATTTAAATTTCTCATTTTTCCTTTTTTTAAGGCAATCAAGCATTCTCCTTATTATAGGTGGCTCAATAATTTCATATTGAGGCTAAAATTTCAGTCCATCAAATGGCTTTAAGAATTATTATATGTATATATATATATACCTCTTTTTATTATAACATTTGTTAATGTATTCACCTGGATATGATGATTAAGGTAAATGGTAGCCAATGTATAAGGACATGGAGTTCCTATTAAATCCTAATATCTACAGGTATAAGTACAACAACAACATTTAGTAGAAATCTCACTGACAGGCGGGATCTAAAGAGGTCCAATAGTACCTAACCTCGTTCCTAACTAATAAAGAGACTGTTTCCAAAATATTTATAAGTATATGTATGATTACTAACGCTCACACAAAACTTGTCTAGTTTATGCTCTCAACCTTATACTCATCAACAATATTTCACTCAGCAAAACAATTAAAGCTTTCTCTCTTATTCTCTTATAACAATAAGAACCCTTGGTGCTATATTATTATCCTATTTTCCACTTGAACTCCTTTTTGTATGCATCCTTTTCATAAATCTCTTTCTAAAATGTTCTAACATGTTAAAATAGGCTTCACCCTAGCCTTTAAGATCCAACTATTAAAGGTCTCAATTATATTATTATTTACACTATCACATTTAAAATTAACGTTAAAATATGTATTACACCATATCTCATTAGGGTATTATAGTAAATCTTCAATTGATCCTTGAAATTAAACACAAAGGTTACCTTAACTATCCTTCAGAACTAGAACTTTAGATCATT
>JAOTAY010000004.1:4534840-4557473 GCA_025629805.1 Erythroxylum baracoense
TTATAATTTTAGTAATAATTAATTTTAATTAATTAAATATATAATATATTTAATTGATACTAAATTAAATAATATATATTTTTGTTTCATATTTCAATTCTATTTAGTTATTTTCTTGTCATAAACTCTTGTTGTAAATTGTAATAATTTGATAGTTAAAGATATTTATTGTTTTTTTATTGGATGTTTTGATGTAATTATTATTTATCATATAATGAAAATTGAAATTGTAGTGTTTAAATACTTTGTATTATTTTTAATTTTATATTTGTATGATGATGATTGTGTTTTTTTATAAAAATTGTGGTTATTATTTATATATAAAATATCTGAAAATTATTGTTATTTCATATTAATTGTGATTATTATAATTTTTGGAGACAGAGTTAAAAATATATACTACAACTGTACAATATGACAATGAACTATTTTGCAAATTTTAAAAAAGTTCAGGGACTATTTCATAAATTTAAAAAATTACTCGAAACGGTACCCGGTATTGACCGGTACCGGTACAGTATAGTACCAAAACTCAATCCGATACGGTATTCGCAACATTGATAATAGAATATTTAATAAATGCTTCATTAAATTACCTCAATTTTTAAAAACTTCAAACCTATAGTCCAAGCTAGAATATTAGATTATTTATCATAAATAAGGTTTTTGCACTTACTTCTCAGTACACTATTGACTTTTAAGTTACCAATCTTAATATGCTCACTCTTTTTTCCAAAGTAAAAACCTTTTTATTCGTCTTCGTCTCCTTTTCACTTTCATGGCATATAATATCATCAATCACAACCTCTTCCCCATCTTTATTACTAACAACTTCATATTTAACTCTTTTTTTTGTACTTTCTTTTGGTGTATTTTGACAGGACAACTTATAGCTCATCATTTCTTCCATTTTCATAATCCAAGCTTAGTCAATAATTCACTATCATTAACCTCATTTATAACAAAAGCATTAGACACAACTTTTGTAGGTATACCATCGGTTTTAGTAGGCCTACCATTAGTAGTAGTAGGTACACCGTCAATAGCAATAGCTTTATCTTCAATAAACACACCACCAGTAGCAATAAGCACATCATCATTTTCATCTAACATTGTAATTTTTTCTTCATTATAGTCTCTATCATCCATATTATTCATTCTTAGAACAAGTAGTTAATCCTTTATGTAACTATCGTCTTCTTCTATACAATTTCTATTTTTGATGTTTTATCTACATTATACTTGCCTTTAAAATAAACATCCTTACTTCTATGTTTTAAAATAATAGAGATTAAATTATTTATTTTTGTATCATCTTTAATTTTAACCACCTCACCTTCTTCATGTTTATTTGGTTGCCTATAGTACACTTTATCTAACCCATCACACTAATTATGCTTAGCAATTACCTTAATACTAAACTAATATAATTTGTTTAGGTCAATGATTTCCATTAAATTTTTAGTGTCACTAATATATTCAAATGAGTTGTCTCTATCAATTTGCCCCTCATAATAAAATAGTTTTAATTTTTCAATTGAATTTCTAAAACAAGAAAATGAATATCAATAAGACAGACAAACATCATAGAGTGTCAAGAGTGTCCCTAATGTATCATAGTTTTCAAACATATAAGACAATACAATTACTACACTATTCAACTTACACATCTCTATCTGTTAGTGTCTTTAATATCTTGCCTTAAAAGCACATTTATATGTCAAACTATTCAATATCTCTAAATTAAACCTTAGGGATTATAATAAAATATTAGGTTATTTAATGTCAGATTATTCAAAACCAACACAAAAATAAACAAAACCTTCAAATTATGCATTTAGATATTCTCCACCTCTTGCTTAATTTGCTACCTCCTACTACTAAAGAAATGAGTTAATATAGCTAAAAATTTTGTGCTAAAAGTACCCAATAGCATCGAGATAATGAACAATGAAAAGCAACATATGATGATAGGCTTTACTTTATTCAAGAATTTAAGCGAAGAGCATAAATGAGTTAAACATTTTAGACTCTTGAGGTTGCCAAGAACAATATCCTTAAGCAACAAATGACAAATATACATAATAAGTTCATATGGGTTTTTTATATGACGAAGTAAAGTGTGGGGTTATTTTAAAGACAATTGAGAAAAAAAGGGTAGAATTGACAAAATTAAAGAGAATAAGTTTGACTTATTACTTTAGATAGGGTCCATTAACAAAAAATGTATAATCTTATATGGAAAACATATATGTATAAACATTTAAAGGAACTCTATCAAGCAGTAATGAAATAAAAGAATATTTTGATCATGATCTAGATGTAAATTTATCTAGTTAGAAAACCTTTAATCAAGGCAACATACCTTATTGTACAAAGCTCTCCGTTTTGTGAGGGTCAAAGAAGGTTCACTAATGTACACATCTGTTACAATCTATTCCTTTGTAATTTTTACAAAGACGATGTTTCCATGACTTGAACCTGTGATCTTATGGTTAAAAATTTAATCATTCTATTTTACATAACAAAAAGTTTAGGGATTATAACACCACCATTATCCCCATACAAATTCAATCCTTCTAATTTATATAATAAATTTTAATCATTCTAATTTACTTTGTTAATACTATCATCAAAAACTCTAAATAATCAGTTTTAAATTTAGAAAAATAGCTTACCTCACTTTATTCAAATCACACACATTCTAGAACATGCAGAACCACTCCTCTTCTCTTTTTTTTCACTCTTCCTCCTTTTCTTTGTTTCAACAATAAAGATGATAAAAATGTGAAAATTTGTTATTTCTTTATAGTAATAAGATTGTCGAGACCATGAATAATGAAAATGGAATAGGCATTTTGATCAGCCAACAGACATGTTTAAAATCAGATCATAAAACAGTTTCATATAGTACACTGAGGAAAGAATCGAATCCCGATCACCTTCATTTCCACCAAAAGCTTAGCCTACATCTTCCATGACGCATATTTTACTGCTGCTGATGGTTTCTTTTACCCTTCTAAGTTTTTGCTTATTGTCTAATTGGAACAATTGAAATTGAGTTTAGACAAGCCTTGAGATTTGGTGCCTACAGAGAGAAAAATGTTACTCTTTGATGAATAGCATGAGTCTGTTGACTGATTCCGTTATCACGCCGAGACTCTGAAGGACACACGGGCTTCATCAGTAGGATTAGAAACAATAGTTTCTTGTGAATCACCGTTGTCAGTATCTGAATCAACATAACAGTCCATTTATATTGTGCATTAGGAAAAGAAATTCTTCAACATATGGAAAGTAACATGCAAACCAAATCGCCCAAGAAATCATCCAAACATGAAGTTCAACGAGAAAGATGATAAAACACAATATTTTGTTATTTCTTTCTAAAGTAATAACATATATGAATAACAATAAAACAATTTCTCATCTAAAAGTCATCAAATTATGCTAGTTTGTCACATTACCATAATGACGGCACATAAAGCATAAATTGTTACGTCTCTACTATGACAATGTGTGGAACACAAATATTAATTGTTTCCATTTTTAAGAAAAAATTTTAAACAATCTAAAATTCATCATGCAAAAACAAACATGTGGTACCTGTTTGCACCTGCTTAAGCCAATGATTAAAAAACTGAACCGATTTAATTGTAAAAATTTTGAATTATTTAATTTATCAGTTCGATTTATCTTAATAACCTTTATTAATAAAAATTTATTTATTTATTAATCGGTCGATTTTTGTAAACTAACCAATTTTTATAAACCAAAATTAATTAATTGATTTTTATTTGACAGTGTCTTTCTTTAATTAGACTTCAATCTCTTCAATAGACAAAAATAATAATCACCTTCTTCAATCCTATTTTAAGCTCTTCAATTTTGTTATATCTTTATTATATGTCAATTTTATGTTGGTCACATAGTAATTAAAATTTTAAATTTTTAAACATTTTATTTTACTAATTTAATTTTTGATCACATTTTTAAATATTAATTTAAGTTTTCGAAGGAATTAGAGTTAGTGTTTAGGTTTCAAGTCTACTTTGCTTCCTTTTATAGGCCCATATAGTAGCGTAACTTTTAAGCTCGATACCTTTGAAAAGGTCCTAAATATTTACCACTAAAACTGAGTTAACCCACCCTGGTCTTTCCACTTCCTTATGTTGATTATATTAACCTAGTGCAGTAGTGCTACGTGTGTCCACTCTCATGTCGTTCATCCCTTTGAAATTCTTATGACACTGAGTGCGAATTCTAAGGGAACCTTAAACATGGATTAAGATAGAAAAGCATGTCCAAATGACTGAACCAGATGCTGAAAGTTGCCTCGTTGATCAATTACGAAAATGCCAATGGAGAATATGATCGTTGACACCTGAACTGGTGACCTGCAAAACCACGTAGTCAACTAGAAAAGGAGATGCATAATTCACAGAGGAAAAGGGCAGAGGAATACACATCCAGTTACGTTTGAAGATGGGGTTATGTTGGAGCTATAACTTTGTTTAACCACTAGGTTTTACATAGATCAGAAAACATATATTTCGAAGTGATTATACAAAGCATGTTTACCTACTTTCACTCGTTGCATGACAGTTAAGGTTTCCTTGTTCAAGTCGCATCTTTCAGCCTGTGAATTTTACAGTCATTGCTTTAGCACCCTCATTAAGGTGTTGATTCGGTTCTTCTGGAACTGCGGAAATCAAATCTTCCCTTATTGTAAGTGTTTTGTTTGAATCTGACGGGTTAACCTTAGAAAGAACCTTCCTTCGTTTGTACGTTAAAGGTGGTACAGTTCCGTCCTTAAACCCTTGTGAAAGAGAGGATTTTCCAAGGAGTTGTTTTGATTCCCTAACATCAGTGCAGTTACTCTCGGCCGTCAGCTGATCCAAAGAAGTCATTATTTTTTCTTCCTCACCATGGCCAATGTCTGAAATTCTTGGAGCGGCTTGTGTAATTTTTTCCTGGCTAGAGATAAACTCATTTTTTGTGGGTGCCAAGCATTGCTCCCCTCCTCGATGAGTATCAAAAGGGTGTAATTCCAAACATTTCAGTGGAAAGTCGCTACTTCCGGTGCTCATATTTAACCAGAACTCTTTGCCACTAAAGACAGGCATCCCTGCATATACAGGATCCACTGACAGTTCATATTGGTTTGCAAGGTGTATTCCAACATCACCTCCGATCAGTTTGCATTCTACTGGAATAGAAACATCTGAATGCGCATCTTTCTTAACCTTTTTAGTAGAGCTTTCTGGGGCATTGATGGTTCCTGCAACACTGTCTTGTTGATTCAGTACACAATGACTTTGGTTCAGAGTTGAATGCTCGCTGCGGCCATCAATCTTCTGCCATAAATGGGATTCATAGAGGGCAGAAGCACCTGGGAAATGCACATATGCTGGCAAAGCAGAAAACTGAAAACCAGTTACACCTTGAGTTTTTATGAGAAAGTCTTGTCGTGCTGCTCTAAGCAACTCTGCTGACTGGACCTCGGGGTAAGAAGGAACTTTAGGTAATATCTTCAATACTCCCTTAGGAACAGAGCGTAGAGCACCATTCACTGGATTGTGAATTCGGACTGAACTATTTACATGTGGATTTACCTTCAAAAGCCCTTTTGCAAGACAGGTTTTACCTACATAGCGCTTGCAATTGGCAGACACTTTGTGCAAATTATCCTTTATGCCTTCAATTTGCAATGACTTCAATTCCTTCAAATCCAGGTTGACCTCCTCATTTGGTACGTTATCATCCTTTGGGAACTTGTTAAGATCAAGCAAATAGGCACCCCTTTGTTTTCTCCTTTTTTTCCATATAGAGATCCTTTCCTCAACGCCAGGACTTCTGTCACACAGATCCCACATATTTCTCATGTCTATGAACATTTTTATCATCTTGGTGTGGTGGGACCTCAAGGATTGATAGTACATCTTCTTCTGTAAAAACAGCAAACCCTGTCTTAGACAAGCCACCTTCGGGGGATAGAATCCACCTTTCAATCTTTTGAAGAACGTGTCCACTGGGTTCCCAAAAAACATATCAGTACCACCAAGAAGCTCCTTCATAGCCCATTGAAATGTCTGTTCATCCATATCTGGGAGGTAAGCTGATAGATATAACCTTTCTTTCTCTGTTAAGCATGAATTCCATGTGTCAAGAGACAATATTTCCCTCAAATTTGGCAGATCATATAGATCATACGGTATGCTGCATAGCTCACCTTCTACCATGCTTAGTTCACAACTGAATCCTTCAAGATCACAATCATCAGGATCATCCTCAAAGTCAAATCCAAAACAAGGGCTATCTTTCCACTCCTTGGCTACAGATTTGAAAGGGTAAGAATATTTGCTGCAGTTAAAAATCCTGTGACCAATTTTTTGAATACCCATTGACACAAAAGTTCAGAGAAGCAAATAATTCTAGTCACATGAAAATCCTCCCAATATAAGAACTTGATTTCCAAAAGCAGGTTGTCTGAAGATAAGTTGGACCTTTGGACATATCATCACCATGAAATGAATAACATTTTCTTCAGAACCCAATCAACATGAATTCTAGAGAGTATTGCCTTGTAATATACATTCCCACGACATTTATAACAGCCAAACTTTCTAGTAGCTTCACATATCGTACCAGCAGTCCCCCTAACAAAAAACCTGATCACTTACAATTCAGAGGCTAGTATCAGGTTGCAGAAAATGCCAAACAAAACAAGCATTGTAAATTATAAGCATCTCAAACTGATCCAAATCTCTATGTAAAAGTGTTCCAGAAACAAGCGTACTGTGCCCAGCACTCACTTACAGACTGAATTACACCATCAATCATATAGAGAAGTACATCTGCAAGAAAATCTTTATAGCATGCATATACCATATTAAGATTTGGGAATGAGCTGCAATGACACCAAACAAGCATTAGGGATTAGATAATTAACATCAAAGTAGCGCGAGAAAGATACAGAAGTACTAAAATTGACTGCACAAGCACCCACGCACAAACAAAGCACAGCAGCACACAATCTCCCCAGCTAACAAAGGATCATCAACAAAAATCAGCCTTTACATGTACATACTCGCACTCCCCAACTCCGTACAATACGTGCAGCTCAAAAACAAACGGATCAAGAGCAAAACCGCAGTAAGAACGACAATTGCTATAAAATCAGTGATCACCGGTTTGATCGATCGTCAGGAAACAAGAATTACAACTAAAGAAAGAAATAAAAAAAGACGGAGAAAAGGGCCATGAGAAGGAAATATAGAAATTTACCTTCGTTTTGCGATCGGATTTGAGTCACATTCGGAATTTAGTGAAAATTAAGAGTTACGGAAACCTCTAAGACATACAATTATGCTTGTGTTTTGTACTTTTTTGTATCTGGTCGTTTTGGGGTTCTTGCCTTTTCGCCTGTATGTCCAGTAAGGGAATAGCAATGGCATGGCTTAAAAAGTCACTCTCGCACTTTCTACTCGAACTTAGTTAAAGGGTTCTCCTTAAACTGAGAGAAAGTCGTCTCTCAACAACTTTAACGGCTTCGCTCCAGCCTGGCTAGCTTGCTGGCTTGTTGCAGCCTTCTTGTACGACGAGTCTCTCTGTTTGGGATTTTGGACTTTGGATAGTTATACTGCTTTCGTATCCAGCTCGGCCGGTTTGAAGTTAACAAATTTAGCCCGAGTTGACTTGCATTAAGCTTATAATTTTAAAAAATTGGGCCTCAAATCAGGCTTAGATAAGAATGTTAATGGGGGCCGACCCCGGCCACGGACAGTGGGCTGATCGGCCCCTGACTCGACCTTTCTTTGCTATAGATAACTTTCCAGTAATTCTTCCATAAATCTCAGGTCTACCAATTTCTATTCGTATTCTTGTGGACATAGATGTAACAGCAGGAGCTATTGATTTTGATTATCGAGGAGTAATCTACGTATTTCTTGTTAATCTAGGAAGAAAAGAATATTTTGTGGACATTGGAGATCCAATTGCTCAGATAATATTTGAGCAATATTTCGTACCAAAGCCGGGTCATTTATTTTTTAAAGTTAAAAGCGGGTTGATTTTGCCATTCCTAAGCTTAGATTCGAGCTAACCAGGTTCAACTCTTAGTAGCAAAATGATTTTGCTGAAAATGACTTTGTTTTATATTTAATTTTTTTTAAAAATAGATGGGGTGAGTTTAGATACAGGTTACCTTATGCTTGGTTAAGCTTGGGTTTGAACTTAATTGCCTCGGACCAGACTCGACTCGTTACCATTTACTTCTGTAGGAATTATTACCTTATGCCTCGTTTTTCATATTTCTACTTCATTACACCCCAACTTTTTTTTTTGGAACGGAGGAACCCGCAGTTGCTATCATTTGAATACGCATTGGATAAACTTCCAAATTGACGCATCAGTCTGCAAATCACACCAATCAAGTACTCTGCATTAGGCAAGCCTTGCACAACAAGCTCGATCAAGAGAGTGTAGGTAAGGGAATTCGAATACAGGACCTTTTGACTCTATGCTCCCCCACTCCACCAACTCGACCACCCCTCATGTTTGCCATAATATTCACCTTCAAGGTTTGATCTGACAATCTTGATAGACCTTATCAATTGGTTCTCAATTTTAGTCCTAATGATCTTGAATTTGCCAAAAACTTCAGACTTTTCCTTAAATAAGAACACATATCCATAATGGAAATAATCATTAATAAATGTCAGAAAATATATAGAATTGTATAAGATTATTGAATAAGGTCTGCATATATCTGTATGGATGAGTTCTAGTAAGCCATAAGTATGAGTTGATCATATTTCCAGTTCATCAACATCTAGAGTTGCAAGAATATTTTCCTTAATTAATCTCTCAACCATATCTTTGGAAATGTGGCCTAACCATGTTTCGAGTTCATCAAAATCTAAATTTGGGATAATATTTTTCTTAATCAATCTCCTGACCTTATCTTTAGAAATGTGGCATAACCTTTTATGCTACAACATATACGACTTATACTTTATTAGGGTTCTCTTTTTCGTGACCTTTAGACAATATATGGTGATCATTATTTCTTAGATTCATGTACAATTCTTTGAGAGTAATTATTGTTATTTTGTAATTTTAACAAAGAGGTCTTGCTATAAATATAAAATGTTAAGACTTTGAATTCAGCAAAATGAGATTTTGATGATAATAAAATATACTGTTATTAATATTTTTATCTTTAATTATAGTAAGAACTTGTTAAAATATTATTACTGATATTTTTATCTTTAATTATAGTAAGATCAAGTTTAATAAAATAAGCAAAGGAATTAATTCAATCAAATGAACAATAAAAAGATATATAAAATGAGTAAACTTGAGTAATATACAATTTAAATGAAGAACTAATAATATAAAGAAATCAAGCATATCGAGTAATTTAGATTTATTTTTTCAAAGAAAACATTTAAGCAAATTATTATAATCTTTTGATATATTTATCTTGATCATTAAATTAAAGGTTAAATAATTACATCATTATTTTCATATAGTGAACGATATATAAATTCTTTCATAATCAAAAATTTTTTACTTTGACTTAAAAGAAAATTCCTTGATTTTAAACAACATTTAAAAAATTTCAAATTAATTTAAATCAAAATTTTGTTTGAATTGTGTATTTTTATCTTTAAAAAATTAATAAATTAGTCAAATTTTGTTTTTAACGATTATTTTATTTTATTTTGAGTATAAGTACATCACATATAAGTTTGACAAGTATTTTGGACATATCAGATAGTTGATAAAAGGTTTTAGATGCTAGAGAGTGCATATGCACTTAATATAACATAACTTGTTACTTATTAGTACAAATAAAAGAGAGATATTTTAAATTCTATGGTTATATAATTATTACGACTGGGAAAATATTTGAGATTTTTATTGCGAGAGTTTCCTCTTGATCTTAAACAATATTTATAAAAAATTATTCTTTTTTGAAAAATTAAATCTTTAATTAGTGAAAACAATATTTTTTAATGAAGTTTTAAGTTTTCACCAAAACAACCCTTACATAAGGGTATAATCATATATAAATTGAAATGTTTTTAATTTTCCTTAGAATAAACTCTACACGTGGGTGTTTTTGGTAAGTCATTCTCCATTATCTTATTTTTTCCCCTCATTTGTTGACAAATTTCCTTTCTTATTACATGGTCCACCTCCATTTTTTGCTCCAGTTATCTTCTCATCCAATTAAAGTTTTTGTTATTCTTCCTCCTGTACACTCTTGCATGTTGCATTCTAGGACCTTCTTCTTGATGGTCTCATGTTAAGAGTCTCTTCTGTTTACTTTCTGTTTCTTCTTTCTCTATTTACTTTTGCTAATCAATGTTAATGCTTTTCTTTTCACATATTACATCAAGATGGTTAGTGGCTTCACTATTGGATGAACTGGGAACTTCTGTTCTCCCCGTCATATAGCTAGGGATATGCTCAACTTTCTCCATTAAATTCTTTCTTTATTCCTCATTCTTCTTTCAACTCTTTTTTTCTTTTAACCTAATTTCTTACACCTTTGCATTGCTTGCACCACGATCAATGTTCCTTCTTTCTTGATTGGGGCCTTATGCTTTGGTACCTAAAAAATGGCAAATGAGATGTTAATGTCTTCTTCCTTCCCCTTCCAATTTTGGAATATGTTGTGGCAATTCAAGTAAGGGTTTCTCCTTTATCCTAACTTTAAAGCTTTACTTATTGCTACAATTTGCTTGAATTGTCTTTGACTCGTCATGATATTGTTAATTGATTACTATATTCCTTAATTTTGAGTTCATCATAACTGCGCCTTAACCTACTAAATAACTTCATCTTTAACTTAATCATTTGAATTTGGGATATTCCTAAATACTCTTTCATTCCTTTCCTCCTAAAGTTTGAACATGCACAATCCAAATGCAATTGTTATGACTACTTTATCATTTATTGGCATCTTGGTGGATATAAACCAGTTAAAGGAATCTCTTAAGTTGTCATTTATCTTCCTTATAACATTTATATTCATTGTGTGTTCCCATGCTTGATATGAGAACGCACATTTGACAAATATGTGTTCCATTAACTTATAGTTGTTGTTGCATTAGGAACACATATTAACCATATTAATGTGTTTGATATGTTCCAAAGTTCCCAACTTGCCTTATCTACCAACCATAGATAGAAGGATACTGTAAGTAATAGATTTTTATTCCACACTCAGTTATTCCATCTTAGGTACTCCATTTTGACCCCACCCTAATTATCTCTACATAAGACTTTCATGAGAATTTTCCTGAGTTGTTAGATATCCATACATACCTGTCTTCCTTTTTTGGATCTTGATTGTAATCAGGTAGTCATTATTGTAGCTCTACTAGTACCTTACTCCGCTAATTCCTACTGATCCAAAACTCCACCCTAGCCATCATAGGGATCCTATTTTCTATAGATTCCTCCATTTGTGCACTTTGTAAAGGGACAATTAGGCACTAATTATTATAGTATAGAGAGACTACCTTCCTATTTCCCACAACACATTTTATGAGTCCATCTATTGAGTTCCTTAGATCTAAAATTTGTGAAAACAAGTATGAGTGAGTAGGTTTGTCATTTCTCACAAGCTCTTCCTTTTAATATGTAAATATGCATCCACTTAACCCATAGGGCCTCTCTATCATTTAATAGTCTCCAAATCCTCTTTCCTAATAAGGTCTTGTTGGATATACCTATAAAGATTATTCCTAGTCCTCCCTTTTGTCTAAGATAAGACATTTTTGCAGTTAATTTTTTCTTTGAAAATTTTTTTCTTCCCTCCTGCCTAGAGGAATTTCCTTAGATGCTTTTCAATAGACCTGATTACTCCCTCAACTAGGAAAGAGCCCAAATAAATATAGAGTGTGCTAAGCGCTTACTTGATTAAATGTAGTCTCCCAGTATATAAAAGTTGTTTATTATGCCAAGAGTTAATCCTCTTATGTACCTTTTCAGTGAAAGGTTTGCATTTAATATACTTGAGTCTTCTACAAGATAAAGGAAGGCTTAGATACTTAAAGAGGAGGTCCACCACCCTATAAGACAGAGATAGATGAGATTTTTAATGCTAGATGGCTTACACCAAATGAGAGGACCAGGAGGCTCTTTTTCTAGTTCAACTCCAATCTAGATAACTTTCTGAATGTTTGTAGAGAAGACATGAGTTTTATTCATTTGCATTACATAACATTAATAAATCATCCGTAAATTCCAAGTAAGATTAGTTTCTTACATTTATTATGAAACCTGAGAAACTTTTCTTTCTTTATATTGAAGTAAATTAGTCTCATTAATGATTTTGTACACAATATGAACAAATAAGGCAACATTGGGTCCCCTTGTCGAATCCAAACATCGTTAGCATTTGCTTAATAAATTCCAGCTTATATAATCATAAGCCTAGTTAAAATCAATTTTAATCACAAAATTCTAAGGCCCATTCTTCTTGGCATATCTCTTCAATATTTCTTATGCTGGTAAGACATTGTCTCCAATTTACCTCCCTTCCAAAAAAGACCCTTAAGTATGGCTCACTATATTTTTCATCATTTTTTTTAGCATCTTGGCAATGATCTTAGAAATGATTTTATAAAGAAAGTTACAATATGCAATTGGCCTATACTCATTGAGCTTCTTAGTATTTTTACTTTAGGAGTTAGATAAAAAAAATTTTATTCTCTAATATCAATTTTCCACCGCTAAAGAGCTCTTTAACTGCTTCACTTTCTAGATTTGAGGCCAAGCTTTGTAGAAAATTTTCCCATTCAACCCATTTTACCTTAGGGCCTTTTTCGGGTTCATGCTAAACATATTTTCTTTTATTTCCATATCATTAATAAGAGCTTCCAACCCTTCTAATTCTTCTATAGTGAGTTGATTGCTTAAAAAGGCATTGAGTGCTTCTATTGTTAAGTTGCTCACTGGTGCTTTTCCTATTAAATTTTTGAAAATTTGAAAGCCACTTCTTTGAGTTCCTCCCAAGTATTGGTGAAAGTATCATCCTCCTTCTCTAACAAGCTTATTATATTATTGTTCCTCTTTGCTAGTATAAGATTACGCAAATATTTGGAGTTCCTATCTTCCTCTTTTATCTAATTGGATCTAGCTCTTTGTTTTAATAATGAATAATGGTTCATTTCAGCATTAATGAAATTCCTTAGTTCTTCTTTCTCTTCTTGAAGCCACCACTAATCCCCTAAAGCTTTGTGCAACTGCCCCTGAATTGATTCCTCTTGATGTGTGTCAAATGGACCAAAAAAATAAAACCTCACTCTGCACACTAAAATTTATAGCAGCGGTGAGTAGGGATCATATCCATAGGGAATGTACGTGTAGCTTTTTTAATGAAAAGAATTAATGTTTAGGATATTGGTGGGGGGGGGGGGGTTACAAATAACAAAATATAGTAAAATTGAACTAAGGAAAGCAAATAAAATTAAAAAACATAAAAGTGAGAAAATTGATGAATGATTTTGGAATCTGGTTCTTGGTTCAATCTCAGCCTACACAGAAATAAACATACTTTATTGTCTTGTTGTTTTCACACCTCTCTTAGAAACTTTTAATCGTAGATTAACAATAAGCTTTGTTAACCCTAGTTTTTCCTTAGGTCATGTTTAATCAAAATAAACTCTTTAACTAATCCTAACTAGTGAATAACCTAGAACAAGCTCCCTATATTTACGAATAAGGAAAACAAATTAATTTAGACAACAACCATACAAGCACGGGTCATTTAACCTATGTTACATTATCCCTAATGATTTAACATCATTAGTCGCCATAAATAAATCCAAAACACAAATATTACTTACTGCATTTGAGATTTTGGCAATCGGTTTATATAAAAACAATCTAATAGAAGCATTCAAATCATCCTTACACAAATACCCAAATCAATAAGCAAAAAATAACATAAAAAATCCTTAGAGAGAGAGAGAGATTAAATAATACACAATAAAGAGATGCTTAAATGCGATCCTCGGCTTCGATTTCACCTTCGAATTGGAGGAAGGAAGATTAACCCTCCATAAATTCCAAAGGAGTAAGGTTTTTGCCCCCTCTCATGCTCCAAAAATGATCCACAACTCCTTTGGCTATTCAAATGTCGATTTATGCCCAAAATTAAGTTATTAGGAAGATGCACAATTTAATAAATGGTCGTGCATCCAACTATACATCAACAAAATAATGCTTCTTTCAAAATTATGCACCGTTGTGCATCTGCAGATCATACAAATTGTTCATTTTCTTGTCCCATCTTCACCCTAATTGTAACACCCTACTACTATAGAGTATATAACCGAACATTCAGAGGACATTCCAGAACATATCCTATGACAATGGCATGTTAAAGTAAACACTTCCACTTAATGGCATCATACAGAATAACATAATACTTAAAAACTCAACTCCTCATTTAAAAGCAACTCTTCCATTTTATTTACTAAAATAATTTACATAGTAGTCATTAAAACAAATATTTATATTACCAAAACATTTGAGAGTTAACTATTCTTTATACAAAAGTTCTACATGACATAAGAAACTACATAAAAACAGTCTACTCCTCCTCAGATGTCAACTGACAGACCTTTGGGCTATTTCTTAATCCAAAACGTTCTTCTAGAGTATCTTAGGAACTATGTCTCCTCTCTCGTACCTGAAAAGTCACATTGTAATTTTTATGAGTTTTACGAACTCAGTGAGTGAACCATTATTGATGAGCTCAATCATGTCAAATACACATGTATCTCACATATAATCAAATTCACAACATTCCTCATCTCAATAAGACATAATGAATGTCACACATTCCATATATTCCTTTCAGGCATAATTTGATCCTGCACAATGTCAAATACACATATATCTCACATATAATCAAATTCACAACATTCCTCAAATCAATAAGACATAATGAATGACACACATTCCATGTATTCCTTTCAGGCATAATTTGATCATGCATATCCTAACCAATCGCTTTATCAACAAATACACATATATGGCATGTCACTTTTGCATCACAATTTCGTAAATAGATTCATAATCATAGATATATACAAATGCAGATGCATATCAGACTCCACACTTGTTTTTATTTCTTATGACCAAGCGCCTTTCACTATCCCATATTTCTTGTGGATATCGGGCTCTTTTTAGATACTATCCCATACCTATTGTGGATACCGGGCTCATTAATCATAGAGCCAGGCTCTGCATGTACATTTCTAAGCTTTAAGCTATTTCAGACTGGTCGCTCCAGTCACAATACCTTTATCTGATTATGCATATTAATGTGATGCATCAAATCACAAAATATGCCATCAACAACCTTTATTTATGATGCACAGTCAGATTCATATATTCGTCAGACCTAAGTCTAGCATTCAACTTTTCGCTGAGTATACATTTATCATTCAGATTCATATACAAACATAACACTCCCAGTACATTCCCAAATATTAAACTCCTCGGACTATTAATGTCTAGAATATCATAATCAGATCATTAACAATTTAATAACTGGGAATTAAATAGAAATATATCAATCTTAGTGAGAACATCTAGGTTAGTCACTGTACGCTCCAAATAACGCTATTGCCTTAATGGACCAGCAATGTTAGGATGATGGCGTTTATGTCGAGTGTCTAAAATCATAAAATTCACAGATAATTCATATTACAAAGTCGATCATTCAAATAAATATTAAATCATGCACATATATATATGCTATGTTTAATGCATGCTCAATGACTTTCCTGGGTATGTTTTCTTAACCATAGTTCATAATTATTCAAACATTGTCACTTGGATATTTCTTATTTGCACTTAGGTTTACATCTTAAAATAACTTTATTATTCTAAGTTCATTAATCAATCATTCAACCAACTTATTCAACATCTAATTAGTTCATTTTAAGCCTCATTCAAGCTTAAATGCATTATAGGAAAGTACCTTATCATTAACTTTTTCAATATCACTTATAAGATAACATTTCTTGTTTAAGCCTTGCCCATGATCATGGTGGACATTATCGCGATCTTGGAAGAACCTTATTCAACAGGTCACGATCGTGGGGACTTTCCACGATCGTGATAGAATCAAATTTTACTAGGCCACAATCGTGCACTTGAAGGCCACGATCGTGTCCGTATGTTTTCTCCCAATTCTTCACAAATTTATCAAACTTAAACACATCATTTACACCTCTAATTTTTCAGAATTCATGCTTATTTATACAACCTCATTTAGGTTTGAATTATACTTTAAATCCAGCTCAAAATAACTCAATTGATAGCTCACAAATCATGGTCTTTCATGCATAAAAATCAAACCAGAAACTATCATACATTATTATGCATATAGTCCTAATTCTTTCTCAATTTAAGAACACTATTTTTACATCTTTATTTAGCATATATTCACCTTCTTTATACATCAAATTCTAGTCCAATTCATCCATAAATCAACCTATAATTCCATGGTTTTCATACTCCAAGAATAAGCATAAAAACTTCCAAATTCTTTTAACATATTTCCAACACATATCATCATCAACATCTCATTCATTTCCTTCCAATTGAAGCATCATTCTTATACTATTAAATATGCCATAAAGATCATATTGTTACTTACTTATTGGAATTCCAACACATCTTAAAAATTCAAATTAATCTATCCCTCTAAGCAAACAAAATCAACACAAATTCAAGGTGAAAACAAGTTGATTTTCAACAGCAAGATGGAGGTAACATTCAGCTGGTTTCTTAGCTATTTTGTGAAGAATTAAGGTCTAAAATTTGTCTAGGAATTTGAGCTAGGGTTTAAGAAAAATATAAAAAGAAAACTTCATACAAGTTTTAGTGGTGAAGGAGAATGAAGGTAGTAGAAACTTGGTTGTTGAAGCTTGCTTCATCAACATGCTAGCTGTCAACATTTAATCACAACATTTTTCTTCAGGCATGGAAGACATTTGCCTAATTAAGATGCTACCATTAATCCACATATTAAATTGCCATATGTCACCAATTAATCAGTTCATATGTCTCCTAATTATTGGTCCACTTGTCACACAATATTTGATCCATTTGTCAATTAATTACTAGTCCATTTGTCTATGCCAAATGTCACTCAATTATAGGTTTAATAACCCTAATTTTTCACATATCAATTTATCCTACCACTAGGCATTTGTTCTAGTCCAAATGTACAAATTATTTCATCAATCTCCAAATTAATAACAATTAATTCCAAATCACTAAATGGAATCCAATCAAACCAAAATTCAAGACATAACAATTCATAATTCACATTATAGTCATTTAACATCTTTCATACCTCGGGACACGTCAATTGAGTGCTTATACTATCTTTATAATGTGTACGAATTATAATTCGTGTGTGTATGCTAATGTTATGCATGTTAATATAATATGCTTTCTTAAATTCTCAATGATCTTACTTATGTGAAATGATCTAGGGTTGAACCCTACATAGGTTTTGGAAACCGAATATTACATTGTGGATACTAAGCTTATTAGTAATTGAGTCTATGGCTCTTTGTGCACATTTCTAAGCGTTAAGCTCTTTTTCAATGGTCACTTCGGTCATAACTCCTTTATCTGATCATGCATAACAATATGATGAAATGATTCAATTCACATTATATGCAATCAATAACTTTCATTCACTACACACAGTTATTTATCATATTCATCGGATCTATGTCCGGCATTCAACATTTAGTTGAGTACATATATTTTTCCAGATTTACATACAATTAGGAAACACTCCTAATACAGTCTCAAATATCAAACTCCTCGGACTATCAATGTCTGGAATTATCATAATCACATTAATAACATTTCAATAACTGAAATTTAAATAAAAACGAATCAATCATAGTGAGAAAACATCTAGGTTGACTCACAGCAAGCTCCAGATAAGCTATTGTCTTGACGAACCGGCAATGTATGGATGCTAACGTTCTACTTGCACTTCTTTAGCCATGTAATACATATATATTATACATATTACTAAGTTAATCAATCATATTAGTATTCAATCATGCACATACATATGTGTCATGTTCAATGCATGCTCCATTGACTTTCCCGGGTATGTATTCTTAAATCACTACTCTTAACCATTCGTACATCATAACTTGGATATAACTAGTTTGCAATTACGCTTATACCTTAAGTAAACTTGATTATTCTAAATTCATTAATCATACATTTACCAATCCTTTTCTAGCAATATATAATCACACAATATCCAAATTCTCATTCATTTATACCTAATACACGTTACTCATATCCTTTGGATCACAATTGTGTTCCTAAGAACACTTTTATTCCTTTAATACTCATAAATTCCAATTCTTAGACACATTGATATGAAACAATCCTTTCCTTAAGCTATAACATCAATTAACACCCTAAACTTATCAAACACTTTACCAACTAATCCATCATCAAACAAGGTTTGTTTTAAGCCTCAATTAAGTCTAAATGCACCAAAGTAAAGTAACTAATCCTTAGTTGGTTCAACGATCACATAAAAGAGAAAAATTCACTTCCAATGCATTGCCCATGACACGATCGTGGGATGAGTTATCTGAAAATTTTTCATCCATTTCCTTCAAAATTTTCCAAATTTTAACACTTTCTTATTAAACTCAAGACATCTTCTTCATAGTTCATTATTTACACCTTAATTCCTCATCGATTTCATCTCAATTCCAACTAAAAATCATCCATACTACAACTCATAAACTATTATTTATCATGTACACAAAGACAAAACACAAGTGTATCCATTCATTCATCAAATTTCAGCATTCATCAAACACCATTATCATAATCAATGCATCCCTAACAATCATCATAAATGTTTCTATTAGAGCAAGCCATGAAGACCAATATTATACTTACTTTTTTAGCTTAAAAGCTTCCTCAAATCATCAGGTAACCTAGCTCTCCAAGCTTGGATGATCATCACCATTTTAAGGTGGAATTGGTTGGGTTTTTAGTAGCAAGAAGAAGATAACAAAATTTTGTAGTAATAAAGTGAAGGATTTTGGTAAAAACTCAAAAGTTGTGAGGGTTGGGTGAGAGTTTCGTGAATGAGAGAAGAAGAAGAAGAAGAAGAAGAAGAAGAAGAAGAAGAAGAAGAAGATAACATGTAGCAAAACAAAAGGAAAGATGGTCTTCAAATATATGGGTGTCGTATAGGTTAAGTGTATGGTGAGTTTCATGACACTTGTCAATTAAAGAACCAAGTTACATGTCTTTTACTTAGTCCAATTGTCACTTAATAATTAGTCCATTTATCACTCAATCTCCAATCCATTTTTCACCTAATTATCTAAGCTATTTATCACTTAAGCCTAATGCCAAATGTCACTTATTTCTACTACCATGCATCAATTTGTCTTGCTACTTGACATTTTTTTAGTCCAAAAGTATACATAAATTCATCAATCTCCCAATTCTAACAATTAATTACAAATTACTAATTGTAATCCATCAAACCAAAATTCAAGACCTAATAATTCACAATTCATATCATAACCATTTAAAACCTTTTATACCTCGAAATATGTCAATTGAGTGCATAAACAATCTGTGCAACATGTACACAATCATAATTCATATGTGTATGCTAACGATATGCATATGAATGAAATGTATTTCGTGAATTCTCAATGCTATTTCTCATGTACAATGGTCTAGGGTCCTATTTTCTAACCTTTAGTATGGAGAACGGGTTATTACATTAACCTTATGGATAGTGTCTTGAACTAACTCTGGGCCTTCAATGATCCTTAGACCCTCTTCATCCCAATACAAAGGTGAACGACACTTTCTACTAGATAATGCCTCACATGGAGCCATACTGATACTAATGTGATAATGATTGTCGTATGCAAATTCAATAAGAACTACATATTGATCCCATACTTTTTGAAATTACAAAACACAAGCTCTGAGCATATCCTCAATAATCTTAATAGTTCTCTCACTCTGTCCGTATGTCTGAGGATGAAAGGTTGTAATAAAGTTTAACCTTGTACCTAAAGCTGTTTGTAAACTACCCCAAAATCTTGAAGTAAATATAGGGTCTCGGTCCGATACAATGAACACTGGAACTCCATGTAATCTTACCACCTCATTAACATACTTCTGAGCTAACTGATCTAGTGTGTTATTCTCTCTCACAGGTAAGAAATGAGCTGACTTCAACAATCAATCAACAATGACCCATATAGCATCAGGTTGCCTTAGAGTTCTCAGCAAACCCATAATGAAATCCATAGTAATCCTCTCCCATTTCCACTCCAGAATAGATAGTGACTGTAACTTCCCAATTAAAGCCTGATGCTTTGCCTCAATCTGTTAACAAGTCAAACATTTAGCAACATACTCTGCCATTTGCTTCTTTATCCATGGCCACCAAAAATGATGTTTCAACGTATTATACATCTTGGTAGTACCAGGATGTATAACATAGGTTGCTATATAAGCTTCTCCCAAAATCTCTTTTCTCATATTACCTACATCAGCTACACATAATCTCTGCTTCAACTATAATGTATCATCTCTCAATGCAAACTTATAATTTGGATTTTGTTTCAACTTCTCAATAAGCTTCACCACTTCTGGATCATTGCTTTGAGCTTTTCTGATCCTTTCATGCAATATCAATCTAAGCTTCAATGTAGCTAATAATGATTCATTTTGTCCCAATTTTAGCTCAACATTCAATGCCCTCAGTTGTACTAAATTTGGTAATCTTGATGTTTGAACTTGAGCCATACTACTATTGGATTTCCTGCTTAATGCACAAACCACCACATTAGCTTTACCAGGATGGTATTTAATAGTGAAATCAAAAAAGGAACACATAACCATCCAAAAATTCATAACAACCGTTCAATTGATTCCAAATAACTCTAAAAGTCAAAATGAAAGCCAAGATTCTTATTGTTTTATAGAAAGCTCTGAACATCTCGTAGATCTCACTTAGATTTCCAAATGATGATAGTTGCAACAGCCCGGACCACCTCGATTATAGATATTTTCCGCTTTGGGCCTTAGCCCAGCCAAGCCCTCACGATTTTGCTCTTCCCATCCTTAGGAAAACAAGTCTATGAGGGTGAGGTTTCCATAGCCTTATAAGTCCTACTTTCTTCCCTTCTCCAATTGATATGGGAATCTAACATTCCACCCTCCTTGGAGGCCCAGCATCCTCGCTGGCCCACTGTAACATCCCATTATCCCATGATTAGGGTTAGAACCCTAGGATGCTTTATATAAGAATTTATTGATAATTTAGAAATGCATTTCATGCATTATATAGCACACACACGCACGTGAATAATGTTGTCATTCATGAAATAATTGCACATGCATTCATTGACATTTTTCAGGTATAAGTGATTTTTAATGTGATTAAAGTGTGAATTTTGGATTAATTGTGTTACAAAATTTATTTGTTGATAATAGTTATTATTTCTAAATTTTGGTGAATTTTAGGTAAGTTATTGAAAATTTGAGGTATTTAAGAATAGGAAAATATTGAAATAAGAAAAAAAAATTTAATTGACATATGGATAAATTATGGAGTGAGAAATGGATCAATTAATGTGTGACATGTGGACAAAGAGTTAAGTGACAATTGGTAGCCTTACTTGGAGGACACACGTAACACATGCATTGAAGACATGTGTCAAGCCTTAAGAGAGACACCTAGTCATTAGGAAAAGAATGTTTCTGCAACTCTTCCTTAGTTTCACCGACAACATAAAGACCTCCTTCTTGTTTGTTTGCTTCACCGAAACTCTCCATTATCAAACCTCTCTTTTTGCTCATTTATGTATTTTGGCTTTTGGTTAAATTACCACCTTTTCACCTTACAAAAAGCAAGTGCTGAATCACTCCAACCCATTTGGGGTTTTCAGTTGCCTCTTCCTATCCTTGACTCTCTCCATTAAAAAAATTATAAATTCTAGAATTTCACTGAAGCGTGAAGTATAAACCAAGTAAGTAATGCTTTAAGTTTTATGATAGTGTAAATGATTTCTGCTGAGGTGTTAATGTTTGTAACTGCATGTGTAAAAGGTGTACATTTTCATGCTTGCGGATTGCTGCATGCATAAATTGTGTTGATGCATGTGTGGGTGATGAAGGAAGAATCAGATTCGGTGATATGCTTAACAAGATGAAAGATTGAAGTGAGCTGGAGTATGATATCTGTAGTATTTTACTAAACATACATCTGTATTTAGGGCGTAACTTGATTTATAAATATCCAAATTGGATGGAGTTTGATTTAGAGTAAACTAGAGATATAGAGCTATATTTTTCGTAAAGAAATTGAAATTGAATTCAAAATTTATCTTGAAGTTGACATTGGGATTCTGTCGTGGTCTGCGAACAGTCAATAGTGTTTTTAGTATAACCTGCAAAATATTAAGCCAAATTACATAAAATTAGCTTCATTAGAAACTTAAGGCATAAAGGAACAATTGTTCAGAAGAATGTTTTGCCTAAATCCTTCATATTCCTT
>JAOTAY010000004.1:4557573-4587461 GCA_025629805.1 Erythroxylum baracoense
CCCTCCATGTTCAATACATAAAAATCAGCTAGGAAAACTAATTCATTAACCTGCACCAAGACATCCTCTACAACCCCATTTAGGATAAGCGTTAAATCTATCTGCTAGTTGAATTATGACACGTGTTTCTTTCAAAGACCCCAAATTCAATAAAGTGTAAATAGAATATGGCATGGTATTAATTGAAGCTCCTAAATATAACATTGGTTTTTCAAATCTAGAGCCACCTATTTGCAGGGAATTGTAAACGTATCTGGATCCTTACAAGTGCATACTTCCTTGAGAAATTTGGCATATCTTGGAACTTTTTTATGGCATCAATTAAAGGTATGTTTACCTATACCTTTTTGAGCATTTCCAAAATCTCCTCATCTTGCTCCTCTTTCTTTGATTTACCAAACCTACTAGGAAAAGGAGGAAAAGTATTAGTAAAATTTTTAATCACATGAGATTAAGAGTTTACCTTAAGTTCCATTTCAACTTCTTTTAGAGACACTTCAAATTCCTTTTCAGTTTCTTCATCATCTCCTATAAGAAAATTCTTACGTGATGCCTCTATTTCTTTATCCCTTCTCAAGGTGATAGTACTTGCATTCTCTTTTGGGTTCACAATATTTGAGAAGGAAGTTTACCCAAACTCTGATTTTCTAATCGACTAAAAACAGTAGCTATATTACTTATCTGATTTTCCAGATTGTGAATACTATCTTTTATTTACTGTTGAAATTGTATGGTACTATTTTGAAACCAAGTTATATTCTGAGCCATTGTTTTCATCATGTCTCCTATGAAGGTCCAGAGCTTGATGATTAAGCTTGGCCTTAAAATGATTATTGGTAAGAGCTTTTTTATTGCTCTCCTTGCTATTTATAACTGTTAAATGGAGAATTCTTCCATCCTGAATTGTGTGCATGAGAGTAGTTAGGATCATACTTCTTTTGTGGTTGACCTAGAAAAATTCCAAAAGCATTTGCTTGTTCCGTGGGTGTTTACTGCAAGGTTAGGCACATATCAGTTGGATGTCCTACCATTGTGCAAATATCAAATGCTTTTACTTATTAAGTACCATTTACAACTATATATCTCACTAAATATGTCAATTCAGCTATCTGTTGCTCCAGTGTGATAGTACTAACTTCATTGACTTTTAATGGTTTAGGATCCTCTTGAATGTTGAACCGTTGAAAGTTAATAGCCATGTTGGAAATTAAATTTCTGGCTTCAATAGATGTCTTATATACTAATGTGCCTTTACTTCCTACATCTATCATACTTCTTTCTCGTGGTAGAAGTCCCTCATAAAAATATTGGATCAAGAGTTGTTCATTGATTTGATGGTGGGGGCAACTAGTGCACAGTCTCTTGAAATGCTCCCAAAATTCATATAATGTCTTCCCATTATGCTAGCTAATTGCACATATTTCCTTCTGAATATTTGTAGCTCGAGAGGTAGGGAAATAATTCTCCAGAAAAAAGATTTTTCATCTCATTCCAAGTAGTGATTGATCTAGAGGGTAAGTAGTAGAGTCAATCCTTGACGATCTCCCAATGAGAAAGGAAATGCCCTGAGCTTAATCTGCTCTTCTTTTACCTTGGCTGGCTATATGCTAAAATAGACTATGTGAAATTCCTTGAGATGCTTATGAGGATCTTCACCTGGCATACCCGAAAAGTAGGCAAAAGATGGATTAAACCAGATTTAAGCTCAAAAGCAACATCAATAGTGTGAAAATCAATGCACAAAGGTTAACGGTTGGGATCAGGAGTAGCCAACTGCTTAAGAGTGCGATCATTGTTTTGCTTTAGCATGTTAGAGTCTATTTTAAAAATAGAATCAATAGATGAATTAGAATACAAATCTAAGGCTATTTGGAGTCCAGCGAAGAAACAATTTTCCTATCAGATAGTGACGAATCCTCGGAACTTTGTGTAACTTTTCTTTTCAATCTGTAAAGACTTCTTTTGATTTCTGGATTAAATTTTAGTTCTTCAAAGTGAGAAGATCATGTCATGAACAATAACTAAACATAAACAAGATATATATATATTCAAAAATGTAATGGATGTTAATCTCCAACAACGACCTCAAAATTCTTGATGCCTATTGAATGCACCAGAAAATAAAACTTATCTCTACACACTAAGATTCATAGCAATGGTGGGTAGGTATTATATCCACAAGGAATGCACATGTAGCTTTTTTAATGAAAAGAATTGATATTTCAGATATTAGAGGGGCGGTGTTTGACTGGATGCAAATAACAAAATAAAGTAAAATTAAACTGAGAAAAGCAAATCAAATTAAAAGGCATAAAATTGAAAAAATTGATGAATGATTTTGGAATCTAGTTCTTAGTTCAATCTTAACCTATATACAAAAAAACATACTTTATGGACTTGTTGTTTTCACCCTCTCTTAGAAACTATTAATCGTAGATTAACAATAAGTTTTGTTAGCCCTTGGTTTTTTCCTTAGGTCATATTTAATCAAAATAAACTCTTTAACTAAACCTAGCTATCGAACAATCTAATATAAGCTCTCTAGATTTAGAAGGACAATAACATTACGAATAAGGAAAATAGATTAATCTAGGCAACAACCACACAAGCTCGAGTCATTTCACTTATGTTACGTTATCCCTAATGATTTAACACCATTAGTTGCTACAAATGAATCCAAAACACAACTATTACTTATTTATTTGAGATTCTAATAATGAGTTTATATAAAATCAATCTAATAGAAACATTCAGATCATCCTTACACAAATATCCAAATCAATAAGCAAAGAATAATATAAACAATCCCTAGAGAGAGAGAGAGATTCAATAATGCATAATGAAGAGATGCTTAAATGCAATCCCCGACTTCGATTTTACCTTCGAATCAGAAGAAGGAAGATTGGCCCTCTATAGATTCAAAGGAGTAAGGTTTCTACTCCTTCTCATGCTCCATAACTCCTTTAGCCTCTCAATTGTCAATTTATACCAAAAATTAAGTTACTGGAAAGATGCAAAATTTGATGCACGACCGTGCATCGAATTGTGCATCTTCAAAATAATGCTTCTTTCGAAATTATGGACTACCTTGCATCTTGTAGGTCATGCAAATTGTTAATTTTCTTGCATTTTCTTGGCCCATCTTCACCCTAATCCATCTCCTTCTTATTCCACAAAGACAAATGAGTTTCTTAAACATTTCATAGCATCAATCACAAATTGTTAAGGAGTAACTGTATAATTAATTAAGCACATATCACTTCTAATTTCCTTTTGGCCTATTTTACACTTTGGTGTGTGCATCTACTGATGTTATTTTTAAGCTTCTTGATCTCTTCCTTTATTAAGCAAAATTTCATTATATATATAAAGGATTTACACCCTTTAATGATGTGATTCGTCTCTTTTTCCGTTACTTGTATAAAGGAGGCATTCTCTGCCAAATTTCTACTTGTTTAGGTTGGTTTCAAGTAACCCAATAACACAAGGATATTGTCCAAAATGAACCATTTTAAGGCTTATTACTTTTTAGGGCAATCTATGCCCTTAACATTTCATATTAATAAGGAAATTAGGGGATTTTTGTTAACTTTACCAACCTTATTCCTTTTTCCTGCTCTTCTTATTGTATCAATCCTGAATTCTTCAGCCCTGTCCCTCTACTGTTTTTGTTGGTGATTTGCTACTTCTAGTCATTTATGATTCTTCCACTACTGAGCAAATGAGGGTATGGTTGCTTAAGCTAGCTTTTGTCGCAAAGTGTTAATCATTAATAGTCTTGTCCTTGCTACCTTCACCATTTTTCTCCTCCTGCTCCTTTTTATAGCCTACCATTTCCTTGATAGCCTTAATTATAGGAGCTACCTCTACAATTTTTGATTGCTTAGCCTCTACGTCTAACCCCATTAACTCCTTTTAGTCTCCTCTTTTGAATTTGTTTATGGTAGCCCTCCAATACTTGCCTTATTGCTTAAGGGTGGGCTTCCGTTGGTAAGTAATATGGATATAGTCTTCTACTAGTATGTTTCCCTCTCCCAGTCTCACTAATGGCACCATTTCAGGTAGCTCCTTACTTAATTCTATACTTACGCAAAGTTTACCAAGCCCAACTTTTTTCCTCAGTGCTGTCATCTTATTCAAGCACACAGGTCGCTTAACATAGTTAAAATTAAGCTCAAAATTTTTGTTGACTTGTACTCAAGTGGGACTCCATAAAAGTTTATCTATATGGGAACATTTTCTTGTGTGATGTTATCTAGAGTGATACGTGGTTTCCAAGGTTAAAGAAAAATAGGGGGTACTTTGCATGTGTGAAGGGAAAACTTCCTTGGCTGCTTTTTCAGTACTTAACTTGAACAGGAAAAGGTTATCTTTAGTTAATCAAACTTCTTCCAGTCCTTTGCCTTTTATGATTTTAAACTCCATCTTTGTCTGTAAGAAAAGGTGGTTAATTTCCCTAAAAAAAACTAACAAAAGTAGATGTCCAGGCCTTTGGCTCCTTCCTGAAGTGTTACAATCTTTAGGGACACCATCTCTTTACCATTCAACTTAGATGGAGACAAGTATTGGAGAAAGCTTTCGGAGGACCCCTTCCGGCCACCACTTTTCTCTGATTAAGCCTTGAGTTGATAGGCAAGTAGGGTGCAATTAGTTCAAATTCTAAAGTTGGTTTATGTTGTTAATTTGAAGTACCTGGATTAGTAGTCGAAGGAGTTTGAGGCTTAGGGGGGATTAAGGATGCAAGGATGGTGATGGATGGTAAGGGAGAGGGCGCTAGAGCAGGTAGGGATGGGAGCATCAATTTATTAAAGTGAAGGGGAATTGTAGAAATTGACATTACTAAAAGTAGGACAGATTCTCCCATTATTGAGATTAGATGACAAAAGGCATGAATCAAATTAAGGTGAGAAGACCAAAATGACCTTTTTGAGTGTGACAGAGAGTGACAAATAAGATGTTGTACGGGGTTAGTCTTAGCCTATTAAATAAAGAAAAAAATAAATTCTCAAGTTAAGTTTAGATAATGAATATAAGCCAAAAATTATAAATCGATTTTGACTCTTTTCCATACTCATTTTCACTAGTGATTGTTGTGAAATTATTTTATATAAATTTACTATAAATATTCATTAATTTAGAAATATGATAAAAAGTGAATATTTACAATTTATCTCCAATTTTAAAATTAAAGTTCCCTCTATTAAATTTTTGTTAAGATTATTAACATTAAACATCTAAATAACAAATAAATTTAGTAAAAGATTATGTTAATATATCAAATAATATATTCGTTTATGTTAAAAGAAAGAAAAAATTAAATTATTTATTGAATAGACATTATCTTCTCTTTATAAATATAGAAGTATGAAGTTTTTATTGAATAGACATTCTCTTTTCTCAGAATTAATTATTACGTGAAATGACATTATAAAAGAAACGATAGTGCATGCATCCCACCATTAACAATTTTAACAAAAAGATGATAGTAAGTGCTTTAATTATAAAATTATTAATGCTGATTTTTATCTTCCTCGAAGCAACGAGTCAACTACAGTTCGTACGTAACCACAAAATTGAAGGATCGATGTTTATCTCGAAGAGCTTGTTTTAACTTGAAGCTTCCGTGGACTCATTACTCATCCTTAATCTACAATACTTGTGCACGTAATCATTCGAACATATTCGACTTATCTATGGAAATGGAATCACCGAAATAAGCTGCTAAAGCCAAGCTAAAAAGACGAAAAAGCAGTTGCACCCACCCCGAATCAACGATTTCACATTGGCTTTTTGCCACGAGTTAAAGCAAAGTTGCATTGTTTATAGCTTAGCGTGTCGTTATCATCAACATTCTGATTTACGTCCGTTCTGAGACAAATTCCTCGAACCGCTTTTGACCAGACAAAGAATAAAAAAGTGACCACCATCACCATCGATCAATACCTAGAAGCAGTACAGGATCGTAGAGAATAAGAGAAAGTGGTTGCCGTAGCTTTGTCGCAACTAGCATATAAGCAGGTGGTTTCTCGCTTGTTGGCCCATCGTCATAGCATGGCTAATCATCATAACAGTGACAACCCTTACGTTCAGATGACTCCGGTACCACCTAGTGGCAACGGAGCAAATGGTGGACGTAAGCGTAGTGGTTCAGTTTTGTTGGGATCTTTGATGAATTGGTTTTTGTAAGATTCTAAATGGTTCATAACTTTGTGTTTTTTCTCTTTTCAGGACCGAAGAGTAAGATATGCGATGCATTCAATCGGTGTGGAAGAAGGTTTGAAGATGCAAGTAGGAAAGCTGAGGTTTATGCAGATAATATCTGGCATCATTGTAAATCTTTACCTTCTCCATAGTTACTTCATATAGTTTAGTTGTTGGTATTTTCAACGATCAAATCTTCTTGCTAACCTATTGTTGGGAAGGTAAAAACCTCGATATGTTGTTTACCCGTTAATTGATTGTTGTTTCTTCAAAGCTGGGATCCAACATGGAAGTACTACCTAAAATTGAATAATTCGTCCATGTTGAAAAAGATAGTTGATCCTATGTGAGATCTTCGTGGGGAATTTAAGAGTCAAACGCAGCCAATCTTTGGAAAATCAACTAATTAACTCAGGTGGTCTTAGGAGCAGAATTGTGCTGTTCTTGAGTATGAAAGAAGGAAGAATTATGCCTCGTTGTTTCTGGAATTCCAGTAATTGGATGACATTGGTTTCAGTAGTGTGCTTAAGCAACTACGTAATCAGTGGAGAAAAGAGCAACTAATCTTTTAGAATTGGGCTTCCTTTTATTGGCTTGATTTCATGATCTTTTCTTCAGCAAAATGGGGAACTGTGTTTTTTTTTTTGCTTTCTCTTTTGTTTCATAACTTGTAATCTCTACAGTCAAAGTTAGCCCCAGCTTCACGGAGGCAGCAATGTCAAGGATTACTCAAGGGACAAAGGTGCTCGCTGAAGGAGGGCATGACAAAGTATTCCAACAGACATTTGGGTTCATACCTGAAGAGAAGCTCTTAAAAACTTATGTTTGCTATTTATCAACTTCATCTGGACCTGTTAGTGGAACCCTTTATGTATCAACTAAAAGAGTGGCCTTTTGCAGCAACAATCCCTTCTCTTCCTATTCTGCCACTGGACAGCAGCAATGGATGTACTACAAGGTGTAAATTTCTACATCCTTTTCAGAAGTTGTTGCTTGAAAGTTGACATAGTTCCGCCTTTTGAATAAAGCCAAACTTAATACACTCTTAGGGTTGAAAATAAGTAGGTTTTTGAGAAAGCTTGACGATTGATATAGCCTGAACCTTAGTTCCAGTGAGACTTAGGATAGGTTCTGCAGGTAGTGTCAGCCTAGTTCCCGGGTTTTTCCAAGTCAAGTTGTGCTCTGAGTTTCATTTCTGTGCTTGAAAATAACTTGAAAGTCATTTGATATTGAATTTCAATCTCCTGACATCAATCTCTAACACGTTGTTGAACTTGGTGGGTGTGGGTATATCCAGATGGGAGTGCAGCTTCATCAGCTGAGAGCAGTTAATCCTTCTTCAAACAGAATGAACCCATCTGAGAAATACATCCAACTAGTGACCACAGATGGCTACGAATTCTGGTTCATGGGGTTTATATCATACGACAAAGCTCTGAAACAACTATATGAGGTGTTGCAACGCTCGCGTGAGTCATCTGAGGATGTTCCGGTTGCACATGGTTGAGTGCTTTCAACATATGTGATGTGTTGTTTTCTCCTCTTTTTTAATTTTTACTTCCAAAATAAACTTGCTTGTGGAATTTCAGATGAAGCAAACTATTTTTTTTTATTAAAAATGCAAACCACATTGCATATTCGAAGCAAATTACATTCTAAACTTAACCTATGCACAATTATCTAGGTCTATGCGACATTTCAAACTAAAAAATTGTACAATATATAATTCAAAATCATAATAAACCTAAATTGACATAAAAATCAAGAGAATCGTGCAAAATTATAATTTTTCAGCTTAATTTTAATGACAATAATAATAATAATAATTTAATAAAAGTATCGCTGATATGCAAAATCTATTATTAGTGAGTCCTATATGGTAGAGAGAATTTCGACATTCTTAATCATTCAAAAGCAAGTTAGTGATAGACATAGTTCACCCTTATAGAAATTTTGATTTATTAACCAAAGTTGTTTTGTGTACCAAATAAGAAAATTGCACATAACTCAGTTGGTTTATGATAACTAGGATGAATTGGGATAAAGTTAGGTCAGGGTTATTGGGACAGAAGATTTGAGGGGCAATCTAAAAGGATGCTTGTTGATAAGGAGTGAAAATGGCTTGTTATGACCCTTAATTTTGAGTTGCTAGTTCTTCAAGTGATTTGCTTATATCGAAAAGTTTATATATACTGCAGTATTGCAAGCACCCATCACGAATAAAGAATGAGATCTTATCAATCTAACAAAATATGATGCAGAAGTTTAATGCTATGTTGTTGTGATATTTGGTTATATTACATCACATCAATTAAAGAAAAGTAAATTAAATAAAGATTTTAACATTGTTAACTTTGAAACATATTAGTCTGTTTGTTTATATTTATATTTATATTTATTTAAAATTTTGGTTTTAACTTATGAAAAATGCGGAAAGTGATTTTTATTTTTATAATATAGTTTGATGTCAATTAAATATATATTGTTTAATTTTAATGATTAATAATAATTATAAATAATTTAATTGAATTTTATAATTAATTTAAATATCAAAATTTGAAAATAAAATAATTGTAATTTAATAAATAAATTCAATTTAAATTTAATATATCTTCAAAAAATATAAATTTATTTTAATAATTTAAAAATGGATATTAATTTATAAATAAAATTTTAATTATTTATTTCGATAAAATATAATAAAATTTCACTAATAATTTACTAAAAATATTATATAAAAGATTAAAATAAAAATTTATTTATAAAATATATTTATCTTTAAGTTTTATCTAACATGTAATTATTAGAAATTAATTACCATAAATGTTTTTATTTTTATTTAAAAAGGGTAACAATTTAAAATAATTTTTAATTTTTAATTTCAATACACTTTATTTACAAGTTATTATCAAATAATAATTTATTAGTTTTTTATTACGGAATTCTGAATTTTCATTAATCTTCATTTAAATAGATAAGCTTAAAAAGATTAAAATATCCCAACACATTCCAGTCCTGTCCTGTCCAGTGCATGTGGATAGCGAAAGATTGGATCATGCCTCTTAATCCCGTGCAGTCCCATAGTTTTCGATGTATACTCCCGAGATAAAGGAATTGAAGATCAGCCGAAACTTGACGTATTGGCCCATAAACTCTGACTAACTACCGCCATCGTTAGCCAATAGACCTATCCGTCCACAGCTTCCTCGCAGCCGTAACTCATTCATCAAAACTTGTTCCTTAGCTTTCGGGGTTTGTTACTTTCTTGTCGCTTTCTTATCATTTTCTCTCCGTGTGGTGTGATACCCTAGTCGTAGCCTATTATAAAAAAGTGAAGAGAAACTTCCTTTCTCCATTCAACAACCTCACCCCAGCTTCTCCACTATAGGGGGAAGCATATTACTCATGGCAATCGCTCGGTTCTTCGCCACTCTGCTTCTTTTGGCCATCTCTGTCTTCCATCTTGAGGTACTTGCAAATCGCTGTTTTTTTACATGGCTGTTCCTTCTTTGAAGTTTCTTGTTGGATATGCATATGCTGGGACATTTTCTTATTTTAACAAGATCTTTTCTTTCCAAACCCTGGAAGGTCGACGTTGATTTCGTGGTAGATGGTTGAAAATGGATATATGTCCCTTTGAAGCTTTTGTATTGTTTGACATGTTTATAACTGAAATTACTATATTCAGTATTGAGATTGATTACCCTGAAAGGGATAAAAGACAAATCTCTAATGGAAAGCTGAACATCTCTGAGTCTATATAGGGTCGAAATCACGAGTTTTAAGTTTATCCTTTTATGAAATTGATTGGAGTGATGCCCTCGAATTGGGTTCTTCCCCTTCGAAAATCTTGCCCATCGTGAAATATTGAGGCTTTAGTGTTTGGACTGTGTCAATTTTATCTTGACCGCCCACTTTCTACGAGGGAGCTTAGGATTTCTTATCCCTGAATCGCAAGAGGTAGTTTGGTTAGAACATAGAGGGGTAAAAGAGCAAGCTTTGATAACATAATCACTTGAATCTGTATTGATGTGAGGATGTTATATACAAAACCGTGTAAGGACTTGCATAGTTGGGAAATTTAAGACCTCAAGCAAATGATCTAAGTATTGTCTTGCATCTAAGTGGGCATATTCTTGCATTTATTTTGAAAATTTGCCTTTTCTTTTCTTTAAATTTGGACTTTGAAGGTTATATTTTGATTTCCTGACTATCTGATGTTCTATTGTCGACAGGTCACTGCAGAGGATGCCAAACTCAAGCTTAACTCTAGGATCCTTCAGGTGCTTTTTTCCTTTTTCCAACATCTTATAAAAGCTTGGTCAATTTTATCTGCATTATTATTCCTATTATTGATATGGAGTTTGTAAAGTTTTATTCATCCTCTCAATTTTGGCTGCTGTGAGCATGCAGGATTCAATTGTTAAAGAGATCAACGAGAATGCTGATGCTGGATGGCAAGCTGCTATGAATCCACAATTTTCAAGTTATACCGTGGGTCTTCCGTGAACCCTTTATTCATTTTAGATTGAAATAGTTTCAAGTCTTTTTCTCTGTCTTGACCACATTCCAGATACTTTTTTCTTTTTTTTTTGGCTGTTTTCTTAAGTGAGCATATGTTTTGATTTATAGGTTAGCCAATTCAAGCACCTACTCGGTGTCAAACCAATACCAAAAAAGGAACTCCGGGGTGTTCCTGTTGTAAGTCATTCTAAATCCTTGAAACTTCCTAAAGAGTTTGATGCAAGAACAGCTTGGCCACAATGTGCTACCATAGGAAGAATTCTAGGTCAGTGTTTTTGCTTGATTTCTGTTCTTTTTTTTTCCTGCAATTTCGATATTGTCTGATCATTTTTTCGGTGCCACTGAAATGGGGCTGCAATTAACAAATCAAAGATCAGGTAGTCTTCCTCTCTCTCATTCTTTCTCTCTCTTTCAATTAATATAGATTAGTCCTAAAGGAAGTTCTCACTGTGGTGAAAATTCAGGGTCATTGTGGATCTTGTTGGGCATTTGGTGCTGTTGAATCACTGTCTGATCGATTTTGCATCCACTTTGGCATGGTAAATAATCTATTCATTGAAGTTGAATATTTAAGATGTTCATGAAGATCCTCATTTTGTGTTTTTTACTGCAGAACATCTCTTTGTCCGTGAATGATCTTTTAGCTTGCTGTGGCTTTCTGTGTGGAGATGGTTGCAATGGCGGTTATCCACTTTATGCATGGAGGTACTTTGTCAACCACGGTGTTGTCACTGAGGAGGTGCGGTTTTTAAGTCTTTGCCTTCAACTTTTTACACTGTTTCTGCACTCCAGCTAACTCAACTGAAATTTAAGGACTCTTAACTTTTCACTGTTATCTCATTGAAGATTCATAACATATTAGAGGTCTCTCATTTCTGAGATATACTCATTTAATCAAAAACTTACCATCTGGCAGTGTGATCCATATTTTGATGATATTGGTTGTTCTCATCCTGGTTGTGAACCTGGATATCCTACTCCAAAGTGTCAGAGAAAATGTGTTAATAAGAACCAGCTCTGGAGGGATTCAAAGCGCTACAGTGTCAGTGCATATAGAATCAGTTCTGATCCGTACAGCATTATGTCAGAAGTTTATGAGAACGGTCCTGTTGAAGTCTCGTTCACTGTTTATGAGGTAAAGGGATCAACTCTTCTTTTCTTTTACTTGCATGTGCAGATTTTTGTTGTCAATGTGCTTACAACTTCATATATATATGTATGTATGAATATATATGTCTTCTTTTGGTTACATCTATCCTGAGTATTCATTTTACTGTTAAACCACCATCGGGCAGGTGCATCATCTTCCAAGTACTATTCTGTTTCTTTGGTTCTGGTTTCACTTTGAACTTGTGGGGCATAAGTTGTCAATAGTCCGTTTAGTATTTCTTGTATTCCATGAAGTATTACAGAGGGAAACAGGTTTTGGTTGTTCTAAATCAACGTAATTATATGTTTCCAGGATTTTGCTCATTACAAGTCAGGAGTATACAAACACATAACAGGTGATGTCATGGGTGGACATGCTGTGAAGCTTATTGGTTGGGGAACTTCTGATGACGGGGAAGATTACTGGGTATGTATGACTTCTTGCATTTGCTTTGAGAATATATGGTCATGGTTCATTTATTTACCAAGATGCCAATAAGATTGTATGTGCTTTCTTTGTCACAGCTGATCGCAAATCAATGGAATAGAGGCTGGGGTGAGGTATGTTTGGTTGCCATCAGAATTCTTGAGGTCTGGATTTACAGGTTCTTCTCATATTGCTAACCTGCAACTGCATTTTTAATGACAGGATGGTTACTTCAAGATAGCAAGAGGAACAAATGAGTGTGGCATCGAAGATGATGTGGTTGCTGGTTTGCCCTCAACCAAAAATCTGATTAAGGAGGTTGCCATGGAGGATTCTGGAGAGGATGCTTCAGCCTGATCTATGGACAAGGACAATCCTGGTCCAAAACTGATATAATTTACGTGTATAAGTATCGACTTCCCACTTGAAATTTATGCATTTGATATGCTCTTTGGGCATAAATTATAATCGCTAAACTTATGCTTTATTATTGTGGGAGAATGGAAAGGCTTGTAAATGTTATGTATTACCTTATTTCACTAATGTTGAAAACGACCTCTTTATCATGTAAGGGTAAGACTGAGAATTATTGAACTTCTTCATATCTTGCACTTTAGCGAGACCCTTATTGGTTGTTGTTGTTATTGTCGTTGTATTATACCTTATTTCACTAATGGAGTTGTTGTGTTGTACTTTATTTAACTAATGGATCGATGTCAAATGTCTCTTGGGTTTATTCTTTTGCATTTTAATTAATTTACTATGCTAATAGCCTAATCTAAAAATAGATAAATTAAATTTTATTTGATTTTGAAATACTAGTTAGAATTATTAAAAAATAAAGCATTTGAAAATTTAATTTATTATAAAAATGATTTGTCAAATTTTGATGTCATAAAAAGTGAATAACTAAAATTTTACATATCAACAAATTTATAAAAAATAATAAAAAAAATCATAAAATTTTACATTTCTTATGATGGAAAATGATTAGCTTTTGGTTTCCAGGTTCTTCATTATTTATGTTCTTTTGTGGTTGATGTTCTTGTTCTCAATTGGTTCGATAGTTTTTCAGGATATAAATCAGGACTGAAATAAGCTATCTGACAATAATATGTCCAAAAAAGATTAATAGATAGATCTAAAGGTCCCTTCTATTCAAAAATAGTTTGACAGAAAATTTACAGAAAGACAACTTAGAGCAGATGATATCGTTTGTAGATGCTCCCTATGCGAAAACATCTAGTCTACACATTTAAAAGGGACAGAGACATCTGATACAGACGATCTCATCCCCAACTTAGAGAGCCAATTTGAAATGTGAAAATTTAGTGCTTTGTTCTTTCCTCCATGAACTTTCAGGAAACTTGAATCGCATACCAATAGTTTGTTTGTATTACTTACATACCAATTAATTGTTACCATATGGTTGCTGGAATTAGGAATGAAAATGTCAGTTTGATTATTTGGATTTCTTTGACAGTGTAAGATTAATGAATTGGTCTCTTTACCTTATAATCCGGAGAAAGATTTTGCAAAAATATTAACTTAAAATCATGAGAGTCTGAAATTTAGCTATGGAGCAAGTAAATGATTCAGATATAGACATTCTAAGCCGTCATTCTTGGCAGTTGTTAAAAATCTCTCCACACAGAATGATTCAAACGAGACTTGTACCCTTTGTGAGTAACAGTATTACTCCACTTGGTACATACCCAGATATTTATCATTACATCAGATCCATATGATTCAAAATTTTCTTTAGATCTTAAGTACGCTATTCTCTTCATTTTTCTTGTTTATTGAATGAGTATCATCATGATTGCTGTTTTCTTCAAGTTCGTAAGAAACAAGCGTGTGTAGGAAGATGCATGTGCATGCAGTTTGTCGTTCCAAAGTTTGACAGAAACCCCCCGTGAAATGGAAACCCAACGAGTTTGGTTCTTTTAAGAATAAGGAACATTGTGTTTACGACGAAATCTCAGAAAACTTAAATTTGGGTTTCAACTTCCAACATTTAGAATTTCCATTATAAAACACCGACGTAGAAGTTGGTTATGTCTTCCGGTTGATTGAAAACCTGTTTTGTTGGTGCCCATTGTTAGAGCAGTGCTCTAAAGATAATTACCTTTAGCACTTTTATACAAACTTTATTTTTATTAATAAAGCAAAAGACATTTTTCATTGATTTGATAGTCGTTTATATTTGAATTGATATTGATTTTAAATCGAATTAATGCAGTCTATGACACAAAACATAGCATGAAGGAAATCATGATGAGATAATGACAAACCCAACATACAGTTTGGTTCTTTTAAAAAAACCGTAGGGTAGTAGTTTCACAAACTTTTCAACTTTACGTGGTCGTCTTTGGTATAAATAAAAACAAAAATTAATCAAAAGAAAAATAACAGATGACACCGAAAATTTGATAACGCAGTTCAACACTCTTTGCCTACATCTGCGGAGCCCTCACTCAGATTAATACTTTTACCGAAGTACAATAGTTTTACCCAAGGCTTTACTGAGCCGACACCACTCAACCCTTGATACTATCTCTCAACCTTACTTCCCGTAAAAGTTTTTCACACTCAATAACATGATTGATTTGTGTTAACCTCGTCAGAGAATTTTTCTCTACTACACTTAATGAAAGACAATTAATAAAAATAACTCACAGTGATTAATCAACTAAGAAAAGGAAAACAACAATACACTTCAGATAAAAGAGCCTTCCCTATTATCAGCTTCCCGAAAATATATCTGAATAATTTTCTACTAGCTGAAACAATCTGCGCTAGCTCCAGAGTCAAACTACGACTGCTCAGTTAATAAGTGATACCCAACAGAACATATACGCAATGCCAAATTCTTCTAGTCAAAAACCACTTCAATGGATGAAGGTTCAGTATAAGTGATTCCAAACTAACTGCTACAAAAATATGGCTCTTCTAAGACTAACATCATACACACACACGTATACACATGAGCAAGAATCCTTCCAGCCGTGTGTTAATCCAACATTTAATATTAAACACAAAAACCAACGACAAACCACGCATCCACCAAATCACACACACACACTACATGACACATAAGCCGTAGGTCTTTTTCTCACCCACTAACACTAAAACATTCTATCTTTTTTTGAAGTTCAATTCACCAACGAAATTTTACAGCAATGCCCTTATTCCACTACACTCACGTAAATCGATTCCATTCATAACCAAACTTCCAGTCATACTCCTTTTGCTACTAGTTTACGTAAGATCATTTAATTTAAAACAAAATTTTTCAGCAATATCCTTCATCAAATCCACATCTATGCAAGATAGAATTCTATTTTATTTAGAACATTATCCAACTAGTTATTTTGAATCCAAGATAATAAAAAAATGATAAGTCCAATTTATAAAAATATGCTAAAATAAAATAAATAGATGTATACAACATATATCTGACACACTCAAACCAATATTCATGTATCCTCAGTTTCTACCGCCAACCAAAATAAACAATTGCCAGGTAGGTGATTTTACATGTATAGCTTGCACCTTAATTACATTGGATTCATTGATTAATGCTATCAAACTCGGTTGATCACAGGTAAAGGATTCCATAGTCTCACATGGTTGCTTTTTACGAGAGTGCAGTATTGAGCATTCAATCGTGGGGATCGACTCAAGACTTGACCATGGAGTTGAACTAAAGGTAACATACTCTAGTTACTTCTCTGCTTCGTATGAACTGAACAAAGGACGGTTTGATGAAAAGAGGGAGGATTTTGTGATACATACCATATTAAGGATGAGAAATTGAATAACTGATGTCAACTATCTGAAGGCTATATCTGTTGTATGAATTAATTAACTAGAGGAGTTTCACGTATCGACGTAAGGTGAAGAATTGATTTTGAGAGGATTCGGAGAGAAGAGAGGATACACAGAATCACATGAGAGAGAGAGAGAGAAGAGAGAAAAACAAATCTTATTCAGTTATTACTTGTCCGTATATTTGTTACAGCGTAACCTAAATATAACGGGTATACGATATCATAGTTCAAGCCGTATGCTAACAATGGTGGACATTATGCAAAATGCAATGTTTCATAACTAATTTTAACAGCTAGCAACGTCTCCTCTGTCACCTTCTTCTTCTTCGTTTGCGTCTGTAACAATTCCCCTCCCCTTACCATCCTTGTCCATCATATTCACTTCTGGGAAACGTTTTTGAAGATTGAAAACATATTCCCATGTCACGTTGGTCTCGTCACTGTCTGACCATTGGATGAGCCACTGAGTTACTGCTCGGTTGTTCCTCATAGCCATACGCCTTCCCAATACCGCAATTGGTGTTCGTTTAATGGACCTGATAAATTTGGGTAGTACTGAAGACGTGTTATCATGCTTCACAGTGGCCTTCTTCAATTGCGACACGTGAAACACCGGATGAATTAGTGAATCCACATGTAGCTCTAGTTTATACGCCACTGTGCCGATGCGTTGTGCTACCTTATAAGGACCGTAATAGAGCGACGCTAATTTCTGGTTGTTTCTTCGTTGTAGTGAATGCTGTCTGTATGGTTGTAGCTTCAACCACACCATATCGCCCACCTAAAACTCCCTTTCTGATCGCTTTGAATCTGCCTTTTGTTTCATCCTGTTTTGAACCCGTTGTAAATGGAACTACGTCACCTTCAACATTCCTTCCCTATTTAACAAAACCTGATCTACTTCTGCCACTTTGGAATCTCCTGCTACATATAATGTATAAACCGGTGGTTGGTATCCGTAGAGAACTTCAAAGGTGTTGAATTGATGGAAGATCGATAAGTCGTATTATACCACCATTCGACCAATGCCAGCCATTCGCTCCATCTCTGAGGCTCTTCTCCACAGAAGCACCGAAGATAAGTCTTCAAGATTTTGTTCACCGCCTCTATAAGTCCGTCCGTTTGCGAATGATAGGCAGTAGAATACTTCAAACAGACACCTTGTAGCCGAAGTAACTCTCGCCAAAATTTGCTCAAAAATATAGGGTCCCAATCACTAATGATAGCTTCTGGCATCCCATGTAATTTAAAGACATTGTTGAGAAATAATTCCGCATTATCTTCTGCCGTGTAAGGATGTTTAACCAGAATGAAGTGAGAGTATTTTGTGAACCTGTCCACCACTACAAAAAATGACCGTCTTTCCTTCCGATCGGGGAAGACCTTCAATGAAATCAACACTAATCTCCCTCTGGTATTCTGATAGGTTGCAGCAACCCTGGATAAGTTGAATTATCATGCTTGTTTCTCTGACAAACCATACATGCCTGCACGTAGTTTCTCACATCTCTAGCCATCCCCTTCTAGAAAAACATATTTTGTACCTTCTTTGTTGTAGCTAGTGCTCCTGCATGTCCTCCCATAGCATCCTCATGGCTGATGGCTAAAATCTGCCATTGTAATGTAGGGTTAGCTCCTACTACCAGTCGTCCCTTCCATCTCAATAGGACTTCCTTCCACTCATATACCCCTTTTTTCATTTATCCCGCTTCCAATCATTTCGTAATTTCTCTAATTGCTTGATCCTCTTCCCAGGTCTTCTTGATTGCACCCAGTAATTCTCCCTAAACTTGTGTCACTGTGAACATTAACATTTCCACACTCGTCATCTGGGATAAAGTATCTGCGGCTGCATTCTCCTTTCCGCTCCTATACTTCACTTCAAAATCATATCCCAAAAGTTTTGGAAGCCATGACTGTTGAAATGGAGTTGATAATCGTTGCTCCAGCAAATACTTGGGACTACGGTGGTTTGTCTTAACAATAAATCGTTTATCACTCAGATAATGGTGTCAATACTTGATAGCTTTGATGATGGCTAAGAACTCCTTCTCGTAAGTTGATAGTCCATAGTGTCGTTTGGCCAATGATTTACTGAGAAAAGCAATTGGGTGCCCTTCTTATTGCAAAACCGCACCAATTCCCTATCCACTTGCATTGGCTTCTACCACAAAAGGTTTAGAGAATTCCAACAAGGCTAACACCGGAGCTGAAGTGACTGCCTTTTTTAATGTCTCAAACACCGTTCTCTCTTCCTATCCCCAACTCTAGTTAGCTACCCTGTCCTTTTTAATAATTCTGTTACGGCTTGGCTATTAGCCCATACCCTTTTATGAAACGACGATAGTATCCTGTAATACCCAGAAACTCTCTGAGTTCTGTAATGCCCTTCGGTTCTGCCCATTCCTCTATCATCTTCACTTTCCGATGATCCTCCGTTACAACTCCTCCCTCTGAGATCGAATACCCCAAGTACTCGATTTGATGCGCCTCGAATATGCATTTTTTTTCATTCAAAAATAGCTTATTATCTTTCAAAGTCTGCATGGCTACCAAGATATGTTCAACATGTGATTGCAACGATGGATTGTCGTCAAAAAAAACTAATATGAACTGACGCAGAAATGGCTTGAATATATCATTCATCAATCTTTGAAATGTTGAAGGAGCGTTCGTCAAGCCGAACGGCATGACCATGAATTCGTAGTGACCTTCGTGCGTTTGAAACGCCGTTTTTGAGATGTCATCTGGATGCATCCAGATCTGGTGATACCCAGAGTGCAGATCCAACTTGGTGAACTAGCTCGCTCCATGCAACTCGTCCAACAATTCTTTAATTAATTGTATCAGAAATTTATCCTCAACCGTGTTCTTGTTGAGCTCTCGGTAGTCCATGCACATCCTCCATGTGTCGTCTTTCTTCTTCACCAACACCACCGGTGATGCGTAGGGTCCGTAACTATAACTAATGAACCCCTGTTTCATGAGGTCACTCACCGTTTGTTCAATTACATCTTTCTGTACCTTTAAATATCGATAAAGACATACGTTAATGCTTTCCACTCCTTCCTTTAAAATGATCTGATGATTATGGTTGCGATCTGGTGGCAGTTGTGTAGGTTCTTGAAAAATCTCTACGTAATTCAATAAAATGGCGTTGATTTCGTCGACTGCACTCCATTGTTCATCCTTTAAGCTCATCTGTTGCAGTTGGATCTCGAGTGGTGTTGTTAATCTCAACATGAACAACTGTCCTTCTGAAGGTCTGCCCAAGAGTTTTCCAAATTCCTTAATTGAAATGATCTGTGATTTCCTTTCGGGGTTCCCGTAAATAGTTATCACCCTGCCTTCCCACTGAAATGTAATGGTTCTTTTCCTAAAATTGCATAACACATCGTTTAGCCCGATCAACTACTGCACCCCTAAAACCACATCACAACCTCCGAGTGACAAAACTAGGGCGTTGATGGTAAACTACGCTCCTTGCATGGACCATGCAAAATTTCGACAACGTTGATGGCATTTCAGCTGTAAACCGCCACCTACGGTTATGGAAATTAACTCTATCTCTTGTACACTGAAGAATCCACGAAGTTATATGTATTGCCATTATCAATCAAAATGTGGATTTGTCTTCTCTGATACATGCCTACCACCCTCATCTGTTTATACTCCATGTTTTCGAAGCATCCCAACATAGCCTGCATTGATACCAGAGGCACATTGTCTTGTTCGACATATTCTCCCTGTTCTTCCTCTTTTACTTCAGGTAGGTTTTTAACACTACTATCTTCTTCTGAGACCACATAAAATTGTAATTGTCGCTTTCTGCATTGGTGATCTAATGTATATTTCTCATCACACCAGAAACACAATCCTTTTGCTCTCTTCTCATCAAAACCTCTACTGCTAATTTGCCGTGGTTTAAACTGTCTCACCTGCGAAGACGGTCTAGGCGTAGTTATTGGTGTCGGCAACAGCCCATCCTAGCTTGAGCTCCTAGATATGTTGGTGGTCGATGGCTCCTTTGAGTGAACGTTGGAATGTCCACTGTTACCCATATTCCTCGTAGTGTGAACGTTAGGATGTCCACTGCTACTCATGTTTCTTGTAGGATTGTTCCAATTAAAGAGAGCATGTCCCGCAGATATCAGTATAGCTTCTTGCTTTCGAGTTAGTGTATATGCTTGATGTAGGGAGTTGGGTTCATGAAGTTTAACTGTCACCCCTATTTCTGGCCGAAGTCCCTTAATGAAACACCTTACTAAATACTCCTCCGGTAATGACAACCGATTAGAATGATGATCAAACAATGCAAAATACTCCAAAACTGTTCCCTCCTGCTTTAAATCCTTAAACTCTCCTACCGGGTCATCAAAGATTTTTGCATCAAACCGCTGTTTGAGTGCTCTGGTGAACTCATCTCGGTCTACTATTTCCATCTGGTTACGATTCCTAACGTACAGTCTATACCATTCTTGCGCCTTCTCATCCATATGTAATATAGCAACATTCACCTTCCTTCCTTCTGGTGTTTGATCCAGAGAAAAATATTGTTCGCAACGGCTTGTTAAGGACTTTAGGAGAGCCACACCCCAAAAGCTAGCTTATGAGGGTGGAGAGCCTAAAGTCCTTATAAATCCCACACTAACCTTATATTTAATCAATGTGGGATTCAAGTTTCCTTGCAATTGGATTTAACCGCAACATTAGTCCCCCTATGAGGACCAACGACCTCGTTAGTCACGGCTAGCACATTAAACATATTACACTTGCCAGGCCACCACTCTGAGGCCAGCTCTGATACCAATTGTTAAGCACTTTAGGAGAGCCACATCCCAAAAGCTAGCTTATGAGGGTGGAGAGCCCGAAGTCCTTATAAATTCCACACCAACCTTGTATTTAATCAATGTAGGATTCAAGTCTCCTTGCAATTGGATTTAACCGCAACATTAGTCCCCCCATAAGAACCAACGACCTCGTTAGTCACGGCCATGTTGGTCACGGCTGGCACATTACACACATTACACTCTATGGGCCACCACTCTGAAATTTCTTTCTCTACCTTCTCCGTTCTGTTATTCATTTCTGAAAACATTCTTTCCATCAAGCCCTTCAGATTATCCTCCATCTTACGTAGTTCTGCATTTCTCATACCTTCAGCCATGGTTGTCTCCTAGGTTCGAAATGCTCTGATACCAAATTGTTGTACGAATTAATTAACTAGAGGAATTTCACGTATCGACATCAGGTGAAGAATTGATTTTGAGAGGATTCGGTGAGAAGAGAGGATACACAGAATCACACAAGAGAGAGAAGAGAGAAAAACAAATCTCATTCAGTTATTACTTGTCCGTATATTCGTTACAGCGCAACCTAAATACAGCGGGTATACGATATCGTAGTTCAGGCCGTATGCTAACAATGGTGGACATTATGCAAAACGCAACGTTTCGTAACTAATTTTAACATCTAGCAACGTCTCCTCTGTCACCTTCTTCTTCTTCTTCGTTTGCGTCTGTAACAATATCTTATGGAGGTATGGAGGTAGCAATATCTTCTGGTGCAGTTGCTATTTGTTCATTGGAAGATCATATACAAGTCATGACTTGGATTCTTTTACGGTCCTCCAACAGCGCTAGACACTTATCATAACAAATTAAGGCTATAACTTCCTGCCTTTACCCTCAGAACTTGCATTATCCCAGTGTTCTTACTTCATGAAACCTTCTGAGTGAATGCTTCTTCATCTGTGGAAATATTGTTTGGAGCAATTCTACAGGATACCATGATGATAGGTGCTGATTATTACCAGACGGAGGCAGAGATAGCGGCCTATTTAGCTGAAGGAAAGGTTCCAATAGGTGTTGGACGAGAAACCAAAATCGTGTAAGTTAATCACTGACTAAACATATTGATATTACACACATATGTTTCTGTTACTGTGTTGAGATCCATAGGCATCAAAAAACCATTTCATTGCAAAAAATTTGTGGCTTTGCATCAACATAGCTCAAAAAGTTCCTGTTCACATCTGCTTCCACTCCAATCTCCAGCATACTCTGTCCTACCATAGTTGTTCTTTGTTTGATAAGATGCAATCTTAGCGTCTACCATAGTTGTTCTTTGTTTGATCATTTGATCTGAATAGGATAATCTCTTTTAAACTTTAAGGAATTCCATCATTGACATGAATGCAAGAATTGGAAAGAATGTTGTCATAGCAAACAAGGATGTGAGTATACTGAAAAGTTGTCTGGTTCTTTTTCCACCCCTGTTGGCCCTCTTCCTTTTTATCACAAGAGAATGCAAGCAGAAGAAATTGTTTCTATTGAATCATTCAATGAAGTAACAAACATAATACATCCGTAAGATCCGTCATGCCATGCAGAAAGTGGAAGAAGCTGACAGACCATCAGAGGGATTCTACATCCGAGCAGGAATAACTGCAGTGTTGTAAAATGCTGTAATAACGGATGGGACGATCATTTAACATCCCTCCAAGAAACATACATGCACATATCACCAGGTCATGCAGTTCTTTTTGGATTATCAGACGGACCTATGATTCACATGTTCCTCAATTTGTTATTGGCAAGGTATCTCAAAGAGTCTAGAATGAATGTTCTTACTTACAGGTTTTTGATTCCAACTTGTGCTTTTTGTAATGCCAACAATATTGGTTACAATTAATTGTTATCAACTGTGTATTCTGCATTTGGTAGTTGCTCTAGGCAAGTAGGCATATAACAAGTTACCATCCTTGCAAGATTAGAACTTGAATACAGCCCAAATCAAAGAAATAGCTGTGTTTTCCAATGTATCAAAAGGGAAATTCACATACTTCACAAACCTTGCAAAAGTAGATTACGATTGAACTTAAATATTCACCCCTCGGATTTGCATTTAATAACTTAAATAATCCCTATTTTCTAATTCTACCCGATTAAAGAAAACCTTTTTTAGTTTCAAAATGTGTAGTTGTGTACTATATATGTGATAAAAAAAAAGGTAAAGAGAAATATATAAGAAAAAAAGACTAAGAACGTCTACTAGGCTAAAACGATCGTACAAAATCAACAATAAGTTGTTGAATTATGAATGCTGGTGGTATTACTTCCTATATACTGATGGATAGAAACCATAATGTTTACACTTTAATGAATCGTTTAGTGTCTCTACATTTAATACTAATATTCCCGATTGGCTTAATACATTTTTACAACGTAAGCTAGGTCGAGCTGGGGCCAGCATTTAACAGCATAAGATTATTCCTTTTGGTCCGTCCGTCCGTCCTTGAACTTGATTGCAGTTTGGTGATACTCAGCTTGCCTTCCGACAGCCTAAAACCCTTGTCAAGGTGTGGTGGCCAGTCACATTGGAGATCTTGTTGTCAATTAAATTCAATCTTCAGTGTTTTACATGTACAATAACCTTTAGTCAGTCTCAGTACCAAGCATGTATGAAGGTGTGGATGGTTCAGAGAACGCAAAGCCCCGAAATACTATATTCCTGGACAGTCGCACCTCATCCGTTGAACCAGCAAATAAATTCTGCAGAAGAAAAGATAGTGCTAACAAAATGAGGAAGGATGTCGACAAAAATTTATAGTAGAAAGTTGCCATCTTAATGCTCCATTTTCACTCATTCCTGCTTACCAATCCCACATCGATTCTCCATACAAGCAGTTGTATTCTCTACTTCATAAGGAACCATTAAGTAGCTAGGATTCTAGGTTACTGATGTTGCTATAAGAAAGCTCCTCATAGAGCTCAGGTTCTTAAATTCCGGAGGAAAAGAACATCTTCAATGTCCTTAGACCCTATCTTGAGGTCATGAATTTTATATTTCATTCTAACACTATTAAAATGATAATTTAGCAAAATATATTTTTTCATTGTATTAACAAAATATTCATCCAATTGGCGTCGTAGAACCCGAGAGTAAGCCATACCTTGGTTGGCCTCCACCATCCTCATTCATCAATTGATAAGCTAAAAACTCTCAGTACCTGAAAGACTGAAAGTAGGTGCCATATATTAGTGACTCATAAATCAATGCCACCATAAGTTGTACTGGCAAAAATTCTGGATACAAAAGTTCCAGAAAGACAGTTATGTATCCAGCTGCACTGCACAGGAAAGTTACTGACACTAGGCTGTTCAAGCAGTGAGACACGTTCAAGTAGATCATATATTCTGTAAGATACTGAATATTCATTAGCAGTTAATAAATTGAAGCTACAACATACAGTCCAATTTGCACAGCAGAACAGCATAAATTTCTTTCCTCATATCTTCAGTTATCTACTGCATGTTGCAATATGGAAAGCATTAGTTAGCGACTGCTTACATTAGGGGGGAACACATAAAATGCTTGTGGTTCAAATTAGCTTCATTTGAAAATCACACTAGCAGTCATGAATTTTTAATGTTTCCAATCTATTTTCCTATTGAAGTGCATCTTTCCCCTGGTAACTAGCTTCAAAGCATTTTACATTGACTACCCTCCTAGTGGAAGTCCACCATAATTCTATAAGAGCAGCCTTGAAATGAATGCCTGATATTGCTATTCAGCTTAGGCTTAGAACTAAGCTAACTTGTAACAAGCTTCGCAGTCTTTCTCCATTTCATATAAAGGGACTATGTATCTAGTTTGGACAGGACTGGACCTGTGTATCTCATAGCATCCATATGGAGCACATGGCGCTAAATTGTTGGTCAATCAGTTGTCAGAAATGAAATATGAATTTTGCACATATACACACAAATAAATCGAATGGAAGAAACTTTTCTCCCTCCTCAAGAGAAGTGGACATGAGGAGACAGAAAAACTTGAAGGTTCCTTCAAGCATATACAATTGCAGGAACCAATTACTTAACTAAGATGATTAGATAAAAGAGGGGAGGAAACAAAGATTATTGATTTACCCCGAAGATGATTAGATAAAAAAAGGGAGGAAACAAAGATTATTGATTTACCCCAAATGAACTTTGATGTTATATAATTAATTCGGTCCAAAGTGCATTCTCAATAATCAAATATCCCACTTACTGAACACAATACCTTCAGTTCAACATTTAACAATACAGAACAAAGTTCAACAAAAATATCATGGATTCATATAACATTTCATATCATTTGAGGCTATATTAGACTTAGAATCTTAAAGGGTGAGTCAGCTACTTTCTTTACAAAAAAGAAATCAGAATGAAGATATAAAAAAAAAAAGGTAATCATTAGCATTAAAACTGTAACTTACAGGCCATGTGTCGTCCAGACCTTCCATTAAGATGTCAGGGGCTGAATTCGTTTCAGTCGTTGGGCCACTTGCCTCATTGAAGGTCTAGATGACAGTGATTCACCTGTACACATAATGCCTAAATGAAGTATCTCAATTAGGTCATTATGTGGTCCTGAATCCCACAGCCCGGCTCTGAAAAACTCACAAGCTCGACCCTGACGTAGCAGCATGCCTGCCCAAGCCACAATGTTGAATCCATTTCCAAAGGAAGAGAATGATGGATCCAGAGCCTTCTTGTCAGATATTAATTCTAGAAGAACAACACCATAACTATACACATCAGCCTTATCAGAAACTCGGCAAGTCATTGCATATTCAGGAGCAACATACCCAAAAGTTCCAGCAACATCAGTTGTGGCATGTGTCTCAGAAGTACCCAAAAGCCTGGCAAGCCCAAAATCAGAAAGATATGCATTGAAGTTGTTATCCAGCAATATATTGCTTGGTTTGATATCACGGTGCAACACCCTGGGGACACATTCATCATGTAAATAAGCAAGGGCACGAGCAATATCAAGTGCAATCTTGTGAAGCATGCTCCATTCAACAGATGTCCTTGATCGTTCCTCAATGAATCTTTCCAGATTGCCCCCGGGTAAATAGTTGTAGATTAGAAACATTTCTGACTCACTAAGATGGTAACCTATCAACTTTACAAGACTTGGATGCTGTACCCTTCCCAGAGTTCTAATCTCAGCAGCAAACTGCTGAACACCTTGAAATCTCCCAATTGAGAGGCGCTTTACTGCCACCACAACCCCAGGAACAATCTCAGCCTTGTATGTTGCTCCAAAACCTCCACTTCCTATGCAATTTTGGATATTAAAACCACCTGTGGCCCTAACAACATTTTCGTATTTCAACTGTACACCAATATCATTGCAAGTTACAACCTCCTTCCTACCCACCACTTGGCCAGAAGAATTACGCATGAGTTTTTTCATACATACAATGAAGAGGATTAATGCTATGAGAACGGAGAAAATGATAGAGGCTGATGTAATTGAGGCTATTTCTGTTGGATTGAAACCACTGCTTTTCCTCTTGGCACTTGCATCAGGAGAATTTGCTTCCTGTTGAGGAACATTATCAGAATGCTCCTTTTCCCATTCAGATGCTGACGGAACAGCATGACATGGTTTAAGATTAGGATTCCCTTCAAAATTCTCACATTTTACGAGAGTTGGATTGACAGGGATAGATCCAGATAAATTGTTGAAAGACACATCAAATTCAGAGAGTGTAGTCATGTTGGCAAAGCCAGATGGTATCTCTCCAGATAGATGATTAGTTTCCAAGTGCAAGACAGTGAGATGTTCAAGTTTTGCAAGATCAGGAGGTATCACTCCTGAGAGAGAATTTGACGAAAGTTCCAAAACCTCCAATCCTGACAGTTGAGTCAACTCCTCGGGTATTGCACCAGAAAAGTTATTGCTGGAGAGGGATAGATACCTCAAATCCTTCAGCTGACCCAAATAAACGGGAATAGAACCTTGCAATCTGTTTTCACTGAGGTTAAGTTTAAGCAGGGAATCTAAATAACTAAACTCATGAGGCATTGAACCAGTAAAATCATTTCCCGACAAGTCCAGAGATTTCAAGCATTTACATATTCCCAAAGCAGTAGGAAGTTCACCAACAATTTTATTTCTACCAACATCAAAAATCAGGCCATCTAGACTAAGACAAAGATCAAATGAGTAAGTTGAAATGTTGCCCTGGAGATTATTCCCACTCAACCAAAAGCCATAGGTAGGCTTACGAGGAAAACTTCCGGAAGCAATCAACAAGGGAGAGACTGGCCCACTAAAAATATTGTTGCTCAAATCATGCAATACAGCCAATCCAGTGGAAGTTAAAGACAAAGATCGAATGCCCACGAGAGCATTTGCATAAAAGAAAAAAAAATATAAACCAATCATACCGTCGCCGTCAGTAACGGAAAAATCAACCGACATCTTAGAACAGTTAGCGCGAGGAAATCTGGGAATATCCCCAGATAAAGAGTTGAAGCTAACATTGAAAACAATCATACACGGAATAGAAAGTTCCAGAGGAAGCGACCCAGTCAAGTTGTTGGAACTTAAATCAACAAAGTACAAGCTTTTAGAACTACTGAATGACACTGGTATCTCTCCAGTGAAATAATTTTCAGCCAAATTGACCATCTCCAAGGAGCTAGAAGGGCCCCAATCTTGAGGAAAATTGCCCTCCAGGTTTGAGTTTGGCAACCAAAGCAAGCGAAGACTTGGAAGTTTGGTGATATTACTAGGCAACCCACCATCAAAAAAATTGAAATCCCTATCCCCGTTCTCCTCAATTTTAAAGTTTGAGACTTCTCTTGACCACAGAGGGCCGTAGTTGTTCTTTAGTACAAGCAACTTCAACTTTTGACATCTGCCCCAGTCAGGCGGTATCCTCCCACTTAAAAAATTTCTCGACAGGTCAAGAATTTCAAGGTTCTCTAGTTTCCCAAGAGTTGTTGGAATGTCATCTTCCAACATGTTAGAAGACAGAACCAAAGACCGGAGATTTTTGCAAAATCCCAAGTTTGAAGGAATTGAACCTGTAAGAAAATTCCCATCTAGAAGAAGATGTTCTAGACTCCCACATTCCGCACCCAAATTCTCCGGAATAGAACCGCTTAACATATTATAAGAAAGCGCCAGAATTCTCAAGCTCGAAACTCTCGCCAAAATAGAAGGAATTGAACCATTCAGCTGATTCCCAGACAGATTAATAACACGCAATGAAGTACAGCTCCGTAGACTGATCGGAATAGACCCGACAAAGGAATTAAAACCCAAGTCAAGAACCTCCAACAACCAAAGTTCACCGATTTCCAAAGGCAAAGTTCCATAGAATCCATTAAATCCAAGAGATAAAACTTTAAGCTGAGAAAGCTTCCCAATTGCCGGCGATAATTCGCCAGCCAGCTTCGGTGACGAACTGTGGTTAAACCCTAAGCAAGGGAAGAGTAGAGAGAAGTCATCCAACACGGCCCCGTTTGGTTGAATCGACTTTGAAGACAGAGAAACAAGAGAACATGTAGTGTTGGAATTGGAAGACATGTTCAGGGCAGTGACTCGCCGTGAAAGAGGGTCACATGTAACGCCACGCCACGAACACGGGTCTGTGTCCTGAGGATCCCAATCAGAGGTTAGCCCAAGTGGGTCTTGCGTGATGGCAGATTTAAGCCGAAGCAATGCGTCCTTATCATCATCAATTGAACCGCACATCACTAGAAAAAGAAGAAAAAAAGGCATAGACAGAGTCCTGGATGCCATTTCTTTTCTCTGATTTCAAGCAGAGAGAAACATAAAGAAGAAGAAGAAGAAGCAGAAGAAGAAGAAGAAGTAGAAGCTTCCAATCAGAGCTGTTGGTCCTTGGGCGTGTGAGTGAGCGTGAGAACCGGTGAAAAAGTGGTAAAGAAAAGTGAGAGTGAAGTGAAGTGTGTGAACAATACGGAGAACAACGAAATGAAAACTGATAGTGAAAAAGAAAAGAAAAGAAAAATTCCATGGGCGTGAGTGAACCAAGTAAAGTTAAAAGTTGGTGAGATAAAGTTGAACCAAACCACTTTTCTTATTTCACGTCACTTCTTACACTAGTCTTATGTTATGTTCTTCTCTTTTTAATACTGTCGAAACGGTCGGGAAGCTCTCACATCACATTTGTGATCAGGGCCTCAGCTTTTTAATTTATTCTCATTCTACCATTCTTAACTTGATGTATGAAGACAGTATGCTATACGTCGTCGTTTCCTAAGTTTGTTTTTTTCAGCACATCTATTTCCCGCGCAACTACAAGAGACGAATTTCAAATCATAACTTCAAAGAAAATCTGGAGGAGTAGACTCCCTACTCTATATTTTATGCTCTCCGTCTCCGCACCAAGTCAGGTTGAGTTTTTATTTTTAAGCGGCTATTTCAGATAAAGTTGAATATTATTTGGATTTTTGTGGAGTAAAAAGTAAAAGCAAGAGGAAAATGCCAATGTTCTTTATTTTGTTTTTCAATTTCCAACGCTGGTCTTGTTTAAACTGGAAAGTGCACTTGAATGCTTGTTACGTTTACTAGGGCAGGAAGATGGAACATGCATAAGGAGATGAATAGTGAAAAATAATAATGATAATTAAATTGAAATAACTTATCTGAAAATAAGGCATTGTTAAAATCCCTATCCTAAGTCGAAATTTCTTCTTTTATGATGCAGCAAGACAACAGAATCTGACTCCAAGGTTAACGTTTTTTTCCACTAACTTCAGTGCACTCTAACCCTACGTTTGGTTGCTGTCCCTATCAGTGGGGACAGAAGACAGGGACAAAAAAATTTTGTCCCTGACCTGTTTGCTTGCTGTCCCCACCAATTTCTGTCCCGACTCCGGAGACAGAGACATAAAATTTTTGTTCCTTTCAAAACCAGAGGACAAGAAAACGGAGACGGAGAC
>JAOTAY010000004.1:4587561-4617325 GCA_025629805.1 Erythroxylum baracoense
TCTAACTACAAGTCACGACCCGTTCACTTGCAGTTTTTGAGCGTAAAACAAGTAGATAGGTTTTACAATCCATCAACGCTGACCATCTGATGGCAAGCGTGGTGCCTGGGAGCTTAAATAATTTATGCCAGAAGGAACTTATAAATATCAGATCTCGATCTGAGACAATATTTGAAGGAAAACCATCGAGACAACATATCTCTTGGACAAATATATTTTTTATGATAGCTACGAAGGCGAGACCTTTAATGGTAATAAAATGTCCGTATTTAGTTAATCAATCAATGACAACTAATATCCCTGTCTTTCCATTTGAAGATGGTAAATGGGTAATAAAATCCATTGAAACGCAGTCCCAAACTCTGTCTGGAATGGGCAATGGTTGTATAAGTCCAGTAAGAGCATGATGGATTGGTTTATCTTGTTGGTAGATAGAGTAGTTGGAGACAAATTGATGGATATCTTGACACTTATTAGACCAAAAGAATGAAGACGATATCCAAGCCAACATTTGTTGAAAGCCTGCAGGACCACCCATTGGAGAATTATGAAATTCAAAAAGAACAAGTTCCTGTAAAGCAGATTCAACTGGTATCCAAATCTTATTTTGGAAGAAGATCAAGCCATCACGAATGGAATTGTCAGGTTGGGATCTTGGTTTGTCTCTGATGTCGTTGTAACGAGCTAAAGTTGGTCTGTGCTTACCAATAAATTTACGAAATGCTGTAAAGAAAGCTGGAACAGGATGCGTGACACCTGTCATTGATAAGCAACTAGGCACTGGTAATCTAGAAAGCGCATCAACTGGGCCGTTATCACTTCCTAGTTTATAGGTGATATCAAAATCACAACCAATTAATTTGGATAACAATTGATGCTGATCTGGCGTTTGCACTATTTGAGTGAGAAGAGTGCGCAGAGGTTGATGGTCTGTCTAGAGTGTGAAACGCACTCCTAAAAGATATTGTCTCCACTTTTGGATAGTAGTCATGCCAACATATAATTTGCAGACATAGGTTGATGCTGCCTATAATTTAGGAGGCAGTTGTTTGCTGAAAAAGGAGATAGGGTGTCATCCTTTAGTCAACACAGCTCCCACGCCTATACTTGATGCATCAGTCTACACAATAAATTGTTGTGAGAAATATAGCGATGCCAGAATAGGTGCTGAAAGAAGGATGTGCTTTAAGGATTGAAATGATGATGTGGCATCAGTGGTCCATGCAAAGGAATCTTTGCATAGAAAGTGTGTGAGCGGTGCAGCAAGAGAAGCATAATTAGGCAAAAAGCGTCTATAGTAACCAGTGAGGCCCAAAAAACCTCGAAGCTATTTAATTGTAGTTAAGAGAGGCCAATTTTGAACGGCCTCAATTTTGGGATAGGTCTATAGCAACACCAGCTGTGAAGCCAAGGTCTGAATAGTTCATTCATTTTAGCTTGAAAAGAGGATGGGACATTAGTCAAGCAAAATGGTAAGACTAAGAACTCATAGTGACCATCATGAGTCTAAATGCAGTCTTGTGAATATCATTAAGATGAATTCTAAGTTGATGATAGCCTACACACAGGTCTAACTTATAAAATATGGTAGCTCCACACAATTCATCAAGAAGCTCATCAACAGTGGGGATGGGATATTTGTTTTTGATGGTCACAATATTTAATGCCTTACAATCCACACAAAAATGCCATGACCCATCTTTCTTTTTCACAAGTAAAACTAATGACAAAAAAGGGCTAGAGCTGTGGCAGATTATCCCCTCATCGAGCATCTCATGAACTAGCTTCTTTATTTCATATTTATGATAGTGTGGATAATGATACGGGTAAACATTGACTGGTGATGATCCTGTTGTGAGGGGAATATGATGATCTAAACATCGAAAAGGAGGTAGGTCATGAGGAAGCTGAAAAATATTGGAATACTTTTGAGTAATGCTTGCAGTGGTCCTATGTAAGCATATGGGATGTCGTCCCCAAAATAAGTTTGATGGATGTCACTGTCAGATGAGACAATGAGCTAGAAATACGAGGCAATAGAGTTGGTCTGCTCAATTCTGCGAACCTGTCCAATGGACATTATAGATAATTCTGCTCTCGAAATGCCTCACAAAATAATGGAAACTCCTTGGTGAGTAAATTCATCCAGGGATGTTGATAATCAGATAGGGTAAGACCAATTGTGGCTAGCCATTGAACACCTAAGACAATATCTGCACCGTATAAAGGAAATAAATAAAGATCAAGTTGAAACTAATGAGAGCTTATAGTTACCATCGTTTTGGGCCAGAAGCCCATGCATGAAAGTTGTTCATCGCTGCCAACTATAACGTTGAGGAACATGATTGTTGAACAGGAAGATTCAAATATTAAACCATGCATAATTGTATGAAGTTATGAGTAGACCCATTATCAACAAGTATGACTGCTGGCTTCCCATGAATAAATCCTTAAAGGCGTAATGTGGATAAAGCAAGATGGCCTTTAAAGGCATGCAAGGAGATTGTGGGATCCATGACAGAGGAATCATCAAACACAAGACTAGTATTAGCAGGCAAAGAAATGTCCTCTGTAGGTGTTTCGTCAATTTCATCTATGGCAATCAAACTATGGAAAAGTACACAATTACAACGAAGCCTTGGAAAAAATTTATCATCACAATTAAAACAGAGGCCTTTTGACTGTCTCTCTTCCATTTCAGTTGTTGATAGTCTTTTTATAGGAACACGAGAGGATGTTGGTAATGGTTTACTGGGTGGGAATGGTGGTAACATATGACAAGGGTGGGTAAGCTTTGTAATTTTTTATGAAGAAGGTAGGGTAGGAGGTTGTGAAAGCGAGGACTAGTTTGTGTTGGTTTTGGAAATGAAGGAAGGTTTTCTACGTTTTGTTTATCCTCAACCAATCTCGCAATGCCCATGGCTGCATATAAAGTGTCAGGCTTAAGTAAAATAAGGTCACGCTTAATATCTTCTTTGAGTCCTAAAATAAAACAGTTAAGGAGGTTAGTCTCACTCAGACCAGTGACTCGAGTGGATAGAAACTATAGCTGTTGTATATATGTTGTGACTGTAGCAGTTGCTGGATTTTAAAAAGGTCAGCTCCATGGTTGACATAGGCAGACGGGCTAAAACGTAGTTCCAAGCGATGCGAAAACATCTCCCAGGTTGATAACTGGTTGGTGCTCTGCATCCAACGATACCATTGTAGGGTAGGACCAGTCATATAAAATACAGCAACAGATAGTTTTTGGACATTAGGTGTTCAATGATAGGAGAAAAGAGATCGATTTGGAAAAGCCAGTTGGAGACCTCATCACCTTGAAATAGAGGAATCTCAAGTTTTGGGAGTAGAGGCTAGGTGTGTGAAAGAGTGTTGGTTAGCGATGATACGTGATAGGACTGTGGTGTAGGGAGTAGCGGAGGTTGGGAGGAGGAAGCAACATTGCTTTCTAAACGGCCCAAGGATTGAATGATGAACTCAAAGGATTTTTTAAGCTAATCATTGATGGTATTATTTTTTGTAATTTCCTCATCATGGTGTTTTACTATTATTGCGATACTCTGGATGTCTCTAAAAAGTGTGTGGACTGATTTATCAAAGGTTTGGGAAAGGTTTTCAAGGGACTCCTCTAATGATTGGAAACGAGTGGTAGGCCCTTCTGCCATACTTAATGAAAGCACCAATGTTACTCAATGAGTAACCTTACTCGGACTAAAGAAGAAAAGGGGAGAACAGAGGAGATACGGGGAAGCAGAAAAGATTTTAAGGAAGGAGAGAATGAGATAGGGAGTGAGAATTTTGTTGAAGCTAACTATCCCTTTCCAAAGATCTTTCATATATTTATATTCATTTGTTGTAATAAAATTCCTACGTGTCTTTGTGTCAGATTACATAATCATTTAATAAATCAATTTTGTTTTCTTTTGCTGAATCCTTTGCTCATCCTCCAGGATTGATAACTGCTCTTTTTATATGTTGCTTGACATGGCATCTGTATCAATACCGAAAGCAATTATGCATTTCTTGGTAATTTAATTCGTAAGCACATTGTTACTAATTTTCTTTTTATTTTTCAGTGTCTAGTTTCTCTTTGTTATTTTCACTTTCTGTGCCAAAATATTTGATATCGTAGGAGTTAGGACCTTGTCCTTCGACAACAATCATTGATTCACTAGTGTCAACATGAATCTAGATTAGTGAAGCATACCAAATTGCATGCTTATTGTTACTCCCAAAAATTTGCAAAGATCTTGCATACTTCAAAGTTCCAGATGCTTCTTGACTATAAGAGTGTGAGCCTTTTTGCTTCATTCTATTGTTAAGGTATTGACTACTTATAATGTTAGTATAAAAGCTTGGTACTCTTTTTTACATAATTGGAGGCTTTTGAGAGTTAAAATTTCCAGTGTAACTTCTCTTTATAAAATGTTGTTCCTTAGTGAGATTAGACTTGTATATTCTGTGTGTCTCAAAAACGTTTTTCTTCCAAGCCATAATCTTATTAAATCTTCTCAATGACATGCTTTAGTATCATTTCTTTAATGCAGTTCTTATAGCTTTATTGATTTGAATATAGGAACTTATGTTTCTAATGTTGATTGGTTATCAAATGTAGGTGAACCATACAAAGAGAGAATTACATAATGTCTTCATTAAGAAGCTATACAGGTGATTTGAGATATCATCACGATAATTACTGCCTTGATTTTTGTTAGAGAAAATAGCAATAATAATTAAATTGAAATAGCTTATTTGAAAATAAGGTGTCATGAAAATCACCGCCCTATGTCAGAAATTCCCTCTCTATGGTGCAGCAGGACGATAGGATCCAACCTTAAGGTTAATTCCCTCTCCACCAACTTCAATGCACTTCAAAGGGTGGAGTAGGAACTATCTCTGAAATTAAAGAAAGACAGATAAATGCTGAATTTTATGCGTAAGACAAAAGACGTGTGTAAGGTGTTTGTATGTAGAGGAAAATGCTTAGGTTAGATGGAGCAAATAAAGGTGCCTTAAAAATAGAAAGATGAGCAGTCTTTTTTCAGTAGTCCTTTTTAAGCAAATGCATGACTTATATATAAGAAAAAAAGTGAACGTTGGCTATAGTAGAAAGAAACATTGGAGAATAATAATGGCTCAATATATGGACCAATACCAACAATCCCCCACTTGGTCCAAAACTTGATAAACAAATGAAAAATAGGTGAATAACTAGGTGAACTTAGCCTTGAACCTATTGTCCTATAAAATTCAGAGACAAAACTTGCTAGAGAGTTAACTGCCTCAAAATACCCTGGTCACATGATCGCTCTAGGGAGATAGCCCAAATACTCTCATAGGAGTGTGGCTAGCCCCCCACAATCACATAGGTGAGTCCATCAAATGTGTACTGCTCATACCACCCAAACTTGGACTATAGAACTCTATACAATCCAACCTCATCAAATGTAGTAAAGTCATGCTAGGGATGTAATTCAACAACTGAATATATCTCAGTATTATAGCACAAATAAAGTACAAATAAGTAGTCACCACATAACTTTGTTTGACTCATTGAACTTGGTTTCCCAAGATAACTATCCATCACAAGATTACTACACAATTGGGCATAACCCCATCCCTTTAGCATGGTCTGAAACTAGTTTCCTACTCAAAGTTTTTGTAAACAGATCTGCTAAGTTTTTCTCTAACTTGACATAGTCTAGAGAAATTACACCATGTCTAATAAAAGTATAGACAATTTTATGTCTCAATTTGATATGTCTACTTTTGCTATTATATGCCTTGTTCTTCGCAACATGAATGGTAGCCTACGAGTCAAAATGAAGAAACACAGAAGGAATTGGTTTTTCCAAAAGTGGGATATTTGCTAAGAGATTCCTTAGCTACTTAGCTTCCCATCCTACCAACTCCAAAGTCATAAACTCAGCCTCCATTGTTGATCTCACAATATATGTTTGCTTTGATGATTTCGAAGACACTACCACTCTCGCTAAGGTAAAAACATAACCACTGATAAATTGTATCTCATCACTCTCTGTAACCTAGTTAGCATTAGAATACCCTTTCAATACAGGAGAATGACCACTAAAAGATAATCCATAATGCATAGTATATTTCAAATACCCCAACAAATAAATCAATGCATTCCAATGCTCTTAACCAGGATGATGAGTATACCTACTAAGTCTACTCACGCAGTATGCAATATCAGGACGAGAATAGTTCATTAACAACATCATATTACCAAGAATTTTAGCATAATTAGCTTAGTTTACAATTTCACTAAAATTTTTCTTTAAAGCAACGTTAGCATCATAGGGAGTTTTGACTGGAATAACATCACAGTAACCGAACTTCTTCAAAATTTTATCAACATAATGAGTTTGATTCAACCTAAAACTAGATTCAGTCCTATCAACTTTGATTCTTAAAATAAAGTCCATAATTCCAAGATCTTTCATATCAAAAGAAGACTTTAGCAAACTCCTAGTATTATTAATGACAGATAAACTAATACTAAAAATAAGCATATCATCTACATAAAGAGTTATGATTACACAACCATTAATATCAAATTTCACGCAAATGTAAGAATCAACATCACAAGAGGTGAAACCATATTTGAAAATCTCACTTTCAAATTTTTCGTACTACTATTTGGGAGCTTGTTTAAGTCCATACAAAGACTTAACCAACTTGCACACCTTTTGTTCTTGACCAAGCACTCTAAATCTCTCCGGCTGAACCATATAAATTTCCTCATCTAGATCACCATTCAAGAAAGCTGTTTTAACATCCATTTGGTGCACATGAAGTTTAAATACTGAGGCAATAACAAACAATATTCTTATAGATGCAATTTTAGTAACAAGAGAGTAAGTGCCAAAAAAGTCCAATCCTTCTTTTTGTTTAAAGCTTTTAATCACAAGTCTTGCCTTGAACTTCTCAATGGTTCCTTTAGCTCTCAATTTCTTTTTAAAAATCTACTTACACTCCAAAGGCTTACACCATCGAGGTAGATCAACTAAAACCCAAGTTTTATTAGATATGATTGACTCTAACTCACTATTTATGGCTTCCTTCCAAAATGTAGCATCTACGTATCTCATTGCTTCCTCATAAGTTTTAGGATCTTCCTCAATAATATAAGTCACCATAAAAACATCATCTATCTCCTCAGGTTTTGTCACTATAAAGGAAGTAATAAAGTCAGAACCAAAACTAGTGGGTACTTTAGCTCTTTTGCTCCTCTTTAGTTCAACAATTTCCTCTTCCTTTATGTCATCATTGGTAGAAGAATTAGGGACAAATTCATTAGGAACTTGCACACTTACTTTTATAGGAAATATATCCTCAAAGAACATTGCATCTCTTGACTCTATAATTGGCCAATAAATGTTAGATCCCTCTTCTTTAACCATAAATCTATAGGCAGCACTATTAGAGGCATATCCCACAAAAATTGAATCGACAGTCTTAGGTCCAATTTTCTTCCTTTTATGTTTAGGTAGAGCAACCTTAGCAAGACACTCCCACACTTTTAAAAAGCGCAAGTTAGGTGGATAACGTACCTAAATTTCATAAGGGGTTTGATCTAGTTTCTTATGAGGGACTCTATTTAGAACATAACAAGCTGAAAGAATAGCTTCCCCCTATAAAATCAGGTAAACCAAAAAAAATCAACATTGCATTCATCATATCTTTAAGGTTTCGATTTTTTCTCTTGACTATTCCATTTTGTTCAGGTGTATAAGGGGCTGTAAGCTCATGAATAATCCTAACTTATCCATAATAATCAGCAAGGAAATCAATACTATACTCACCACCTCGATCAGATCTTAATCTCTTAATTTTTCTTTCTAATTGATTTTCAACCTAAACTTTGTAAGTCATAAACATTTACTCTGCATCACTTTTATTTTTCAATAAGTAAATCTTAGTAAATCTAGAACAATCATCCACAAAGGTACTATAATATCTCATTCCTCCTTTACTCATACAATTCTTAAAATCACCCAAGTTTGTGTGCACCAAGTCTAACAATTGTGACTCTCTCTTGGTCACTGACTTAAAAGATTTCTTAGAGTGTTTAGCCTTAACACAAATTTGACATTTTTCCGTTTCATTAGTGATCTGGTTACGTAACAAGTTTAAGCTTTGCATTCTCTTAATTGACCTCACGTTCACATGCCCAAGTTTAGAGTGCCATAAGTCTAAAGGCTCAACAATATAAGCGGAAGATGTAGATGCATTCAATTCAACATCAAGTACAAATAAGCCCCTATTACAAAACCCTTTTTCAACAAAGTTCTCATTCTTAGTCAAAACTAGCTTATTAGAATCAAAGGTTAGTTTATCACCGACTTTGTTAAGCAATACACTAGAAATCAAGTTTCTACGTACATCAGGAATAAATAAAACATTTTCTAATGCCAACACTTTTCTAGAAGTAAGTTTGAGAGTGACTTTACCAACTCCTTGGACAAGAAATTTGCTGGAGGTACCTATGTAAACAAATTCACCATTAGCAACATCATTCAACTCTTTGAATAGGTCCTTATTGGTGTAGAAGTGGCATATAGCTCCTGTGTCAACTATCCACTCGACCAATTTTCCAACAAGGTTGACTTCAGACACTATAGCAACAATGATCTTCTCGTCATCACCAGCTTCAACCATATTAGCTTGAGGCTTACCAAAGCTCTTCTAGTTACCCTGTTGGTACCCTGTTTGGTTTCCTTTCTCGAATTGTCGCGGTTTCTGTCCTTAGCCTTTCTTCTCATAATTGATTCTAGCTTAACAATTGGCAGCAAAATGACATGGCTTGTGGCACCACCAACAGTCACCATTAATCCTTTTGTGCTTAAACTGACCATGCTTGTTGTTGAAGGACTTGTTTTGCCTATCATTCTTCTTGAATTATTAACATTTCTATGTTCTACCACATGAGCCTTAACAGTAGGGACAAAGGTGAGTGTTTTGGTCTTATCTTGTGCACGGTTGGCATCCTTAATCTTTATATGTCCTATCAACTCCTAAAGCTTCATATCTTTCTTCTTATGCCTCAACTGGTTTTTATACTCATTCCATGAGGTAGGTAGTTTCTCAATAATGGCATTAGTTGAGAAACAACTCACACATGTTCATACCCTCAACAAGGATTTCGGCAACTAGATTTTCATACTCATGTAATTAGTCCATTATAGGCTTATTATCAATAACAGTAAACTTTAACCACCTAGCAACTACATATTTCTTAGTATCGGTATCATCCGTCCCATGTTTCACTTCTAAAGCATCCCAAATTTCCTTAGCAGTTTTGTATTTACAGTAGATATCAAACAAATGGTTGATCATATGGTTGAGTAACAAACAAAGGGTTAATCATATGGTTGAGTAACACTCCCATAACAGTATGGTTATCCTTAGCAGTTTTAGGGTTGGTATTATCGCTAGGAATTTCTTGAAACAGTACATAATCGATTTTGTATTGCTGAAAGTAAAAAAGAATTTTCTCAAACCATCTTTTGAAGTTTCTCCCATCTAGAGGCTCTAATCTAATAAGGTCAGGTATAATTTTCAGGGCCATAGTAAAAGAGAGAGAACCTATGTGGGGAACAGTAATTACAAAACCTATGTTTGTCTCATTCGCAGACAACATATATAATTCCAACTTATATCGAAATTAAATACACAACAACAAAAACAAAATGTAAAAATTTCCAACAACCAGTAGCAAACTCGAAAACAGTAACAAGTAGAAAAACACAATTTTTGACAGCAGTAGTAACACAACAAATAAATTTCTTATTTAGATATGTTAGAGAAAATAGTAATAGTAATTAAATTGAAACATCTTATCTGAAAATAAGGCGTTGTGAAAATTACTACTCTAAGTCAGAAATTCACCCTCTACGATGCAGCAGAACAACGAGATTCGACTCTAGGGTTAATGCATTTTCCACAAACTTCGATGCACTTCAAAGGGTGGAGTAGGAACTGTCTTCGAAATAAAGAAAGATAGATAAATGCTGAATTTTATGCGTAAAACAAAAGACGTGTGTGCGGTGTTTGTATGTAGAGAAAAATGCTTAAGTTGGATGGAGCAAATAAAGATGTGTGAAAAATATAGAAAGATAAGCAGTCTTTTTTCAGTAATCTTTTTTTTAAGCAAATGCATGACTCTTATATATAAGAGAAACAAAATGAACGTTGGCTATAGTAGAAAGAGACGTTAGAGCATAATAATGGCTAAATATTATAGCTGTTGACGAATAATAAAGGTTGACAATAGTAGGGTCCAAGTTATGAACCAATATAAACAGCTGAAACAAGCGTTATAGGTTTTGACGAGATGGAGTTGAATATTATTTGCATTCTTGAGAAGCAAAATGGAGAAATGGCAGGGGGAGATCAAAGAAAACTGCGTTGGTTGCTTGATGCATCAAATGATTGGAGGTCAGTAAGCCATTGAAGTGTCGGTAATTCATTCTATGCTTGCCAAACAAAATATGCTTGCCAAACAAAATAAACAGCTGTAAATGACAGTGAAATGCTTAGTGTTGCATAACATAAGTAGGTAGTAATTGAAAGGACCTTAGTTGAGTTCTGGGGCATTACTCAACACAGAGTGCATTAATCACCTACTCGCTCTAAGTCCAGCAAGGAGTTCGATGGAAATAAAGAAAATGAATGGTTAAACTGAATCTTCATCTGTCATTTTCTACTGCTGTCCAGGCAATTTCTCTGATTCATTCATGCACTTATTATTATCCTACGGAAACTAACAGTCTGGTCCAAGATACAGTTGTATATTGATTGTGCATTTTACGAACAGTTTCTTTTAGTGATTTTGTACCTTCTTTTGTAGACTTTTCTTCTTCTACAGTTCTTGTGTGCAGTCTTCAACCACCTAGAATTAAAATCTAGTACGAATCTAAAGAGACTTTGACTTTTAAAAAATTCCATGTCTTTCGCCTATAACCATCCAGCTAATGACGTCTAGCAAAAATCACACAGTATTTATTTTCTTTAGCTCACACTACTTGAAATGAGAACCATAAACGTGTACTATTCGGGCATATGATGCACTTACGAAGAGATGCGTTTTACAGAGACCTACATAATCATTCACATAGAACGACTCGACTTATCTAAGTTACTTGAAGTGAATCTGTTACTTCATATTCCTGTGCTTTGCAAAGATTCATATGAAATTTTTGTCTTGCTGTGACTTGTTGTAATAGGTACCTTGGTATAGCTACATGTCTCCTAGGCGGGTATACTGGATGGTCTGACTCTTCACTCCTTTTTTTAGAAATTAAAAATTACATTAATAAATGATAATTAGGATCCATACAAGGCAAATGACAAGGCTTAGAAGCAAAGGGGCGTATCCTATACCACTTCCAAGTAATGAAATATTTGGTTAATACTAAGCCTGGATGGTTTGCTATCATTGCTTTATCAAACTAGGTTATAAATAGGTATCCTTCCTCCAAGTTGCATGTTGAATTTCTGCGGCAAACTAATTTCATCTTTGTCATGATGCGTTTCCTTCTTATGCTACTTGACTGCATGCTTCAATTACAGGGGAAGTTGGAACTGCAATCTTTATCAGATGTTGCAAAGTTCTCCAAGATTTGTCTGTATTGTCACCATTCCCAATCCTTTTGGTTCGACAATTGGTAAAACAGGGGACCCTCTACAAAATGGAAGATTTATAGTTTTTAAGGACGGTTGTGAGAGTAAAGACCAAAGTGAGCAGGTTCATTAGCAGTAATCAATGGGCATGACCTTACCATAATAGCAGAAACTCAGCAGATATAATGACTCAAATGCCAAGATGCCAGGAGGAGGAAGGATACCATTCTATGGATTGCTGACAGTTCGGAGAATTTTAACTTTAAGGCATGCAAGGGTGTACTACAGGTAGGTCAAAGCAATACGTTTAGATGGACAAACTTGGTCTGGGATTGAGACATCAGACCAACTCATTCCTTTATTCTTTGGTTGGGAATGAATGGAGGATTGCTCACTAAGGATCTATTGAAGTTCTCGATCAACTCACTAAGATGCGAGCTACGTGTAGCAGATATTGAAAGCTTGGAACATCTAATGATCGGATGCAGATTCACCAAGGAGATATGGACAAGAATTTAGTCAAAACTGAACACTAGTAGTGCAGCGTCAACCTAGGAAGACACTATTAACTGGCAGATGAGAATCACAATCGAGAATCTGGCTAATTATAAGGTTGTTAAGATCAGCTAGAGCATATTGGTCTAGAACATATGGAAGGAAAGGAATGATAGAATATTCAAACAAGCAAGCAGAAGCATCGACGAGATTTCTCAAGAAACTGTTCTACAAATCAGGCTGAATTTAATAGCTAGAGGGGTAATAACCAATCTATCCACTAATATGAGAACGAGATGGTCATTGCAATGAATCACCTTATATTTTTGGGTAGATAGGAGTAAGATCTTTTCTTTAATTTTTTTTGCAACGTCTGATATTTTATACTAACCTAGCATTGAAGCCTCATTGTAATGTACATTAATTGAGTAATGAAAACTTTTTAATTTTTGAAAAAAAGATTTGCCTGTTATAGCGTTGCACTCCTTGTTAGATTATTCTCTGACTATTTGGTGGACTCCTCTTGTAAATGTTCAATTTTTCTCTTATTTTGAACCAACATCCAAGATATTATAAGAATTTTAGTAGATTGGTAGTTTTGGAAAACACATGCACTGAGATTTCCTTGAAATTCTTCTTATGTCATTCTATATTTTACCTCATGTAGTTTATTTCTTAAGAGATTAACCGTTTCCTTTAATTGGAGCTAGTAACATTCTTGGCTCCCTCTTATAGTGTACTCTTAATCAGGAACCTTCATTGTTGAACTATAGAAGTATGATTAGGGATTCCCTATGTTCTTATTATACTCAGTTACAACTTATTAACTCTTGATTATGAATTTTTCTCTAATCTACTACATAGTCGCTTTAAGAATTACCTCTTTAGTGCCCTCACAACTTCTGAAACATCTGGTGTTGTTCTATCCATATTTTATAAATAGTTGTTCCCATAATAATGATAAATACAATCCTATCTCCTTTGTTTATTGTTTTGTCCAACTTTAACCATTCTAACATGTCCTTATAGATAAAGTGGTCGACAAAATTTGCAAGCGCACAGAATCGTTCCTAGTACTTACACATCAAATATTCCAAGGTTGTATCCCACAAGGACTAAAATAATCACTACTGAATTAATCCTAATTACGTGAACTAAAATGTTAAGAAAATTAAAATATGATTAGATTAGAGCAAACAATAAATTGTGAAGAATGTAAATAAACAAGCAAGGTAAATATGATGATTTAGACTGAGGGCTTAGTGGTTTACCAATTTAAGAGAATGTTCGACAAATTATGGGATTGATTGAATGACAGGTTATAATAGCAATTGCACAAATTCACTCATATTCTCCCTCAAGATATATAAGAACACCCAACTAGTTGGTTACCATCTCTTAATGAGAAACCTAACTAGTCAAATTCATTAAGAATAAGCAACCATAAGTTATCACACTAGTTCAGGATATCTCTATCTCTAAATCTAATGTGTTTATCTTCCTAGTGCACAAATCATACTTTACCTCTCAGTCCATCATATGATTCCTAAGGTTGCATCTATGATGATCAAACATAGAAACAACAATGAAGTTCAAGAAAGATAAATATAACCTAAGAACTTTCATTCAATAGTAATCAATCCCCCAAAGTTGGCTACATCCCTAACCCTAAATGGGGTTTAGTTCAAGAACATGATAAAAGAATCCAAAAAAATACAGATAATCAACATCAAGAAAGGGTAGAGAGAGAAGATTGAGAGAACACAAAACAAGCTTAATTCTAGTGCTTGATTTAATCCTCCTTCTTCCTCTTCTTTGCCTCGTTTGAGTGCTTCCTTCTTGTGCAACCTTGTTTTCAGTGCCATAACCCCCCTTTTGGTCTTAAAAATGAGTATTTATAGTGTCTTAGGCTCAAAGAAACTTAGTTTTCCTAAACAGGGGAAGAAGGATCGTAACAGTGCCGTCAAAGTCCTTTAGACGGACCCTCATGTCTATTATGCAGACATTTTCTGTCTTCCGGAGCAAATTTGGCCAGCTAATATCTGTTAGACGGACCTTATTTCTGGTGGGTGGACTTTTCAAGTTTTCCAGCTTTCCGTCTCCACTCATATCCGTGTAGAGGCACATTATGTTCGCTGGGTGGACATACACTGGACATCTATATAAACATGCAATGTTCCCTTTAGACGGTAAAGTCTCTCCTTAGAGTCTTCACAAAAGTTGTAGAACTCGAAGTCCTTTTCAAAATTGTACTTGAATGACCTTAATCTGAAATCCATAGAGAAAGTGATTCCTCTTGCCCCAAAATCTGTCTTCTTATACCTGTTAAGCAATAAAATAGAAATGTGTGAGACTTAACCAAATAAAGCTCAAATTTCATATAGAAATAAGTCAAATTAATTCCAATTCATCCCATAATCATATATAAATAATTTAACTTATCATTAAGATCTAATTTAGGTTTAGGATAAATTATGAATCAAGAGGTTGCAATTCCCATAATCTAATTAGGGTTAATGATTATAACTCGAAAGAGAGAGTAGTCAACCTTAAGATCGTCTAGGATTGGTAATCTAATAAATTCATAATCAATTAGGTTTTCATTAAATTCAGATAAAAATCCCTTCCATTCAATTGGTAGCTTTTAGGTTGTTTTGAGATTTGGTATTGCATCTGCTATCTTGTTTATATTTTCGAATTTGATTATTGGAATTAATTGTGTGATTGAATAGTTTCCTATTTTAGTTTTGTTCATTTTGTGTTGTTGCAATTTATTTTCAGCCTTAGATTTTAGGATTAGATTAACCCTTTTTGTGGGATCAACACCTTAGGTACTACTCGAACGACCTACTCGAACGACCCCTGTGCTTGCAAAATATCAAGGTTAGTTATTAAAGCTTTTTCATATAAAAAACTTACGTTTAAAATTTTAGCACCGTTTTCGGGGAGACGATTAGTTTAGTTCTTAAGTCTAAGGCTTTTTCACTATTTTTTTTGTTTAATTAAAAAACTTTTGGGTGTAAAGTAGAGACATATCAAGACATCTTAGAGTGAGAATGAGATATCTGAGGAGTTAAATGCTAAAAAGAGATAAAAAGAATGATCATGGAGAATGTATATTATAGGGGGCAAGGGATGTTCGTGGAATTCAATGATCCCAAATTTGGTTGTGGAAATCATCATCCTTATATAAACCTATAGACCTCGAGGTGGCAGAATAACCCATATTTCTATTGGTCCAACAATTTAAGTACTTACATGGGGCATCAAGACCTATTTGAATTTCAATAAGATGAATCCAATTCATGGGATTCCAAGTTGGAAAAAATTATAGATAAGCTCACGGATATGGAAGAGAACAAGAAGACATAGATAAGCTCACGGATATGGAAGAGAACCAGAAGAGATTGGAAGAGAAGTTTAAGCGAGTAACAAAAAATCATGCCTCTTCTATTCATTATCTAAAAGTTCGAATAGGCCAACCCACCAGGGAATTTTGTAAGCAAAGTGTGGAAAACTATCTGCGCAGAATGAAAGTAAATTCAATAGATCTGTGTCAGGCTATTAAAGTGTGGAAAACTATCTGCGCAGAATGAAAGTAAATTCAATAGATCCGTGTCAGGATATCATACTTGGGAATGAGGAAGAGATAGAAGAACCAGCAAGTAATCAAGCTGAACCCTACCTTATAAAAGACCAAGAAATCAAGAAAGAGGATGAAGAAAAAGATGAAAACCCCTTATACTATCTACCAGATCTTGGTATACCATACATGAATATTAAAAAATCTTGGGTAGATGTCCATGAAAAGAACCTTATCCTTCGGATTAATGATGAACAAATGACTGTTAACATGAATGATGTATTAAAGAATCCGAAGCAGAGTTGCTCGTTAAGGATAATTGATATGTTCAAATTTTGTAAAGAACAAGAGGACGAAGAATAAATGACAACAGACATCGAGTTTAAAGAAGCTATAAAAGTATCTATTCATGAAGTAAAAGAAACAGAGGAGACGAAGGTGATTAAGGAAGAAAGAGCAACTCACCTTCAAATAGGACAAACTGTTAGATTCAATAGAAGATTCAGGGAGTTTTGTTATTCTTTATTTTGTTGACAGTTCACTTGAAATAAGGACATTATTCAGCTTAGTTGGTTTTCATAATGTTATCAACATTGTCCTTTTGATTATATTGCAATTTATAGTTTACTTATAGGCTACATAGTTGATATTGAATGAAAAGGGTGGAAGCAAGCCGCTCATAATTGATCCCTACTGAGTTTCGAAGGATAGAGCATCGAGCTACTGACGGTAAAAAAAGCACTGTATAGGAGGCAACCCATGGAATTTTATTTCCTTTGATTGTTTGAATTCTGTAATTTAGATTATTTTGTTTCCAAATAAAATCAAGAAGGAATAGACTTTGATATAAATTAGATGATCGATCAAGTAAGAAAAGGAGAGGTGAAAAGGACACAAAAGAATTAAGAAGAGATTTTGGAAAAAATGTGAAAAGAACACAAGAAAAAAATTGAAGAGTTGGTGGAAAATTGCAGGCCATGATCATGGCCTGCGATTGGGAAAAAAAGGGGAACACGTAAATTTTAAAGAAATTTACCATTTTACCCTTTTAACCACCTATATATTAAGTTCTAACTTCACTTTTTCATTCACTTTCACTTTTACTTTATCTCTTTAAATTTCAAACTTACAAACACTCTCACATCTCTCTAAAAAAATTTTGAACTTCTAAATTTCTTCCAAACTCTACCTATTCACAGGAAATATGCTGCGTATTAAGCAATCAGCCAAATGGGAGCAATCATCGGGACGAAATCAAGTTTTAGGATGAGGGAGAAGAAACAAAGCAGCAGACTTCGGAGCATCCTTTTTGATTTACACAAAGGAGGAAGGTATTCATTTCCAATCCTTAAGTGCTAAACAAATAGTAGTTCCCAATTATTTTTATTTTGAAATGATTAATAAGTTAGAATTATGTTATAGATTGAGAATTTGGATGAAAGAATCTAGTGGGCAAAATTTATCCATTTCCAATTTCCTGTCTATTAGGAGCTCACTTTGGAATTTTTCACTTCCTCATCCTATGTACCTATGAACCCTAAGGAATTGTGGTTTAGGCTGAGAGGAAGAGCTTATGAATTGAATATAGAAATCATGTGCGATATGTGTGCGTCCCTAAATCCTCTATTATCGATCAACATGATGATTTTTATCCTTCTCACTATTGAAATTAACTCACTGGAATAGATCAATTTCATGCCAAAAATGCTCACAACAACATAATAAGGTCCCACGAGCACTTGTTATTGCACAAATTTATGTGTTAGCTGGTTTTTGAGAAATCAGAAACCAACAACTGTTCCACAAAGGAACTCTTTATGTTGTGGTTCATGGACCATATTATTCCAGTGTGTCACATCCACACATGTGCTAAATGCTATTATTGTGACTCCGCGCAAGAGGAGTAGCAATTTAGGTATGGGGTAACTAGTTTTGACCATTGCTGAATATTATGACGTGGATTATAGTGCGTTAACTATTCATCTCCCTGACTTCCAAAACTGTCACCATTTATAGAGGGCTGAAATCCTTAAGTCCCATAACATGGAACTTTAAGACATCAACTAGAAGACACATATAATGATTAGGGCCAGCCGGGCGATTTCGAGCTCAGTACTACCTCAGTAGGCTGAAGAGGACTTAACTAGTGAAGAGTCTAAGGAAGAAGAAGAGATAGAAGAACCGGGATGGAAGAAAGTTCTAGACACATTCTCCATGAACAATGTGGTGATTACAGATTAACTAGCAGAGAACTCCATATTGATACGGGAGATGGCCTGCACTCAATGACGTTAGAGCTGAGATATACGTCGTATCCATCACTATTTTGAGGCTTAGGGCATTCAACTGCCACCCTCGACACCATCCCCACCTCCATCTCTATGAGATTTTGTCTAATCCACTTTTCTTGATCAAATTATTTTTAATTTTTATATTTATTTATTTATTTATTACTTTAATTTATGTTTCTTCTTTTCTTATGTGTTTGTTTGTTCCCTTCTCACATTGAGGACAATATGTTGTTCAAGTGTAGGGAGGGTTATGTGTTTTAGTTTGTATGTGATTTTGTACATGGTATGATTACTGTTAGGTTGCATTTTGTGATTTGTTTGAATGTGTTAATGGCTTAGATGGATTGAAATTAATTTAATTTTGAACATAGTTTATTAGGTTATGAAGAATCATTAACTCCCGAAATTAATGAATTGGGATCTTTAGATAAATATACAGCTTAATTAGGATTTAGTGTAAGTTTGTCACCCTCTAAATTGTCATATTCATTTATAATTTAAGGCTTTTTAACTTAAGTAACTTTACTAGTATTTTTCATGGAAACGAGTAGCTAAAATAACAAGGTAGGCAATAAAAATTTTTTGTTAAATAAATGACTGTTCCACTGGCCTTCGGGTTATGGATAGAGCTAGTTGCCAGTTGGGAATGTGATATAGCTGAGTAATAGAATTGACATGTATCAAAAATGTGTTTATTGATGGTAAAACCTATCTACTTGTTTTATGCTCAAAAATCGCAAGTGAACAGGTAATGAATTATAGTAAAAAGAGTGAATGTTGATCCCACAGGGATTGATGCCTAAACACCGCTTAATTTACATACAACTTTGTTTAAGAAAATAAATTGTGAAATGCAAATAATCTGGAAAAATAAATTAAAATTAAAATTAAAAGACTGATATAAACAATGAACAATACCACAATTGTAGAAAATCTGAATTCAAGAATCTACATGCTAGAGATTACTTTTTTCTTATTTTGTCTCCCTCCTATTTTATTGATTGAATTGTGTCTCACCCTAAATTTTCAAATGTACTAATTACCCTCTCTTAAGGTGTAACTATTTTTCCCTAATCAAATTAATGGGAATCGAATGAACGATCTCTCAATCTACCTAATGACTCTACCGATTCAATTAGTTATTAAGCTATCCTATGGGTGATCAATTGACTAATTGAGATCTCTCTTCTAATTCTTCAATTGACATAATGATTGCTAGTCTATAGGTCACCAACTCTCTTTGTACAATCCTGCATGAATCCTGTCTCACTCAGTCTCTTGATTTGTTGCAAGATGACAAATAAAATCAGCATTCATCAAAGACACTTCATTCAATCCAATAAATATAAGTTTTGACAAAATAATGAAAAAGCAATCCCTAATATGAAATTAGCCTGACATGGTCTCCATAACATCATTAATAATCAAATAAACTATTTTTTACAAAGAAAGGAAGAAATCGTAGTGACAGAAAATTGAATATAAGACTCCTCTTCTTTGTCAAAATCTGGAATTTTGGTGTTGATTTACTATTTTGCCCAAGCTTTATGATGATCCTTGTCTTCAATCCCTCCTTAATGCTTCGAACATGTGTTCTCCACTCAAGGATGGTGTTTCTACAGGTGGGTGTTGTCTCTCTTGAAGATGGAGGCTTAATGATGTTTTTATAGTCCGAAAATCCTAGGTTTAATGAAACCTCGCATATTGCTTCTGATTTTAATTCCCATGCCAGTAGGGATCTGTATGATTCCCACGAGCGTGGGAATTATAGACAAAAACACTCTTCATTTTCTGTTGTGATTTCCTGTGGGAATTTGTCCCAGATGAACTCTTATTGTCTTCTCTTCTTTAATCTCTTGTTCATCCTCCAAATTGCTCCCTCTTGTTTCCTACATAAAAATAATCAACTCTTACCCTCAATTAGCATCAAACATATAAGAACAACACTAAAAATCAAACTTAATGAAAACATGCAAAATGAATCCTAAACTAGAACAATAAACAACAATTATGCAAGAAAACATATGCCAATTACCTATAAAAATATATCCTAATGCACACCTATCAACATCCACACACTTGAATCTTTTCTTGTCCTCAAGCAAAATAAATACAACCAATCCATTCTACCATTTCATTTTGGCATAGATTAAAACATACACTTCCTCAAATTCTAGCCAACTCAAATATCAAGTTAATGCACATATCATGACTACTTTTTCATTGGTGTACATAAGCAAACTCACAATTGGCACAATCACTCAAAGATAAGTAAAGATGCACAAATGAATCTTCCTCACAGTTGTCACTCATTTAGCTCAAGTGTTTAAGGGTTAGTGTTTTGCTCAAACTTCCTATAGGAAATTACACTACAATAGGCTTGCTAATATACCAATTCTCCTCTACAATGATTGTATGCATAAATAGATCAAAAGGACTTGTTTAAGGTTGTAATGTGGTAAGGGTTAAGGTGGGGTCAAAAGAGGGGAAAGAGTGTTAAGCACAAGCATAAGTAAAGTACAAAGCAAATAAAAAAATGAGATAACTAAACATAACTACGAGACATACAAATATAACTAATATTCTGCACTTATTGATGCTATTCACTTGTTCTTCCTTTCTTTTCTTTTCCTTTTCTTCTTTTTTTTCATTTTTCTTTCTTTTTCTTCATACATGAAAGAACTATGAGTCAAAGCTAGCACTATATACAATGTAGTCCATTGGCAGAAATGTATTCAATTTGTCTCGGTAAAAATTGCATACAATCCCAACTAATATTTTACTTAATACTCTACTAAGCTTGTGAAAAGGGTAGGATAATGGGGTTTAAAGTTTTTAAAATTTCAGATTTTTTTAAGAAACAAAAGGTTAAGGCTCAATGGGGGTTGCAAGGGATTATGCAAAGGTGCGTTTAAGCTAAGGGGTAACATAAAAAGGGCCTACATCATCTCTATTAAGCATGCATTCAGTAGACTCAAACCAATTCGAAGCAAGTTTTGAAGGTAGTAACTTATGGAAGTCCACTCAACAAAGAAATGAAATGACTATAGATGGAGTCATATGGCTCAATCCTCACTTTGGCTCAATTGAAAACTCATTATGCATCTCTACATTACCTCATTGTTCAAATGTCAATTTGTGACTAAGCTTATGCAACCAACTACTTTTCATCACTCTATATGGTTTACATCCTAATCAAGTGGCCTAATCTGAGTTCAAGCATGCATTCAATCTAATTCCAACTATATGACAGAATTTCATGGCAATATTTATCAAAGTGACTCAAATGTGGTTCTATTGCTAACACAAGGCACATACAATATGCCTAAACATGAATCATATTCAACACAATATAAAAAAATGCAAGTAAGACCTTTGATGTCACCTCCCCTCACTTAAAGATCACATTGTCCTCAATGTGACAAGTCAACAACCAAATAAAGGGAAATGACATCAAACTATACAAAAGTGAAAACAAACCAAACAAAAGAAATTAAAACAAAAGAATGATATTAAAGCAATCAGAAAATACTTAAGTCAAATAAAAATTAAAGAAATTAGAACTAAACAAAAGTCATAGCACACAAACAATTAATATGAAACCAAACACGCATGAAATAAAATGCGCTCACATACAAGAAACAACAAAATTTAAAAGTTTAAGGGATAAGAAAAGATTATTCTGAAGATGGAGGTAACGTTGATGGGTAGGAGCTTCAAAATCGTTCCTTCTACAGAAGTTGAAGAACCTTCTCTTCAGACTCCATTGCTTCTTGTGAACCTGTCACATTTGAGTGCCGAGCTCATTGAGTTGAGAGGTCATCTGTTGTTGATTTGAGGCTATTTGGTTGAGAATCCACTAATAATGATCAGTTGCAGCTAGTTCCCTCGGTTCCTCTGCTACCGCTTCCTTCTCTGGTTCTATAGCTGCTCTGGATGTAGAGGGTTGGTATATGTCTGCCCTGGCGCCCCTCCTGCTCCTCAATACAGTGCATGTCTGAGGATTGCAAAGTTCCATAGATTGGACTTCCACAATCTCAACACGTCTCAAATAAACTATATCAAACATGTCGGAGCAATATGCAGATTCTCTATATTAACATTATAAAATGCACCCAAAGTAGAAGCAATATAGGTCATCCCAAAAGACATATTCTTTTTAGTAATCACACTCACTAATGATCAAAAAATCCTACAAGGAGTGTTGATTTTAATCTTCCTATCCATGCACCATAAAAAGAAAAGCTCTTTAGCTGAGCATTTATTGATTTCTGTTTTGTTAAACACAGTCAGGCATATAAATTTATGTAACCACAAATGTTCAGCATTCCTAATCAAAGAGTTTGGTGCATTACGTGAATCAAAATGGGTTTCACCTGTGAGAATGTTCCAATAAGAATCTACATCAAAATTAGTATGATCATCTAAAACTTTTGTATTCGACAAGTGAAACAGTTCACGCATGACAGAGTGATCAAGTTTAAAAACATTGCCACCTAGCCTAAACCAAAACAAATCCTTCTTAGAGTTTTACCTAACTATTGTAAAAAACTCTAAAGATATAGTGGCAGAAATGGGCACGTCACACCGAACAAATTTATTCCACCCTATATTCGCAGCTAATTGTTCAAGTAGTCATCTCACTCCTATATTTTCTAAGACTTCAAAATCAAAATACCTAGGAGTAACTAGTGTTCTACTCCTAAAGTCACAAAAACGCGCATCTTCTTCTTCCGAGTAAATTAAAAATGGGGCCCGTTAGGTTGCTGCTAAGTTGGGTTTTCCTTTACCAAAAACTTAAAGACGGATCTCATCAACCAGTTGCCTAGTTCTCATTGTCCTTGGTGGAGCCATTGCTAGAAGAAAATCTACAAAAAAACGAAAGAGAGTGAAATTCGTATTTTAGACAGAGAAAATAAAACCCCACCTAAATCCTTATGTTTTTGAATGGTTGATGCATGAAAAGGATGAAGGAATGTAAGATTAATGGAAAGGAATGAAGAGAATACCAAGAATCTAGATGAAAAATGAAGAGTTTTAGAGAGTGGGAGGAGAGAAAATCATGTTCTAGAGAGAGAGGGAGTGAAATTTTGAAAAATGAATGAGAAAAGAAAAATGGGGAAACTTTAAATTTCCTCCTAGATAGGATTCCCATGAGCGTGGGAATCCCCATAATTGCCACGAGCGTGGGGGTTCCTCTCTAGAAACTTTCTGGAGAGGTTTCCCACGTCCGTAGGAATCACCATAATTCCCACGAACGTGAGAATTGTTAATCCTCACAATTTCAAACCTTCTTCCAAGCTTATATGCATTCTCTATGATCCCAAAACCTATAAACACATCAAGATAATATCATCAACAAGAAATTTGAAAAGAAAACAAATTGAAATCCAATCACAATCATCACAAACATCAATCAAATTTAATTCAAACAAGATAATAACTAAAGAATTCAAATGAACCATTAATTGAACAAAAACAAACAAAAGCTAGTTGACTCTCATGGGTTGCCTCCTATGCAATGCTTCTGTTACCGTCGATGGCTCATCTCTCCTTCTTACTTATGGCAGTTCAAATGACCGAAATGATAGCAGTGCATAAGCTGATCTCAGACTTTGTACAGGGGCTACCTTATTCTAGGCTCCACCTTCATCACTGTTTTCCTTTCTTCGCCTTCTCCTACGCGTTCGTTTCTTTCTGAATGCATTTCTGGGGTCCTCAATATTTTCCCATCCTCCTTAGAGTTTAGGTTCCTTGATGTCCATCGGGGGTAGAGTAGGATGATAATTCTTCTTCGACACCTTGAATGTTAACTGCTCCTTCCCTACTCTTAATATTAACTCGCCCCCATCAACATCAATAATTGCATGAGAAGTAGCCAAAAATGGTCGCCCAAGAACTATAGGGGTTTCCTTATCTTCACTAATATCCAATATTTAAAAATCCATAGGAATAACAAATTTATCAATGTGTAGCTGTACATTCTTGATGATCCCTTTTGGTAAATTCACTATCCTGTCAACCGTTTTCACTAATGTCTTAGTCAGCTCTGGTTCTTCTAGACCTAACTTCTGACTGAATAAGTATAGCAATATGTTGATACTTGCTCCTAAATCCGCAAATGCTTGATCTATCTTAACTCCATTTATACTATACGGAATGAAAAAGTCTCTTGGGTCTTCTTTCTTCTGTGTTACATGCAAACTTTCTCCTGATATATGATTGATAACCTATTCTTTCAACGACTCCTTTAATATGAGCTTTGTCTGGAGTTGATTTGTTATATCTGTCATCTCACTTAACTCCCCTTCCTTAGAATTCCGAGCTACTTCACTTAAAGATGGCTTCCACTGAGCAAAATTTTGATGTGGAAGTCCAAGGTAAAGTTCCTTAATCGGCTCGCTTACTAGTCCACTTGGAAGGACTTCCAACATTGTTGTTTCTCTTGCTTGTTTCCATCTTTCTCCCCATGTTTACTTTCTTCTTTCTCTATCCGAGTAATAGCCATGATTCTTTCCTTCAGATTCACCTCAGTGTTGCTTGGTAGACTACCTGCATTGTGCGAAGATAAAGTGTTAGCTAGTTGGCCTACCTGAACTTCCAGATTGTGGATGGATGATGCATGATTCTTCAAAATCTGATCGAATTTTGCTTCCATCCTCTTTTGATTTTCCTCTTGGCTTGCATGCATCCTTTTATGATTCTTATCCTGTGCTGCCAATTTGGCCCAAAAAACCTCTATCATCTTATCCATTTTGCTTTCCAATGCTCCGATTCGATCTTGCTAGAATCATGGCGGTCCTTGTGGTCTTTGTTGGCCACCTGCATTATTGTTACTCCAAGAAAAGTTTGGGTGGTTTTTTTAACCCGAATTATATGTATTTGAATATGGGTTATTACCTCGCTACGGCTAGCCTAAATAGCTTACCTGTTCTTTCTCGCTAGCTCCCAATAGGAAACATTCTGTTGAGTTGTAGTTGTTCTCCCCTCACAACTCACATTGTGCTTGCATTGCCTTAACTGCTAAGGTGGACGCTTATTACATGTTGTTTAGCTTCGTCAAAGCTGTGATTTGAACCTGCAAGACAGTAATTGAGTTAATAGGTATCATACCTTTTTGTTCCTCCTGTCGTTGTCTACTCCTCTCGCTCGAACATATGCATCTGTTGCTTGCCAACTCTTCCAACAAATCATAAGCTGCTTCTACCATTTCTCTCATTAGTGAACCTCTAGCTGCTGCATCAATTGTGCCCCTTGTGTTAGGATTCACTCCATTATAGAATGTTTGAAGAAGAAATTCCCTCAGAAGGTTATGATGTGGACAGTTCCTCTGAAGTTTCTTAAATCCCTCCCAAGCTTCTTAAAGAGATTCTCCGTCATTTTACTGAAAATTTGTTGTCTCCTTGATAATCCTCGTCGTCTTTGTCAACGGAAAATACTTGGCGAGGAATGTTTGGGCAAGCTGCTCCTAAGTCGTGATCTGGCCTGGATTTAAAGAATTGTACCATGCTTTAGCCCAGTCCTTCAATGTGAATGACAATAGTCACAGTTTCACCTCATCATCAAACATTCTGTTGAATCTGAATATGTCACAGATCTTCAAGAAATTTGCAATGTGGGCATTCTGATCCTCGTTGGATAGCCTATAGAACTACAAACTGTTTTGAAGAATGTTAAGTAACGCTGGCTTTATCTTAAAATTATTCGCTTGAACTACCGGCCTCGCCATTCCTTGAGGACTAAACCCTGGCCTCATGAAATCTATGAGTGTCCTTTCCGGTCCTTCTTGATCTCCATCTTCAACCATATCTTGATTTGAGAAATTTAGACGCTTTGCCCTTCTTATTTTTCTTTCATGCTTCTTAATGTCGGGAAATTTATCCTCTATAGCTTCTTTCGTCCTTCGTGTACTCCTTATGTTCATGCACCTGCAAATACACAAGGAAAAGTATCAAAAACTCTTAAATCAAAGTAATCTAAATCAAACATGATGCTTAAGAATCGATCCCCGACAATGGCGTTAAAAACTTGTTGATGGTAAAACCTATCTACTTGTTTTATGCTTAAAAACTGCAAGTGAACGGGTCGTGACTTGTAGTAAAAAGAGCGGATATTGATCCCATAGAGATTGATGCCTAAACATCGCTTAACTTAGACACAACTTTGTTTAAGAAACTAAATTATGAAATGCAAATAATTTGGAAAATTATATTAAAATTAAAAGACTAATGTAAACAATAGACAATACCACAAGTGCAGAAAATTTGAATTTAAGAATCTAAATGCTAGAGATTACTTTTTCCTTATTTTGTCTCCCTCCTATTTTATTAATTCAACTGTGTCTCATCCTAGATTTATGAATGTACTAATTAACCTCTCTCAAGGTGTAACTATTTTTCCCTAATTAAATTAATGGGAATCGATTGAACGATCTCTCAACCTACCCAATGACTCTACTGATATAACTAGTTATTAAACTATCCAATGGGTGATCAATTGACTAATTTAGATCTCTCTTTTAATTATTCAATTAACATGTTGATTGCTAGTCTATAGGTCGCCAACTCTCGTTGTACAATATTATACGAATATCATCTCACTCACTCTCTTGATTTGTCGCAAGATGACATTTAAGAACAATAATTAACAAAGACAATTGTATTCAATTCAACAAAATAGGAGTTTTTACAAAATAATTCAAAAGCAATTCCTAAAATAAAATCAGCCTAACATGGTCTCCATAACATCATCAACAATCAAATAAACCATTTTTTCAAAGAATAGAAGAGATTAGAATGACAAAAAATCAAATTGGAAGACTCCTATTCTTTGCCAAAATCTGGAATTTTGGTGTTGATGTGCTATTTGCCTAATCTTGATGATTATCCTTGTCTTCAATCCCTCCTCAATGCTCTGAACATGTGTTCTCCACTTAAGGATGATGTTTCTATAGGTGGGTGTCGTCTCCCCTAAAGATGGAGGTTTGATGATGTTTTTATAGTAAAAAAATCCTAGTTTTAATGAAGCCTCGCAGATTGCCTCGGATTACAATTCCCACGTCCGTGGGAATTTGCATGATTCTTACGAGCGTGGGAATTGCACACAGATGCACTCCTCATTTCTATTGTGATTTCCCACGTTCATGGGGACTTGCATGATTCCCACGAACGTAGAAATTTGTCCCTGATGAACTCTTCTTGTCTTCTCTTCTTTGATCTTTTATTCAACCTCCAAGTTGCTCCCTCTTCTTTCTTACATAAAAATAATCAATTCTTACCCTCAATTAGCATCAAACACACAAGAACAACAATGAAAATCAAACTTAATGAAAACATACAAAATGATTCCCAAACTAAAACAATAAACAATAATTATGTAAGAAAACACATGCCAATTACCTACAAAAACATATCCTAATGCACACCTATCACATACCTGAGCTAAGGATACTCACGTTACCATCAACCCGACTATGCAAGGCTAATTGGACATCTTTTAAAAAAATTTCGGCAGCATAACGACTGTAATTTGAAAATACCAAGATGAAAAACACTTGTAACTCAGTTTCAAATGCACTTCTATATTCACATTAAAACTTTACCACAAATTCTGGACTTTGAAGTCTATTCAAGAGCAATCTTAACAATAGTACTAAATGTTCCCGCATAAAGTCAGTTACAAACCATAAGGCAGACAAGGGTTAATTTACAAAATTATAAAGCATATCAACATAATCATGAGCCACTATACAACAAAAGAACAAAATACAGGCTACCCATATGCGGTAATCCCCTGAATATGTCAAAAGACCGCATGATCCACTCAAAGCGTTAAGCTCACAAATTAACCTACGTGGTTGGGAAATGGAGGGGGTGAGTACACTATGCACTCATTGATCAGAAGAAACATATATCACAAATAGAACCCGGTACACACCAAAACGGTCTAAATAACCTAAGAACAGTTTTATACATCTAACATGCACATAACCACCACTATAAAGTGAATATGTATGACATAAAACAAATAGTCCTATAGTCTATGGCTCACACCATACTGGTTAAGAACCACATAGGCCTAGCCTATTAATCACTCATTCAGTGAACATAGGTTCCAGTTCCAGTACACATAAGCAAAAAAACATCACATGTAAAAATCAAATCTCTTCAGGAAGCCAAATAGTGAAACAAGTCAAAACGAATATGTGTGTCACCACTAGTTGGCCAAACTAGTGTGCACACCCACCGAATCTCGGTGTTGGCTCAACTTTCATCTGTGGTGAGTCCAGACTATGGTCAACAAGAGTGTCATGACCTTATGTGATGACCTCGTCTGTAACCAAACCTTTAGGTGTGCAATCACCCGCGAGTCCTATAAAATGGCGTCATTACAAGGACTCGACTTTTATGTACCAGTGTCAAGGGTACGGGGGTCGTTTAATCTATTGTGCCCAGCACAAGATTAGCCAATCGTTTCCTCACCAATCATCAAAAATCATAGACAAATATTGAATACCAAAATCAAGTAAGGCACTATGCCTTTATTTATTAGTCCAACCGATAAAATAGAATCGTGCCATGGCTTGCATGCAGTATATATGACCTTGTTATACATATGTAAGTTCCAAAACATTCTTTCATGCAATAAAGTCATCTTTTGCCCTCCAAGTGTAAAGTGGTTCAAAAATATAGTTTTTATAAAATAAAACATTGTTATTTACACTTTAAGTGCAGGTTTGGTGAAAACAATATCATTTCTCAAAATACGTAATAAAAACATTAGTTGCACTCCAGGTGCAAAGAGTTATTTAGAACAATGTTATTTATTAAATACACAAGTTTACTACCATCTAATTAAGGATAAATTCTATTATGCATTACCTAGGTTCAAAATTCGCATACAAGTCATCATGCATGTCTTAGGTTGTCCTAGTCCCATTTGAGAGACATGTTTTCCCCAACTCACCTCCAAAGAAGGTATACACTCCTTTAACTTCAACAATCCTCTCGGTATGAGGTCCTTGATTCACAGCTCCTATTCCTTTATACATATAAATGCAATGTATTTACTACTCAACATATATCTCATATTTATACACCATCACATAAGTGTATAAAACACAATATCATAATTTTAAGCTATAGGATGCATCCATGAAGCTTCTCATATGATTACTTCTCTTATTATTCACATAAGCTTTCTTTTGCATTTTCCAATGCATTTAATGCCTTTGATCCAACACTTACACATTTCAAAGCATAATTAAGCACATTTTTATTCAAGCAACAATTCGAGTTTACTCTAAGTAAACATGAAAGCCTCTTTCCAATGCACACCTTCAAAATCCTTAAATCTTAAGCCAAGTTCACTTAGGCATTTTACCAAACACCTAAAAGCATAAACTTGAAAGCCTCCTTCTAATGTACTTCTTCCTCATTTTCCATCATCAATTCAAATTATATATACACAATTAACATTATAGAGTTCATTTAAATCATCAGTTTCAAAAGATATTCAAAATTTCACAAACTTTCATCAAAGATAGGGAAATTCGATTTTGACTTAAGGAAACTTCTCCATGACTCATTTCATTCATCTAAACTATGTTTCATGCATATTCAAGCATGGAGAACAATATATCTTAACACCAAACTGAAAATCATAATGTAGAGAGAGATGAGACAAAATTTATCTAAACTTTCCTTTAGTGATATCTTCAAATCCTTTGAGAATTTCTCAAATCTAA
>JAOTAY010000004.1:4625340-4641288 GCA_025629805.1 Erythroxylum baracoense
ACACTACATCCTTATATGCACAAAACTCACTATTCATAACTGCATGAGCATGAGATGTGGTAATTTACCACACCTGGGCCCGTTTCTCTGGTCCGACCCGTTCTCTGGAAACAGGATGTTACAGATATTTGTCATTTTGCTAAACAAAGAAAATTGTCTTTTCATCCTAGTCTTTCTATTGCAAAAGCTTGTTTTGATCTAATTCACATCAACATTTGGGGTCCCTACACACACCATCTTTTATTGGCTATAAATTTTTCTTAACTATTGTGGATTACTATAGCAAAATGACATGGATATACTTGATGAAAGAAAATCAGAAACCGGAGACTTAATAAAGGGATTATGTTCTTATGTTGAAAGACAATTTGACAAACAAGTTAAGTCTATTCATAGTGATAATGGTGTGAAATTTTTCATGACAAACTTTTACAAAGAAAAGGGGATTTTACATGAAACCACGTGCATTGAAACACCACAATAGAATGGAAAATCAAAAAGAAAGCATCAACACATTCTCAATGTTGCTAGAGCCCTAAAAATGCAAGCTAATCTGCCCACAAAATTTTTAGCATATTATGTCCTACATGCAGTGTACTTAAGTAATCGTACTCCCTCACCACTCCCATCTCACAACTCACAATATTTTGTCTTATTTGGTACTAATCCAGATTTCACTTCCCTAAAAGTATTTAGTTGCCTTTGTTTCGCTTCCACAAAAGAAGCAAATAAAAGCAAATTCTAAGGGCAAGGAAATGTGTTTTTGTTGGTTGTTCTACAAGTACTAAGGGCTACAAAGTATTTGACCTCAACTCCAACCAATACTTCTTAACTAGAGATGTACAATTTTATGAACATATATTTCCTTTCTTCACCTCACCTATTCCCTCAAATCTTCCTTCTCTTATACTACCTATCTATACCAATTCACCTACTGATGATATCCTACCATCAGTCCCTGCCACTTTGCAACCTTTACATACCTAACCTTTCCCCTCATCCTCTTCATCACCTTCACAACCACAGAATCCTCCCATTCGTTGCTCTACAAGACAAACTAAACCTTCATCTCATCTCACTGATTATATCTGTCCTATAATTCTCTTTACCTCTCCTCATTCTCTTTCTTCAGTCCTCTCTTATGACAATCTATCCCCTTCACATCAAGTTCTCTCAGCTAGACTTACCTCCCAAAAGGAACTCACTACCTACCATCAGGTAATTCGACACCAACAATGGAAAGATGCCATGCAAGTTGAATTAAAAGCTTTGCAAGACAATGAAACATAGGATCTCAAGTTCTTACCTGAAGGAAAGGTTGCCATTGATTGTAAGTGGGTCCACAGGTATAAATATAACACTGATGGGAGCCTCCAACGATGTAAGAGTCGCATGGTAACTAAACGATTTACAAAGCAAGAAGGCCTAGATTACACTGAAACTTTTTCCCTATAGTGAAAACAACAACAATACGAATTCTATTAGCGCTGGCAGCAAACAAAAATTGGTTTTTACATGAACTGGACATAAACAATTCATTTTTACACGATGACTTACTTGAAGAAGTTTATATGAAGCCTCCCTCAAGCCTTGTTCTTCCTCATCAAGAACTCATCTGTCATCTCAAAAACAACATCTATGGACTGAAGCAGGCTAGTCGCCATTGGCATTCCAAGCTGACTTCTGCCCTCCTTTCAGCTGGGATTAACCAATCCCAATCTGATCACTCAATGTTCCGAAAGTCCCTCTATGACACTTTCATCATCTTGCTGATCTATATTGATGATCTGCTTCTTGCCAGCAATGACATGTAGCTGATTTAGACCACCAAACAATTCGTAGATAACACCTTCAAGATCAAGGACCTTGGACCTGCAAAATACTTTTTGGGGCTTGACTTAGCACGACCATCCTCTGGTAAACTTATGTCAACACAAGTATACACTGGACTTACTTCATGATGTAGGCTTTGTGCACCCAAAACCAATTCCCATACCAATGGCCTCGGACGTCAAATTGTCTTCAACCGGTGAACACCTTCTCGATCCGATGCCTTTCCATTGCCTAATTGAAAAGCTTATCTATTTAACCACCACTCGCTTAGATATCTCCTTTGCCGTCCAACAGTTCTCACAGTTCATGAACTGACCCACCAAATTTCACCTACAGGCAGTGCATCGCATTCTACGATATCTGAAAGGATCTCCAGGTTAGGGGCATTTGTTTCAGACCAATTCTCCTCTCCAACTCTGTGCTTTGTCAGATTCTAACTGGGATACCTGCCCAAACTAATGAAAATATATCACTGGGTATTGTGTGTTCTTTGGGTCCTCCTTGGTCTTCTAGAAATTAAAAAAACAGGCCACTGTCTCCAAGAGCTTGTCTGAAGTAGAGTATAGAGCTCTCACCACCACCGTGTGTGAACTTTAATGGCTGTTATATATTCTCCAAGACCTCAGCGTTCACCATCGTCAACCAGCATACCTTTACTGCGACAACTTGTTAGCCATTCACATAGCAGAAAATCCTATTTTTCACGAATAAAGAAAGCACATCGAAATCGATTGCCATGTTGTTCATGAAAAATTGCAGAGAAGGGTCGTCCACCTACTTCCTGTGTCGTCAGGCGATCAACTATCAGATATCTTCACGAAGGCCCTTCTGCGTCACTCTTTTCACGCTCTGTTACTCAAGCTCGACGTCATTCATAACATCCTCTGCCTAGCTTGTGGCGGCGTGTCAAAAGGAACCCTAATTTTGCCAGACCTCCAACCTGATGAGGAAACCTAGCTGGGAAACAAGATGATCGGGCCTATCTTTTCTTTCTTTCTTTTTGCCTTAGTTTAGTCCAAGTTTCCAAATGGTCCAAGTCTTTTTTCCTTGGCCCATCTTAGTTTTATTCTTATTTTTTCTTTTCTTTGCTTGATAACATAACCGATAGATTTGTTTCAGATTCCCCATTCTGTTACAACAAATTGTCTACACAAGCCTATAAATAGACGTTTCATCATTCAATAAAAAATGATGAGCCTTTTTTTTACAATTTGTTCAGTTTTTTTGTCTTTGTCCTTCTCTCAATTTTAAGCCTCCGTGCAAAAACCTATCTTAGCTAGCCTTTTTAAAGCGAAACACTCACCTCCTTCTTCAGGTCCTAAAAGCTTTAGTATTATCATTATAATTCTTATCAAAGTTATAATATATTTTTGTATTCTTCATCCCTAGCCCTTTAAGAGGAGATTTGAGGGATCCAACATATCCTTCTCTCAAACATATTTCAAAATTCTTCTTAGAGACATGTCTAACCATAGTACTCGCCCTTTTTATGTCAATGTTACCATACTGTGAAGATTGCACAACTTTATTGAAAGAACGTTCTACTTTTTCTAAATTAATAAATTGTTGTGCCCTTTTTGTACCTCTTTAAAACTGTGTCTTATCCATCAATAGGGATTTCCATTAGTTTGCATCTACAAAGCCCTTTCTCATACACTATTTACTGTTAAAACTTGATTAAGGTTTGGGATGTAAGTCATATGAGCATTGAATCTGTGTTTATAATGTCTTAAGGTTTCTCCTGCATTTGTACAACGTCGAATGGCATTGTAGAACCCTTAGTTATATGTTTATTATTCATGAAATGTTATTCAAAATCAAATTTTAGCTGCACTAATCCTATATAGACTTATGAGGGATGGTTTGGTACCAATCCTTTGTTGCATCAATTAGCGTAGATGAAAAACTTTTGTATTTGAACACATCCACATAAGTATATGAACTCCATGTAATGCACCATATGATTTGTGGATCAATCAAGCCATTATAAACTTTTGAATATTGTGCCGAGTTGATTGTTGAAAAAGCAATGTCTTCTTTTCATTTTCCTCGTATATATGTAGGTATAGTATAACCCACACAACACACAGACATACACGTATATTAATGCATGCAATGAATTACTTCCCACTATACATATGATATTAAAAGGTACTTGTTTAGTTTAATAAGTAAGATGTATTATCTTTTCAAGAGTCTGTTGACCCAATCCTAATGGATATATATTCATATATGTTGGATTTGCTAGTCAAATGAAAACAAAACCCCAAATATTTGATATCCTAAATAAGCCGGTGTATAATTTAAAGAAATAAAGTCTGTAGAAACCTAAATTTGTAATATGATCAGTAGTCCCACAATTACTAACTGTTATATAAATAGATAATGATAAAAAGAAGAATAAAAGGAAGAAGAGGAATGTCAATCCATGAAAATAAACATGAAAACATACAAAACAAAGAAATGAATTGTCATACTCTAGAAAAGAAGACATTAAGAATGATAGATCTTAAGTTTTTGATCACTACTAATAATCTATATAAGATGTAAATTTTTAAAGAATGAGCACTTTAAAAGATTGAAGAAAAATCTCTCTAATAGTTTAAATAATCAATAAAATTGTCATTCCCTTAATTATAATCACTCCTAAGTATCTTATAGGCGTGAAACCCTTAAAACTAGAGTTTTAAAAGGAAATAAACACTCAAAATAACAAAACCATATCGACATAACAAGCCTTATTTGTTAATAGCATAAGACTGGGGCCTATCTTGAACCATAATCAATGTCGATTTTGTTTTTGACAAAACTACGTAAAACCAAAGATGAGTTTAGCATCAATTACATATTAAACTTTGGCATTGATTTTATTTTGAAACTCTAATTTATTAAACCTTGCAAAAGATTAGTGTTAGTTACAAAGATGACTTTGGTGCTAATTACTTTATGTTTCTTCATCACTCTAACAAAAGTGTAAGATTGACATGGGTTATACTCTAAGTATAGTGTTGATTATGTTCTATAATCATGATTCTTTAGCTTGCTCTTCATTTAGATCATTATGATAGGTCTAACTTCATCCTCTAAAAGTAGCAAAGTCTCACTATTTGATTCACCATTAAATTGTTAAGGGCTTCTTTGTCCTTTCTTGTCACACTTTGTGTTAAGGATCCTCTAACATCTTTCAAAGGATCTCTGGTAACTCCCGAAAATTAATTAGTACTTGTTTCCTATCATTTTCCCCTAATTAAAAGGATTTGTCCTTAAATTGGTATCTTTGTCTACAAAATCAAAAGGTGATAGATTAACCACATTAAAAGTAGAATGGACATTATCCTCAGCTGGAAAATCGATTTTGTAAGAATTATTTTTCACTCTTTCTACAGTTTTAAAAGAGCCAACTTCTCCTAATTGTAACTTAGATTCCCTTTTTCTTGGAAACCACTCATTTCACAAGTTCACTTAAACCTAATCTATATGTTCAAACATCACGTCCTTCCTCCCCTTGTTAGCTTACTAATATATTATCAAGTCCTCTTCTTAAAGTTTAGCCTTGGATTCTTATAAAGCTTCTTTACCAACTCAACTTTCCTCTTATTATCCAAGCTAATCATTTCTCCTAAAGACACGTGATCCAAAGGAGGCAACAAGTCAAATCCATAAACTTTTTAAATGGTGTAAAACTTGTAGCGGTATGGATAGTCCTATTATATGCAAACTCAGTAAAGTGCAATGAATCTTCCTAAGTCCTAAGATTCCTAACATAATAGCACGCAATAATGGAGTTAGAGTCCTATTAACCATCTCTATTTGATCATTAGTTTGTTTATGAAAAGTTGTCAAAAAAATAATTTAGTGCCCATATTTATCCCCCAAGCTCTTCCAAAAATATCTCAAAAACTTAACATATATAGTCGACACTATGGTTCAAGCTCTTCCAAAAATATCTCAAAAACTTAACATATATATTCGACGTTATGGTTCTAGGAATTCCATGCAATCTAACAATCTCCTTAAAAAATAATCCAGTAATGTTTGATACATCATTGTTTTTATGATGTGCAATAAAATGAGACATCTTAGAAGACATATCTACTATAAAAACTAATCCTTAACATTCCTAGGCCTAGATAAACCCAAAATGAGGTCTATAGAAAGATCTACATATGGTTCCCTAGGGATAGGTGAAAGCATAAATAAGTCATATAGTTGCCCTCTTGATTTGAGTTGCTTACAAATAACATACCTCTCAGACATCCTCTCTACATCCATTCTTATGTGAAAGCAAAAGATATGCTCATTCAATATTTCAATATTATTCTTAACTCCAAATTGCCCTATTAAGCCTCCCTCATACGACTCCCTTATAAAAAAAGACTCCCTCAAAGAACTATACGACATACATAGTCTATTTTCTCTAAGAAAATATCCTTTACACCTATAAAAAATTTTAAAAGCTAAAGCCTTAAATGTTTTAAAGACATTGCCAAATTCAGGATCATCAATATAAAAATTTTCAATATTCTTAAAACCCCTCAATTTAGTATGCACATTACTCAACAAAATATGTTTCTGAGATAATGCATTAGCTACCACATTCTCCTTACCTAGCTTATACTTTACCACTTAAGGAAAAATCTTTATAAACTTTAGTTACTTGGCATCTTTTTTACTTAACTTACTTTAACCCCATATATACTTTAATGAATCAATGTTTATATGTATCACAAACTCCTTGGGGATAAGTAATATTGTCAAATCTCTAAAGCTCTCACTAATGTATATTGCTTCTTATCATAAGTCGGTTAATTTAAAGTCACCCCACCAAGTTTCTTACTAAAGTACATTATTAGTCTTCTATCTTGCATCAACATCGCTCTAGTTCCTATACATGAGCCTCAAACTCAATCTTAATAGTTTTATTAAAGTTAACAACTCATAAAGCATATCATCTATGTCAATACCTTACATTGATTTTGTTCATGACGTGATAATCTACACAATTCTCCTTAATCCGTCTTTCTTATGTACTAGAAAAAAAGAAACAAAATATGGGCTTAGACTCTCCCTCACATACCCCTTCTCTAAAAGCTCCCCATTTTCTTTTGTATTTCTTTGGTCTCCTTTGAGTTTCTTTGATAGGATGGTCTATTTGGAATAACTCGGAATAAAATTTATTTGGAGCTTAATCTCACATATAAATGGTAGACCACTTAGTATAACCTCTTGGAAGAGATCCTTAAACTTCTACAAAAGAATCACAAAACCACGTAACATTAGCATCAAATTTATAAGAAATGGAAGGTTCTTTATAAATAAAAAAAGCATATGGAACTTGGTCAAGAATGTTTCTCTCACATTTCCCACTCTCATTACCAAGCTTACATCTTTCTCTTCGTGTCTCTCTTATTTTTGCTTTGCCCAAACTATTTGAAAATTTTATTGGTGTTTGCTCTAGTGTCTTTCCTCTCACTCTCTCTTACTCACTTTCATATATATTAAACTAGTCCTCATATTGGTTTGCACCCGTGGTAAATGAATATTTGTTTTTGTAACCATTATATATGACCATCTAATTAAATTGTTAAGAATGTCCTAAAAGAATATGTCCTGCTTATATAGTAACCACATCACATAATACCTTATCATTATACCTTCCAATGGAAAAAGAAACCATCACCTACTTTGTTACCCTAACCTTCCCACTTTCATTAAATTATTGTAGGTTTTATAGTTTAGCATATTTTGACAATTGAAATTTCCAACTCACCAACTCCACTCTAACCATATTAGTACAACTTCTCCCATCTATGATTATGTTGCATACACCAATTAAGATGAAAGCGAGGATCACGAGTGCTTATATGGTAGGGGTTGCTACAAAGTAGCATCAACTTTTTTAAAAACATTGCATAACCTTAGAAGATCCCTCTTGAAATAATTATTTGGTGTTTTTCTACCTAAAAATCTTGTAAATAAGTCTTGGAAGATCACATTGAGTATTTCAAAAAACTACATCAAATTAGGAGTGTGCATAATTACTATAATATGCTTAACATGTGTTCTTTAAGGCTTTAAATACCTGAAGCATATCTAGTTGGATTGTTTTTAAAAGGATTGAAACCTAAAATTAAGCTATTATTTAAGTTGTTAAAATAAAAAAAATTTTCTACAAGTTTACATAATGGCTAAGAAATAAGAAGGCATAGTTTCAATTTGTTTTCCAAGCTACAAGAGAGACACCGAACACCTCCAGTATAATCTTAACACATCCATTACCCTAACTTCTTATTCTATACCAAAATTTAGCCCCAAGAAGGACTTTTTCCACCCTAAGAGCACTTTCTAAACCTATTCCTTACAAATTCACATAATAACATTAGAGACAATTTTTTTACAACAAGAAGTTTGAAGAAAAAGTGCCAAAGGTATCTATTTCTGGTGTGATGATAAGTATGCCCCTATTCATAAGTGTAACACAAAACAATAGAATATGCTCCTTATGAAAGTTAAACGAATAAAACTAACTTTAAAGTTAGAACTAGAAGAAATTCCAGGGGAGCCTTTAATTTTGTTTCTACAAGTTATATTAGGAGACTTTTTATGTAATTTTAAATGTATGAGGATGTTGGTGATACATAGAGGAAGTGAAATACACATTACTATTGATAATGGAAACACACATGAATTTATAGATGCAGTCCTAATTAAAAGGGCAACTATGAAGGCTTAGAGGTGAAAGACCCTAAGTTGACAATAGGAGGTGGCCTCAAATTGATATATGAAGGACAATATAAGAATATGGAATGGCAGTTTCAAGAAGTGACTTTCTTTTCTTATGCACTAGTATTACCTATAAGAGGATGTAAAGTAGTCCATAGGTTTTATTGGTCATGATGTCTTATGTAATTTTGGAAATCAAACTATGGTATTTAACTAGTGTGAGTAGCAAATTTAGCTTAAAGGAGTTCACATCAGTTAACCTAAGTCTGTTACTCATAAGAAGTTTACAAGGTTATTATCCCAATCTCAATTTAATAGTCAATTTTTTATGTTGAGGTTTATCTATCTCGTAGAGCAATAGTTTAGGAGCTTACAATAGAAAACAAATCGCTTAAGGAGGAATAAGAACAAGAATTATTTCCAAAAAAACAATAAGAATTGGATTGTCTTTTGGTTGAACTTATTCCTTTGTTCGCTAAACTTAAGGGATTACCATCTCCAAAGCCTCAGGATCACAAAATTCCTATCAAAGAAAGGGTATAACCTATTAATATTAGGCCCTATAGGTATAGGAGCTTACAAAAGAACATTACAGATGAGTTGATGCAAGATCCCCTGAAGCTAGGAGTGATTTGACAAAGTCATATCCCCTTTTCTTCTTTAGTGGTGTTACTGAAAAAAGGATAACTCTTATCATTTGTATGTGGATTATAGAGAATTAAAAAATAATACCATTAGGGACCTAGTTCTCTAAGTTAGATTTTAGATCTAGTTACCACCAAATTCACATGCACTCTTCTAATGTTTATAAGACGACCTTTAGGAATCATGAGAGATATTATAAGTTCTTGATGATGCCCTTGGGCTCACTAATGCTACCTTCACCTTTTAAGGTTTAATGAATGAGCAATTTAGGGAGCATCTAAAGCAATTTGGACTAGTTTTCTTTTTCATGATATATTCGTATATAATAGAATTTTTGAATACCATATGGAACATCTCAAGGTAGTTTTAGGGATTTTGATTTGTAAACATCTTCTTTTTAGAGGTTATGAACCTAAATTTAATACTTCGTGGGTAGAATTCCTTGGACACATATTCTTTATTTTAAAGGTTTCTACTGACCCTAAGAAGGTAAAATCTATTTTAAGGTGACCAAACCTAAAAAATGTGATAGAGTTAAGAGGCTTCTTAGGTTTAGTTGGATAATATAATAAACACTTTAACATATTGAGTAAAATCCCCCTTGACTGAATTGCTTAAGAACAATGCTTTCAAACAGACTTATAAGGCTGAGGGGGCATTTCTGAACTTGATTATAGCTCTCATGTGCGTACTAGTTCTAGCATTGCTAATTTTTTCTAAACCATTTTCAATTGAAGCAAATGCATGCAATAATGACTTAAGGTAGTTTTGAGCCAATGAGGGCATCCTATCACCTATGTGACTAAACCTTTTATGGTTAAACATTAAAGCTTACTTACTTATAAGAAGGATTTCATAGCAGTAATCATGGTTGTTAAGTATTATCAACAATGTTTAAAGTGAAAAACCATTCATTATCAATACAAACGAAAAGATCTTAAAGTTTTTATTAGAGCAATGGACGCATACGCCATTTTTATAATTATGGCTTCCTAAGTTGTTAAGATATGACTTTGAAATCATGTGTAAAAAAGGTAAGGAGAATCTAATAACTGATGCCCAATCATGAGTCTTATGTATATAACTCTATACCATAGTTTTATCTCAAGTCTAAACTCAGTTGTTCGAAGAAATAAAAGGAAGCTAGGAGAAGGACTATATTGTCAAAGATTTAATAAGGAAACCATTAGAAGGTAACCTGGCCTCAAGTTCCTATCAATAAGAACTACAAATTAAATTGAGGTCCTTATTTTATTAGAAAGGAATTCAAAGGGATGCCAAAAATTATATCCATAATTGCCAGGTCTATCAAACTAATAAGTATGAAACCATAGCTAAACCTAACCTATTACAAACTTTACCTATTCCTAAAGGTTGATGGATCTTCATTCGTATAGATTTCATTAAAGGACTACTGGCTTCTAATCATTGTTCAATGATATTAGTGGCGATTGATAGGTACATACAATACACTCACCTCTTAACTTTAAAGCATTTATATATAGCTGAAGTAGATGCTAATGCTTTTCTCTCTAATATGTTTAAACTACATAGTACGCTAGAGACCATCTAAGTGACATGGATCCACTATTCTTGAGTCCATTTTGGCATAAATTCTACAAATTATAAGGAGTAGGTTTACAATTTTCTTCCGATTATTACCCTTAAATAAATAGATAAATAGAGATTATCAATAGATCTTTAGAGACTTACTTAGAGGTGTATAATAGTGGACAACCTTCATAAAAGGTTTCAATGGCTTCCTCTAGCTGAACGTTGGTATTACACCACCCATCATTCAGCCATTAACACCACTCTATATTGGAGTTCTATATAAATATCCCCCACCTATCTATGTTCTTTATTTTGTAAGGATTCTAAGTAGATGGTAGTGGACAATCTCTTATAAGATTGTGAAGCAACAATTCAGGTGGTAAAATTCCATCTACAAAGAGCACAAGAAATGGTAAGACAGTAGGCAGATAAGAGAACAATTGATAAAGTTTTTCACATTATTGAAATATTATTATCAGGCTCCAACCATGTAGACACAGGACATTAGTTAAAAGGTTTAACAAAAAGCTATCACCTAAATTCTATTAACCTTTTAAGATAATTGAGAAGGTTGGGTCAATTGCCTATAAATTAGATTTTCCATTTTCACTATTAAAGTTTCTCCTGTATTTTTGCCAGAGCTAGGTGTTGAAGAGAGAGTACTTCTAGCATCCTATAAAGAAGAATGATCGAGAGGCACAACAAACACACAACCTAACTGCGAATAAAGTGATGAAGAAACAGTGCATCACTTGAGAATTCCTATTCGATTTACAAAAGTGCTATCCTCATGAGAACCTTATAAGGTTTCTTAAAGAAGGCGACATTGTTATAAGATAAAACGGAAGAAAAAAATACAATATCTTCTTTGTCTTACTTGGAAAACATTTTTGTATTATTTAATAAATAAGAACACGTATAGAAGAAGCATTATTATTGCTGCTACAATTTTTTTATTTTTCTTTTACTATTATCAATATAATCATTATTGACGGGTACATATTACCGTTTTGGGATACCAAAAGATATAAACATCTAAATATAATACCGAATCATTTCCCTCTCTTTGAAATCTTCTCTCTTTCCTTTGCTTCCCTTTCTGAATGTCATTCTAATACTATCAAGTTGCTAAAATGATTTTATTTGGCTCTAAAGGCATTAAGAATCATATATGTAAGGTCTTCTTCGGTAAGAAATTGCTAATTCATCAGTAATAGTTTGTAGGAATTCTGTGGTGAGCACAATTTCTGTAACAAGAAATCAGAGTTGATGTTTACGGTCATTTGACTCCATTTATGTTTTTCTTTTATAGTTTTTTAATTTTTCGTTTTTTGTTTTCCTTTCGAATAAAAATAAAAACTTGTTTACTTATTAACATTAATATAGTTATATTTTTATTACAGATGATAATTACATATTAGATAAAACTTAAAGATAAATTATTTTTAAGTAATTATTTAATCTCTTATGTAATATTTGTTAATAATTTATCAATCAAAATTATTTTATTTAATTAAAATAAATAATTTAAAAATAATTTTATTTATAAAATAATATTTATATGAAATATATTTTAATTATCAAATTAAAATTTATTCAAAATTTATATATTTTGAAGATATTTTAAATTGATTTATATTAATTAATAATTATTTAATTTAATTATAAAATTAAATAAATTATTAAATAAAATTAAATTATTTATAATTTTATTAATAATTAATTTTAATTAATAAAATATATTAATTATTCTTATTTCTTATTAATAATTAATACATTAAATAATTAAATTAATATATATTTAGTTGATAGTAAATAAGAAATAGAAAATAAAATTTATTTTTTATACCAAAACTAAAAACTCAAATAAATATATTTTTTACTAAAATTTAAAAATCAAGAAAATAAAAAATGTGAATAGAAACAAACAAGTACTTGATTCGGTCATGAGAGGATTTTCCATAAGTTTTGCTAATATCATCCAAGCTTCCTTATTAAGTTTTTGCAGTGGCTATGAAAGGAATGACTCGAGGAGAAATGGAGTACACGACGACATTAAATCTTATCTTCTTCAGGTTATATGTTTGGGATTATTTCTCCATTTTATATGAGATAGGAATTAAGAAAAGAACCAAGTCTGGATTGTTTCGTTCAAATCAGATTGATCTCAACTTCTCATTTTACCCATCTCATCAAATTAGAGAATCATTTTACTTGTTTATTTTTGAAAGAAATATTTTGATATCGAGTTCAGCACAGATCATAAATGAATTGGAAAAGAAGGCAGATCCATGAGTTGGGAAGTGGAAGGGTTTTTCGGATAACGAGTTTCAGTAATTTACTGCTAATATTTAGTAATGCGAGCTAATTAAATGCGTAGAAGCAATTCATACAAGTTTATAACAAAGGATAAGAATAGTGTGCTTCTTAAATTTGAATCACATAAAATAACATTATTATGGCCGAAATAGTGGAAATTAAAGAAGAAGAGGAAGAAGAAAGTAGCAGCAGCCGTCCATTGCCAGTGGGGGACAAGTTTGTCCCAAAGAACGGGGCAGACATGAAGAGGGCTGAGAAGAGTGAGGATTGTTTCATGCTTGATTTCGACCCCTATTCAATTTCTGTTCCTGTCACCGTACCCAATCTCTGTGTCTCTGGTTACTCTGACCTTTCAATCATTGACGAGAAAGGGCAGGTCAGGTGCATACTAATTGTCTTCTTTTTTTTTTTGTCTCTTATCTACTTTTACTTATGATTGAGGCATGGAATGGCAGGTGGCTTGTAGAGATTTTCCACATTCAAGGCATCACTGTGTCAAATTCCCATTTGATTCTACACCTCATGAGAACTTCTGTGAACAGGTGAAAGAGTATAAATTTGAATGTTGTAATCGATACTTCTTGTATAAAGCTAAGTGGAGAGATTGGGATTTTACTTAAACAATAATACGATACGTATTTCCAGTGCTACTGCTACGTCTGCGATTCAGCCGCTCCATGCAAGTTCTGGACTGCCAATTACCATTGCGATGCTTCAGAGTATATTGGCAGCTGGACTTATCAAAGGGAGTTGCAGAGAAAATCCAGGAAAGAGCGTAGATGACGTTAATGTACCCCTAATCACGCAATTGCATGTGATGATTTTATTTTTGAGACCCTGCCTTGCTTTGATTGGATATCAACTTCTATTTGTACCAAAGATTAAAGAATTAAGGAAAAACCAACATCTTGTGATGACTTGGACCATCTCGAATTTTCTGTGCAATTTTGCCATGTTCAATCCTATTTAATGGTTAAAATACCGTCTCCAAACTCTTGTCAAAATTAAATAAGATAAAATTGGTCCAAAAAATCAAACTCGACTCGGACTCATTATAAATGGAAAGTGGGCTTTTACTTTATGGAGGGGTTGGGTCGTTAATCTCAAAGCAAAAAATAAGACAGTCAGATACACAAGCCCAATGTGCGAGTGTATGTTACACTAAAAGGGCAAATACCTTATCCTTTATTTCTTCTTTTTGCATTCCCCAACACAGTATGTCTCCAGGTCCCATCGTTGAAGCTACGCACGAGGAGCCCAAACTCAAACCTCAGGTCATTGTTCTTCCATTTATCTCTTTTTGTTTTTCCCTTCTTATTCCTCAGATTTTGATTTTCTATTAATTAACAGGACGAAGACGAGGAGGCTGTTCTGGTGGAAGATGGGAAGGAAGATGACAGAGATGAAGATGACGACGACGACGACGACGACGACGACGAAGATGATGATGAAAAGGAAGGTGCATCTCCAGGTCTCCCTGTTACGATTTGTTTTGAGATAATCAAATTTTTTATTCTGATCACAAAGCCGGGATGAAATCATAAGAGTTACCGATTAGGTGCACCTGATTTTTGTTCTGTTTGGGCATCTTTTTTATCTTTATGGATTGGAGTGTTACAGTAGAATCTGTTTAAGTACTTCTTTCTGAAAGTTCGAAGTCCTGGACTTGGACTCTAAATGCAACAATGTATCTGTCAGGTTCTTTTTTATCAGGTGTCCTTCCATCGTTACACGTCATTATCCTTATGATACTTTCCCAGGTTGGTAAAAAGCGCTTCGCTTGTAGTTCTGAAAAGTCATTTACTTCAAATGGGATACAGGTGCAAATGAGAGCTCAAAGCAGAGCAGAAGTGAAAAGAAGAGTCGCAAGGCAATGCTGAAGCTTGGCATGAAACCTGTTAGTGGTGTTAGCAGGGTCACCATCAAAAGAACTAAAAATGTTAGCTTTTGGTCTGATTTTGTTTTCACTTTCATTTGCCTTTGTGAGTAGTCGCAATTAACCAGTACCTTCTGCTCTTCTAGATTCTGTTTTTCATCTCAAAACCTGATGTGTTCAAGAGCCCCAATTCTGAGACCTATGTCATTTTCGGAGAGGCTAAGATTGAGGATTTGAGCTCCCAGCTGCAAACGCAGGCTGCCCAGCAGTTTAGGATGCCAGACATGTCATCTGTGATGCCAAAAACTGATACGTCTGCTGCCGCACAGGTTGATGAAGAGGAGGAAGAAGTAGATGAAACTGGGGTGGAGCCTCGTGACATTGATCTGGTAATGACACAGGCGGGGGTGTCGAGGAACAAAGCCGTCAAGGCTCTTAAGACCCACAGTGGGGACATCGTTAGCGCCATCATGGAGCTTACCACTTAGGTGGTCTCCGTAGTCACTCTGCAAAATTTCATTCCGCCGATGAGTCCTTGCAGTACTTAGTTTTGTAGTCATTGCAGAACTTAAAATTCTTTTATTTGGGGCCTTTTAAAATTGAATCATTGCCAATAAGAAGGCCATAGAATTCTTTTATTTGAGGCCTTCTTTAAAATAGAAAATCATCACTATTTTCCTGCTGTAATAAGGCCATATAAATCTTTTAGAAGGCCAATAATTTTAAAATCAGACCAGACCAGTTGGTTGGACTAAATTAAATTTGAATCGTGGTTCAATTTTTTTGTTGTTTTGAACTGTTCATTGTTTTGAATACCGTTCCGTACCGGCCGGTACCGGCCGGACGGTACCGTACCGGTCGGAAAACGGAACGGTACCGACCCTTTGGGTACCGGGTGTAAATACCGGTCGGTACCGGCCCATACCGGTCGGTACCGGCCGGTACCGGTCATACCGGCCAATACCGGCCGATACCGGAAATTTTCAAAAGTTTAGGGA
>JAOTAY010000004.1:4647439-4682062 GCA_025629805.1 Erythroxylum baracoense
TTTCCTTAATCTCTCTTTGAGCTCATATGTACTGAAATTTCGGGTCCTAACCCTTAATATGGGGACGGGATGTTACACTAATACATAACCGAGCATACATCAGGCTATCAACCGTACTACAATATGAAACATTCGTTATAATCTCTCTCTTTACTTTATTCTTTAGATACTATTCCAAAGATTATATCTTACTATGAGAGATAGGTGCTACGATAGGTTTACAGTTAATCATATTAAACCTTTGTAACATATACTCAATATATGCACTCTGTGAGAGGTATGATGAGTGTTAAGATCTGTCTAGGTGAATCTGAATACCTAGGACAAAAGATGCTATGCTAAGGTCCTTTATGTCAAAGTTCTCGACCAAAAGTTGCTTAATCTTATATAACATGGCCAAGTAATTTGATGTGAGCAATATATCATCCACATGCTGTAATAGGAAGATAACTTTGCTTCCCCTGACCTCATAGTACAAACATCTTTTTAACTTTATTTTCCATGAAGCCAAAAGAGGTCAAACCTTATCAATTATAAGGTATTACTTTCAGGAGGTTTGATGTAAATCATATATTGATATACATAACGTGTAAACCATGTCAGTTTCATTTGGATCTTGAAATCCTTCAAGTTGTACTATATATACCACTTTATAAAGGTATTTATTCAGGAAAGCAGTTTTGACAACCATATGATGTAACTCTGTATCATCATAAGCTACAATTGCCTTAATCACTCAAAATGAATCCTACAAGGACATAAGAGAAAAGGTAACATTAAAGTCAACCTTTTTCTCTAAGCAAACCATCAAGCAATTGAGCGAGCCCATAAACTGCTGAACTTTCTCTTCAAATCCTTTAGGTCTTAAAACTTCATTTACAACTGGCAGTTTTGTAGTTCTGCTACAAAATCAACTAGCTCCCAGACCTTACTATGCTTCATGACTTGCATCTCATCAGTCATTGCAACTCACCACAATTCCACATTGGGTTCAAAAATAGCTTCTATAAAAGTAACTGGATTCGTAACAAGTCTAATATCATAGTCCTGTTCACCTAATAGACTATGTAATCAGATGGGATAGCAGGTCATCTCACTCTGACGGATCTTTATAACTGCATTAGATCTTGTAACCCCCAAGAACCTCTGTGTGTACATGTATGAGTTCCTGTTTCTGTACAGGCATGGTACAAAGACCTAGATCCACCAGGTTCTTGTTCCTGTATAGGCACGGTACAAAGACCTAGATCCACCGAATCTAACTGTATGAGTGATGAGTACATAATAACTGTAGTATTCGCCCTGTTATCATCCGAAGGGGTCAAAGGGCCCACTATCATTGTAGACATTGTATTCCAGAAACTTAGCTGTTTGTGATTCTACTATTCTGGTCAATTCTTCTTTACAGTAAGATCTGTAGCCTTTAGAGTGGTCAAGATATCTTACTAAATAGCAATGAGCATAATGAGTATGCAACTTTTCTTTATAAGGATTATACTACCTCGGTAGGGCAGCCTCATACACGAATGTGTGCAAGGCTGGGTTTTCACACGTCTACATAATCAGGTAGATTACTCCTATTTTGTATCGACTTTTTCAAGTCCTTTAGGGTGCGGTTATGTCTTTTGGCAACACACTATTTTGATCAAGACTACCCAATATAGTGAATCAAGTTACTATCACAACCAATTCCATATATCTGGCAAACGGATTTTTTCAAGTCCTGAAACACCACGTTTGGCATGATATTCTCCTCCATGGTCAGATCTGACACTCTGAATGGATTTTTCTAATTGATTCTCAACCTTCGATCTTTAAGCAAGAATACATAACTGTAACGGGAATAATCATCAACAAATGTCAGAATACATTTGGAATTACACAATGCAACCGTATAAGGTCTTTTAATATCCGTATTTATCAGACTAAACAAGTCAGAAACAAAAGTTGACCCTACTTCCTTATTAGTCAACTTTCCCTTGCAATAGTTAATACATGTTCCTAGATCATCATAATCTAGAATTGAGAGAATGCTTTCCTTAACCAATCTCTCGACTCTAGCTCTGGAAATGTGGTTTAAACTTTTATGTCACACCATGTACGACTTTTCATTCATCAGGATCTTTCATTTCATGACTTGCTTAGGAAGATACGAAGAAGCATATATCTAATTTGGGGTAAAAGACATTCTATACAAACCATATGACAAGAAAGTTGTACCATTATGTTTTGCATTAAACAATAGTTGTACAATAGAAGCATTAAATACAAAACGTCAACCTTCTTTGTCCAAAATCAATCCAAAGATCATATATAAAATGTGTCATGTAAAAACCAAAATGAACCTTGCAACAAGGTTTAGTACATACAGTCCCTATAAATATTACTTCCACTTCTTCATTGTTGTGAACCATAAGTTTCTCCTTCCTTTTATTCAACTTTACTATGGATATGAACCTTTGCATTGTGGAAGCACCTTGATCAGATACTCCACTATATAGTCACCAAGTACTTAATACGACTATCGCAAATCAGATTCATAAATTGATAAACCAAGGAGTTATCTGATAGTCACAGTCTTTCCTTCTAGGGCTTATATTGCTAGTTACTTTACGTTCCTAGGACCTTTACCAGCATTGGGTTGACCAGCATTAGTATGTGGAGAATATTTAGTCTTTCTACCTTTGATCTTAACGGGCTTCATCTTTGCCTTTCCTGTAGTTGCTTCAAGGGATGTAGGAGTAGAAAGCTTAAGTTTCTCCTCCTCAGCAACATAATGGGCAATCAAAGCATTGAAGTCCCATTTCTCATCCTGCAAATAAAATGTCATCACCAAATTACTAAACTCTGGAGGGAGTGTATTCAGAGTCTGGTAAACTATGAGGACATCAGGAAGAGAAATGTTTAACATCTTCAATTTACTGTGGAGATGGATCATTCTTGATATGTACTCCTTTACTCCCCCTTCTCCCGTATACCTTATGGAGAATAATTCTTTCATCAAGGCACTTGTCTCAACATTAGGTGAGACTGTGTAACTTTAGGAGACATTTACAAGAAATTACTTCGCTATGTTTGTATCTGGAAGTCCACTTAGCAGATGGTCAGGTATGGGTTCTTTAATGGTCACAAGACTTAATCTGCTAGACCGATCCCAAACTTCATAGGCTACTTTATGAGCTCTCGAGCTCATAGATGTAGGTAGAGATAGCCTATCCTTGCATATGGCCAAATCAACCTCAACTAGTCCATAACATTCAATACATCCTCTGTCCACTTCTTCGTATTGAAACTGGTCAGGGTTTCAATGGCAACACTAATTTTATTCACTGAAAAGGTGACTATAAAAAGATAATGTTTAAATCAGCACAAATGTAAGATAACAGCAATACTCAAGCCATTAAATAGTATCTTTACTGAAAATCTGATCACACATATTATGAAATACATTTGGGCTGAATATATAATATATGCAATTAGACTTCCATATAAAAGCGATCAGGGTACAAACCATCAACTCTCACTTGAGCAACAGCTTTCCTCCATAAATGCCTTTATGCACATCTCAAAATGTTATATAAGGTCAACATCTTTGGGTAGAATAACTAAACATAAAACCAAAGACACCCCCTATATGCAAGCAGAACAATTCAAAATACTGACTTGAAATGCCACTTTGGTGACTACATCCTCATTAGCACTCAAAACGTCCACAAATACAAGGATACATTTTTATGTTATCCTCACATTCTTGATGGGCACATTGTATATGACAAGGTAAATGCAAAAACCTGAATGTACATTCTCATTGTCACACACTCGTACTGAAGACATTATCTGAAAACTTCATTTGAGATTTTCGTAAAAGAAAAATCTCAGTAGAGTGACTATCGTGCATCACTGGACACTAAACTGACTACCTGAGACACGAGAGCCTCATGTATCTCTTTTATGGCAAGTTCGCTACATGTTCGAGTAACTATCATGCAATCCTGAATACTGAACATGAGACCCGAGACACCAAAATTTGAAGTATCTCCCTCATATGATGTCCGAAGTATGAAAATTCACTCGAAATCTGATTTAGAACACCTTAATTCCTTTTTTTGAAGTTAAACTTTAATTTATTACTAATGTAATAAATCCAGAAAAATGAAAAAATTCATTTATAAATTTCTCGAACCTAGAAACTGACCCAAAACATCCCAGGACACCTTTACGGGAAATATGAAAATTTTCTTTTCTTTGCAGTTTTTTAAATTATTGTATCACGTCCGTACAACTGACATTAGCATGATGTCAACCCAACGTCAGCCGCATGTCCGAGGGAGAGGTACGTGGTGGACGTGCACTAGCGCAGACGTGTGGGAGACACATCTGGTGCTTGCCCCACACGCGCAGCGATGCGCAGGCGCCCACTGAGGCTTGAGCGTGCAACGCACGCGTCCAACACGAGTGCAGTCGACGTTCTGCCACGTGTCTGCACGCGCCAAATATACCACCCGATGGAAGGTGATATTCACTCGTCAGCTGCGTGTCTATCAACTCATCGAAAAATGGCGATTTTCGGCGTGCTTTGGGTTGGTTTTTTGCACTCCTGAGTTCGTTTTCAACTCGTTTCTAAAGACTAAACACATGTATACTACTTTCATGCAATAAAAAGTAAGAAAGAACCGAGAAACAGAAGTTACTCTCTAAAAACTTTATGGAGAGAAAAACCAAAAAACTTTGTTTTTAACCACCCGATCACGTCACCGCTTTGATACCATGTGTAACACATAACGATACTTTAATTACGTATCCCCGATCGAGCGTGAAAGGGCAATAAATGAAGAAATGCGGAAAATACCTGATTTCGGTTCTATAACTTTGAATGAGCTTTCCGAAGCCGAAACGAGCGCGAATCTACCGCCGTCTTCATGGGAATCCCTTACCAAGACGTGGTCAATGTCTTTCTACAGTTTTCTCAAAATGTAAGCTCTCTTAACTAGTCAGAAAATCCTTATGCTTATGAATAATATGAAAAACTACAGAAAACCTTAACCTTTATATATAGCTTCCATATCAGGTTTCCTTATTACAAGTCAGATATGGGTCTGGTCCACACTAGTCGGGATTCATTTTCTTCCTGAACTTCGACCAATTGATTTAGATCATTTATTGGATCACTTTATTATTTTTATCCGAATCAAATTACGTAACTTAATCAATAAGTTATTTAAAAAACTAAAATTACAATTAAATATTGTCTAACTTTATAAGAAAAGCCAAAAATGTCCTACAGGAAAAGCACCTTTATTAGTAAAGAAGTTTTATAACCGAAAAAGAAAAAAGAAAACAATAGTTGCATTCTTCTTTTTGGCTCTGGACTAGTAGACGGAGGATTGTCTTCCTTTTTCTGCTATTCTATATGTAGCTATGTCTATCTTTGGTGACTTGTAGGAAAATTCCTATTTCTTACCAAATCATCATTTTAACCCAAACTCTTGAGTTAACTCATGGACTAAAGGGAGTAAATAAATGTCCAGTCACGATACAATTCTAGGGGCGAATATTTGCAGAACTGCCGGACTTTATCAGATGCTGACAACTGAATGGCAATGACTTGATTGGCCACATCTGCAACTTTTGTATTTTCACCATTAAAAGGACTGTTCTCTTTTTCTCCCTTGAACAGGAAGCTTCTTGCTTTATAAAGGGTTTCTTAAGATAATGTTGTGTCTCAAAGAAGCTGCAAAGAAGTTGGCAAACCATATGGCCCTTATTAGATTAGGGGTCACAATCTCTGCGTACGGAGCAACTCTCAGTTCAATAAGAACTATCTCACGTCTTGCCCATATACATTTACACACTTGCGTGCACACATGTGTGGGCGTGGCGCGTGAGCTACCATAAAGAGGTGAGCTTTTTTAGGGGGTTGGGCATAGGAAAGAGGAGTTGATAGCTCCTTGAGTCTTGCAACTGAAGGAAAGCAAAACTTATTGCTGATGTTGTTCTTGATATTTTTAAGTGAAAAGACAGCCAGTTTAGTAACGTTTTGAAAATTAAAGTGACAAAGCTGTTCTGAAAATAATTATTAATTATCTCTTGAATTGATGACAACAACTGTTAAATCGTTCAGCTTGATGGGAAAAAAGGTTGACATCAAAAGCTATCTTTTAATTTCCCTGTACTTTTGTTTGCAGTAATTGAGATATTTGGATAAGCTGTTGGAGCTCTAGGCAAGATGTGAAAGATACCTCCTTTTTACTTCATTACTAGTGAAACAAGAAAAACCCACATTAAATCTCATGTATTATGAACAAAATATGTTTCTTTTCCGTGGATTTGTCAATTACAGAGCTGCAAAAGTGTCACAATGATGCATATCCATGAGGTAAAAGAAGACAAGGATTGAAACACGCCTTATTCAGCAAATCTGCCCTAAGCCCACAAGTCGAAAGCTAACAACAAAAGATATTCTCCGCGCAATTATATTTCAGAACTAGAGAGAATTGGAGAAATGAGTTTCCTATCAGACCTATATACAATAGAAAAATCTGTTGCACACACCTGTAATTGAAGAAAAGAGCATTTGTTCAAGCTTCTTCATTTTCTTTTCGTAATCGGATGGCCTCCTCTAGCCAAATGAAAGCTAAATATGTCCATAGGCTGCTGTGAGTCTCTGGATATCCTTAGCAGCAATACCAGAATTTTGCAAGGGATCTTGTTGCTGCAGATTATGAGGCCAAATAGCAGTTGAATTTCCAGTCAGGAAATGTGCTTCTGATTTTATCTCATTGAATAATGATTGAGGATTATGATTCTGTAAAGCAGCAGTCATTAACAATGGATTTTGAAGGTATTCTGGCCATTTGATGTCCTCCTGTTGACTTTCCATTAGATGGTTTTGGACCTCTTTATCTGTGGTGTTGCAGTCCCCCAATCCCCAAGAAAAAATGGTATTTTCAAAGAAAGTGTTGCTGCTTTGCAGCTCACCACTAGTAGTACTTCCACTACTGCCATTAACATTATTGGCTGGAGCTTCCCAGAACCGAGAACCACTGATTACTAATGATGGTACGGAAGGGTCATCAGAAGAAAGAGTAACCGACGGCTTGTAGCCCGTAGAAGTAGAAAGAAATGAACTTGTTGTTGACCGAAGAATGGTGGATATTACACTGGAAGAGAATTCAGAATTCAGGTCAAAACTTTTGCTTGTTTGTGGGAACCAGAGAGGGGGGATTGTGTTTGTTGTGAGCTTAGCATTGGACACTTGCTGAAAAGGGAAATGTTCGACCAATTCCGAAGGTTGACAATTGGTTGTAGTATTTTCATGGATGGAGTTTCCAAACCTTTCCAAGAAAAACTCTTTGTTGCTGGTAGGTGTCATCAAACTGTTGTTGCTACTCCGGTTAATGGTATTACTATCACAAGTGCTTATGGTCTTGGAGCTAAGAGAACCTTCCTCATGCACTCCATAGCCCTGTGGAGAAATTGAAGATGGTCTGCTCTCTTGTAAATTTGCACCTTGCTTAGAGCAATCGACTTTGAGGAGATTGAGCTCACTTGAAGCCCCAGAGATTTTGTCCTGACTGGTCTTGGCAGGTTGGTTCTTGACTTCTCCATTTTCAACCTCTGAGAGTGGTTTGTGAGTAACAGGGTCAATGCCTTTCTGCCTAAGTTTCTTCTTCAAGCAAGAGTTCCACAAATTCTTTATCTCATTGTCTGTTCTACCAGGCAATTGTGCTGCAATTTGAGACCACCTGCGTAATCGTATAAAAGAAAACATTGTTTTTTAATAATAAAGAATGAGAATTCCCAAGTAAACGCCTGCCTAATTAATCAAGAGAACGGTACCTGTTTCCCAACACAGCATGAAGCTCAATGATGAGGTTCTCTTCCTGTTGTGAGAATGAACCTCTCTTCAAATCAGGCCTCAGGTAGTTAATCCACCTCAATCTACAGCTCTTTCCACACCTCTGCAAACCTGCAAAACTTAGTCGACCATTCTCAGGAAACATACTCTGCTACTGAAAAAATTTGAGGAACGAATATGAGGTTCAATCATACCAGCTTGCTTGGGGACAGAGCTCCAACAACCATGGCCATACTTGGTAATATGCCGCAAAAGTTTCTCATCTTCTTCTGGTGACCACAGTCCTTTCCTTAACTTCTGCTTGTAGCAGCAAGAGTGCCTCCCCATTTCAAGCAAAACCCAACTGCAATGAGGGACGCAGAAACCTTTCCTAAAGCAGCAAAGTCTTTTGTTAAATCGTAGGCCTAGTGTCAGCAACTAGAACAGGTGGCCTAATCAGGAAAAGGAATTTTCGTTAGAAGAATGCTTTCCTTTGGTTGAGAAGATGTAAGCAGAAAGCAGGAGGGAGAGAGAGAGAGTTAAAAGGAGGCTGACAATTGACAAATGAAGCAGGAGCCGAGAAAGAGAGTTGAAATAATATAAGAGGCAGCCTCCAACAGAGCAAAGTCACAGTCAATAAGGTGTTAAAAAGTCACTCTGTGCTTCTTCTCTATCTCCATTTTGCTTTTCCATTTTGGCCAAAAGCTTCTTTTTTCTCTCTCTTAGCTGACAAGGTGAGCAGATGCAAATTAATAATAGACAGAGTTGCATACGTCTCGTCAAAGGGAAGAGAATTAATGTCTTTGCAACCACTGTGGGTTTTTTTTTTTTTTGACTTATTACTATGCAAGCAATTGATGTTAAGCCACACATTTTTCTTCCTTTTAAAACACAAAATTATTAGTTACAATAAAATCATAATTTAAAAAAATCATAATCAATTATAAATAAAATTTAAAATTTAACACATTATTAATTTATGATATAAATGAGACCACAAAATTATATTATATTTTTCAAAAGAATTATTAATTTATCAAAATTATTAACTCTAGTTAAGAAAATAAATAATTTTATACGATGAAAATTATTAATTTATTGAGTATTAACTTATAGAAATTTTTTATTATATTTGTTTTACTGCATTAAGTACACTTAACGTTAATTAGTAACCATAGAAGATTTCTTCTTTAATGATTAATTAATTTTCCTTAACATTGTGTTATATATGAAGTGTTGAATGAAAACTACGTTTGCAACATTTTAGCTAGTTTTATAGCGGTTTATTACCGGTTAAATCTTTAAAGTTTAAATATTTACTTCGATCTGATTAATATCCGATCTAATTTTTAAAATATTATCAATTAACTCCCTACATATCATTAAGAGCACGACGTATAGGCAGATGGATTCGTGGAGTTCACTGACGTTCTAAGTACATAACAGGCTAACAAAAAAATATCAATCCCAGATTCTATTGCATGTCTAAAACGACCATGAAATGAAGAGAAACTTAAAAGCAAAGATTAAAATCTGACGATGTACTTTGGATCCACTAACAAGAAGGAGTTGGCTTAGGAGGAAAAGGAAAATTGCTAAAGACACTTCAAAATTCCTGAGCTTACGAGTGTGAAAGAGAAAGTAGATGCTCCTAATCACCAGTTAACTATTTGTAACTCCTTTAGGCAATTCCTTCCCAAGTCATGATCACTTACGAAAACTCATTACGTGGAAAGAATTAAATAGTTTTGATCATATTCTCTATACATAAGATGATGTCTTTCTCATTTCTGATAAACTCCACGAGGTGTTGCTAATTACCTCACTCACCTATGTTTTTCCGTTTCACAAATAACAGTTCTTTATTTTTGCCATTTTCAGCTTTGTGTAAATTGAAGATGATAGATTCCTTATGCACACAGCTAATACTAAAACCTCCAAGTGTAATGCTTACCCACCTCTATATTTATTACATTGCAGGTGACTATACGTAGTTGCACTCTTATCACTTCCATGAAGATTTACCACCAACTTAGATTTCATCTCTGTTACAAGCACTATTCCATCTTTAGATACATTTCTGGCGTTTCTCATGATGATAAACACCTCTCATGCATTCATATGTATTCACCACAACCTGTTTTCAGTCAACTACTAATAAAGAGGCTCATGAGGTTCAAGTGATTGTAAAGTAATATGAATTTTTTAGTTTAAATCATTAACTAGATATTTCAGTCTAATTTTAATGTTGTTGACTGTTAACGAATTTATTTAAAATATATAATTTATATTTTAAAGAAAAAGATATTATCAAAAAAAAGAATCATATCATACTAGTTAACTTAATCAATAACTACATTGACTTTCACGGCTTGATCCTCCAATTAATGATCAACTTCAATATATAGAGCCACGTCTTGAATCCGAGTAAGTTTAAGCCGAAACACGCCACACCGTCAAGCTTACCAACTTCATGTTGCAGTCTCATTGGCAGACATTGTCTTGATGAATTTTCCATTCATTAAGATAACTAGGAAATATTATTCAAAGTTATCTATTCTATAAAATGTAAAGACTTGGTGTTGGGTTGTAACTTGTAAGATTTCTCTTTCTGAAAATTTTCATATACTAAATAAATAGTAATAAACATTCAACCAAAAGTGTCTACTTCTTTATTAAAATCTAAAATCGTTTGACACAGCTAGAGAAACTACTTTATATCTGTGAATACGACAAGAAAACTAGTTTATATAATGTCAATACGACCTTGGGCATTAAAATAACTATAGTCTCTATAGATGGGATTCTGCGTTGAGATTAAATTTATTTTCTCTCAATGATTGGGAACGTTACAGCAGCATGATAGTTCATATAATTCTCTAGCATGGAATATTAAATTGCATTAGGGGAGTATTAAGCACAGATGGAAACTAACATTTGCTCTATATGGACCACCTCGCCATTAAGATTTATTAAATTAGAGAGTTTGGAAAGAATAATTTTTTGGAAGCCTTACTAATCCTAGCTGTTTCCACCTTTTAAAGGGGGCCTTCGGCCAAAATTCCAGACAAGCTTTTCAGTAATTAAGAAATATTGTGAAGTGGGCTTTGTCAAACAGTAAATAAGTAGTAACAAAGCAGTTAAAAGAAGCTTGAGAAAATGATAATAAGACAGAGCTTTATAAATGTTTTGGTAAACTATATTGTGATTTTAGAAATTTCCATCATATGTTTAGTAACCTTTTAACATTATTTGTAAAGATGGGTGGCTGAAAATACAAATTATAGTGAGATTTTTAAATATCAATATTAAGAATTAAGAGCAAAGTCAAGGTTCAAAATTTTATCGTTCTGTTTTAAGTAGATAAGAAGTGTTTGTGTAACTTATATTCAACTATCTAATTTTTAGGAACTAATAAGAGATCCCATCCTTTCATAAGCCTCTCAGCACAAAAATAGGAGTCGAATTATCTTGTTACGGCTAAGATGACAGAGTTACTATCAGCTAGGAAATAAACCTACCCCTATAATCAAAAGGAAAACAAAATAGCAAAATAGCTAGAATCCTAAATCCAACGGTTTGAAAGAGGTCAGGATGTCAATTTTGTGTTAAAAGGAAAAAGAGTAGAGTTTCGGGGAAGAAGGCACAAGGCTACAAAAACAAGTGCATGTGCTTTACAGTGCTGAAAACAGATCTCCAAGCCAAATTCAAGGGCCCCCAAGTGTCTGAAATTATGGCAAGGGGACACCTGCCGATTATTGAAGGTCTTATTTGTCATATTCAGATTTTCGCATAACACACTCAGTATATAAGCTTAATTACATATAATCCCCTCTATTTACACCCCAATCCCGGTTTAAGAATTGCAGCCTCTTAATACTTGATTTTATACTTCTTTTAAAATGATGATCATAATTTCCATTAATGACTTTTTAGGTCCTAAATTATTAATTTCTAATAAATCTTTATAGACCTTTTTTTTAAAAAAATCTTTTGGTCAAAGTAATGAATTTACTCTCTTTTATACCTCACTATGAAATAAAAAAATGAAATCAAATTACGTACAGGAATAAACTCATAACCCAATGTTATACGCAAATTTTAAAAAAATCACAAAATGTAGGGCCTCGGGAATCATACGTAGAGGTCGTATTCGTATTGTATACACTCCCCACCGACAGGACGAGTGTCGGTTTGAACCTACAGACCACACCCCATTGCTGCTTAATATTTCATGTATGGTAAGAGCTTGATCAACGACATAGAGGTTAATAATTCATGCATTATAAATATGGATTTCATTACTAATTGTCATAAATGTTGAGCATTTATATATTTAATAAGGACTATGTTATCTTTTTCATGTTAATCTTATGTATGACAAAATCATAATCAAACACTCTTAATTTGCGCCTCCTTTAATATATCAACTCTGGTAATTCGATTATTCTGTTGCACGTTAAAAAAGTATTATCACCAAAAAATCTGTGTGATGATAATCGACGCGGGTACCTTATACATCACCTTGAGATATAGAATGTGTGAAGTTATACCTTGAACTTAAAAAGATCAATATCCGTTGTTTATTCGAGTTAATTAGAGTGAAGCAAGGAGGGATTCCCGGATAATCAAGCATGCTTGATCAACCCTTATACATAAAGAACAAGATAGACTAAGAAAGCCAGAAGAAAACAAGTATGTATCATAAAATTGCATTTATATATAGTTCGTGGAAAAGGCAAATATTCCATGAATGGTCTTCGTGTTATAAACAGACAATTGAAAAAACCATCAAAGAGCATCTTCAACTCACTTGGTCACCTCTCTAATAAAACATTAATCTATTATAAGGATAAATCAATAAGAAAATCCTCCAACCAAACCCTAAATTTCATTATATATATACATATATTTATTTTGTCTCCTTGTAACCCCGTTACCTGCTCTTTCCTTGGCGTTACGAATGCCACAGTTTGCAAATCCAACAAGATCAGAAATATATATTAATTAGAACCTGAAAAAAGATAATTATAATCTCCATATCTCATCATATACTGGTGAGCTTATCATATGCCAGAACATGAGCTGTTCCCTTATAGTCAACCATTGTCTTCGCGGCTTTTAACTTTCTTAATTACGTTCACCATCGAGCGGCAATTAAATTTAATTCTCATGTCTAATTAGCTTTAATTGTTTAGGACTCTTTAAAAAGTATTCTTATTAAAGAATAATGGAAGAAAATAAACTAAGGAAAAAAGGCAGGGGAAGCTGAAGGTGTGTTGTAATTATGAGAGACAAGTCGTTGACCAAGTTAGATGATGATGTGGTTACGGTTTACCTTGCAGTAAGTCATAATTTGATGGCGTCAAGTTATATGAGTATGATCAAGTAAACTGCCCGTGATCTTGATTTTAGTTACTTTTTAGCGGAAAATGGAAGGCTTCACAAGTTGAGCTTTAAGTCAGACAATGTGATAATGATTGCTGTACATCATATGGCTATAAACATAGGACTACAACCTTCTATTACTTATGGCTTTTTAAACATCAACTAACTGTTTAAGTCAATAAATATTTAAAGAAAAATTCAGTTGTATACAAGCTTCAATTTTAAAAAGATTTTGAAAAAAAAGTATTATTACTCAAATATAATGTTTAATTTATCAACTTAATTACATAATCAAAATGTGATTATTATTATTAATACTATTTTTTGTTAAATTAAAAACTTTTATTTTATTAAAAAATTATTTTTAATTATTTATAATAATAATCACTAATAACTAATAAAAATTGGTCACAAAATTTGTTCCTTTGAAGAGTTTTCTTATCACTTTTCTGGAGGACTGACGTGATAGGTTTCCTTTTGGTGTTTGGGATTCTCATATGGCCAGCATAAATCCAAACCTTCTTTCTATTGTAGCTCCATATTAACTTTGCACTTAAATTGGTGATGTTAACTAAGTTCCATCAATTCAGAACGCATCAAAATGATGTGTTTGTAATGTTTAGGAGTCAGAGAGTAAGCTTCTTATTCTTTTCGATATTCAAATCGTTGAATTTTGTACTTAGCGGCATTGAAGATCCACTATCTAACATCATATAGTGCCTCCCGATTCTTATACTACTAGCTACCATCCGCCGCTATAGCACGATTCATGTCGGGGAACGATTGTCAAAGGCTTGGAGCAAATAGCCATTCCCTATTCGTATGCTAATGAAGACGATAGCTGTAGCACTTTCTTAAAGATCCGAAGAAAAATTGTGAGACCGAACGCCCCCAAGCTCCAGGTGCTCAATTTGTGGTATATGTTCAAATCTCATATTAGAGAAACACAATATCGAGAGAGCCTTCTTAAGCTACAAAAGGGAGGCTTTTAAACATTTATCTTACATTTTAAAAATTGTCTTTCCATACAACAAGATCTCTCTCTCTTCTTTTGTAGTATTTCAATTGTATTATTTTCTGAAAATAGTAAAATATCAATTTAGTAGTGTCTGAAGAAGTAGGCATAATTAGCTGAATTTCGTTAAATTTTTATGTTCTTTATTTGTTTATTTAATAGCTATTATCTGATATAGTTGTAGTGAATTATAGTAATCAAGGTAAATTTGTTATTATTGGTGGAGATTAACTTGAGTTTCACAACAATTGATATCAAAGCCAAGAATTTTTTCTTAGTATGCTTTGTGGTTGCAGCGTAGTTTGATCTTCCACATCAAAAAAGATTTTTCCTTGGGCTATTGGGATTCTGCATTAACAGCTATTGAATAGAAATTGCAGCAGAAATGACATAAATCAAAGTTACGACTGCACCAACCATGTCGATAGCTTCTACCTAGGCTATTCTAGCAAGGACTGCTGTGACAAATGCGAGATTTGCGGTGGAGATTTTTGATGATAAGGATCATTTCGATATGTGACAAAGTGAGGTTCAAGATGCTCTTTTTCAGCAAGGTCTTGATATCATCATTGAAGAAAAGAAACCAGATGATGTTGAGGAGAAAGATTAGAAGGCTATAAATCGTTTGGCATGTGGTACAATTTGATCGTGTCTTTCCAAAGAGCAGAATTATGCATTCTCGAAGGAAATTTCAGTATCTAAATTGTGGAACGTGTTAGAAGAGAAATTCTTGAAGAAAAACAGTCAGAATAAGCTCCATATGAAGAAGAGACTGTTTCGTTTTTCTTATGTTTCGGGTACCACTATAAATGATCACATCACCAGTTTTAATCAGTTAGTTACTGATTTAATGAATTTGGATGTAACACTTGAAGATGAAGATCTGGCTTTGATACTGTTGGGATCCCTTCCTGAGGAGTTTGAGTTTCTTGAAACTATTTTAATTCATGGGAAGGTTGATGTGTCTATTAGTGAAGTTACAGCTGCTTTGTACAGTCAGATATTGTTCGCTTTGGGTTGTCCATCGGGCCAAAAAAACACATCTATGGTGAAGAGGTATCCGTACCCTTATAAGGCATACTTTGTTCTCCTCTCCAACCGATATGGGATCTCACAATTTACCCCCTTAGGGCCCAGTGTTATCGCTGGCACAATGGGTCGGGAACTGACTCTGATATTATTTGTAATAGCCTAGACCACCCACCCATAGATATTGTCTGCTTTAGGTTGCCCATCGGGCTAAGGCCCTCATGATTTTACTCTTCCCGCACCCGAGAAAATGCATCTATAGTGAAGAGGTATTCGTATCCTTATAAGGCATACTTCGTTCTCCTCTCCAACTAACATGGGATCTCACAATCCAATTTGTAACAGCCTAGACCACCCACCCATAGATATTGTCTGCTTTAGGTTGCCTATCGGGCCAAGGCCCTTACGATTTTGCTCTTCCTACACCGGAGAAAACGCTTCTATGGTGAAAAGGTATCTGTACCCTTATAAGGAGTACTTTGTTTTCCTTTCCAACCGATGTGGGATCTCATAATCCACCCACTTAGGGTTCAGCGTCCTCGCTGGCACAATGTATAGCGCCCCCTTACCGAAGGTACATACCGGGACACCTAGAGGTCATTCCGGTACATATCCTACGATAAAGGTGAGCTACGTTCGGATACTACATAAACTTCACATGGCATCAATTATTATTCATTATAAATCATCATAAGAAAACCACAATATTTTAAAACCAACTTTTTCCTCATTTCATTTTATAAAAACCCGATTGTCTACATTGTGACTTTCAACAATTTCCATATGTACATCATCAAACCTAATACAATGCAAAGACAGAGCACATCGATGATCGTTACCACTTTGTACGAGAGGTTCTAAAAGAAGGTGGAATAGCAATCCAAAAGATTAAGACCACTGAGAATCCTGCTGATATGTTGACAAAGATGGTGATTGTAGTCAAGTTCCAACATTGTTTGGACTTGATCAATATTGCTAAAATTTGAAGTGGGCGCTTTGAAGTGCATTTGAAGACACTACTAAAAATGAGTTTTATGAGATGTTTGAAGATGTTGAATATGCCAAGGTGGAGAATTGTTGACTTTGTGGCATATGTTCAAATCTCATATTGGAGAAACACAATATTGAGGGAGCCTCCTTAAGCTATAAAAGGAGGGCTTTTTCACCTTTATCTTACATCCCAAAAATTGTCTTTCTATACGACAAAATTCCTTCTCTCCTTTTGTAGTATTTAACTTGTATTATTTCCTGAAAATAGTGAAATATCAATTTAGTAGTGTCCAATGAAGTAGGCATAATTGGCTGAACCTGGTTAAATTCTGGTGTTCTTTATTTGTTTATTTAATAGCTATTATCGGGTATAGTTGTAGTGAATTATTGTACTATTAAATTACATGTTTAGGAAAATTATATCTAGGAGATTGAGTTTTAAGTGGAACAGTTTGTGACCCCTCCAGTCTTTCCTGAGAATTTACCTGGTGTGATTTTTCAATACAATCGTTCACACTCTATTCACCTAGGCAATAATGCTTAAGGTAAATTTGCTATTATTAATAGAGATTAACCTGAATTTCACAACACCCAGAGGTTGCATTTTTAATTGTATTTCAGGTGCCAATTTTGAACAAATCAAGTGGACCATTGACCTATGTCAGATATATGGTGTATATATCTACTTATTTTATTTTGGCATATTTTCATAAATTGAACTTATCAAATTTTGTATCATATTGGATTTAAACTCTAGTTGGATAATATTCTAGATAGAATAAAATTTTATCCTAAATAGATGTAAATTTAATGAAGAATATTGCTGGAAATTCTCTTACGTGTATGAAGTAACTGAAGGGTATGGTTGGAAATCTTTGTTGTGAATGATATGGTTATGCGTTAAAGGAGTGGCTGATGTGTGAAGGGTATGATCGTAATTGTCTTGGTGAATAAAGTTTCATTGTGATTTAATTCACTTTTCTGGAAATACATGATGCTGTTATTGAGTGAAAAAAATTATCTTACGACTGATTCGTGAGAGTGGTGTGTGTGTATGCCTTGGGGAAAATTGGGTATGTCTCCAAATGTGTGTTGAGGGTGAAGTATGCGTTGATTGTTCCTTTTGAAAAATAGCTGAAGTTGCGTTGATGATGAGATTATGTGTGGGTCATCGTGGTATGGCTTTTGTTGGTCCTTGTGTGGAGGTTTATTTGCTGGACCTATAATGCATGATGTGTTCCTACTGTAGCCATGAGTTGGTACTGAAATTTACATGAATCAACCTAGACTTTGTGAACAATTTCCAGATCTATTTCGGAGGAGATTAATCATTAGGGAAGTTATCTTCTTTTTATCTCAAGTGTATTGTTATTATTTTCTTAATTAATTAAATCACTTGAATTATTTTTATTAATTGTCTTTCATTAAGTGTAGTAGTGAAAAATTCTCTGACGAGGTTAACACGAATCAGTCGTGTTATTAGGTGTGAAAATCTTTCACGGAAAGTGAGGTTGAGAGATAGTGTCAAGGGGTGAGTAGTGTCAGCTCAGTAAAGCCTTGGGTAAATATATTGTACTTTGGTGAAAGAATTAATTTGGGTGAGGGCCCCGCAGACGTAGGCAAGGAGTGCCGAACTACGTTACCAAATTTCTGGTGTCATATGCTATTTTTCTTTTGATTGGTTTTTGTTTTTATTTGTGCCAGAGACAATCGTGTAAAATTGGACAATTTGCGAAACACCTACCTCTACGTTTTTTTCAATTGGTATCAGAGCGGGTCAACGAATCAGAACTTGGTATATCAAGTTAGCAGATCCGGGTTTCACAATTATGGCTATAAGAGAAGGAGCGTCAATTATCAGGCCACCACTGTTGGACGGTTCCAATTATCCTGCATGAAAATCACAGATGAGGGTCTTTATTCAGGCTCAGGGTACAAAAACTTGGCACTCTGTAGTATGTAGGTGGACGCATCCAATGATTATTGATGATAAAGGAGAGGTAGTTCGAAAAGATCCGGTTGAATGGACAAGAGCCGAAGAAGAAAGTGGTCTTGGAAACTCACAAGCAATGCATATGATTTATAATACTGTTAATGAAGGACGTTTCTCAATGATATCAACTTGTGAATCGACCAAAGAAGCATGGGATGCTTTGCAGACTATTCATGAAGGATCCAAATCATTGATAGCGTCAAAATTACACATGTTAACTGTGAGGTTTGAAGAACTAAAGATGGATGAGAATGAGACCATTAAGGACTTTCATGAAAGCTTGCGAGATATAGCAAATCAGGTACATGAACTCGGAAAGAAATATTCCGATCTGAAACTAGTCAAGAAAATATTGAGATCACTACCTCGAGATTTATTCCAAAAATTGCAGCAATAGAGGAGGCTCACGACATTAATGATCTGTCATTGGAGAAGGTAATTAGAATTTTTACAAATTTCAAAATGAATCTTTTAAGGGGTAATTAAGAAAGAAGCAAAGGATTGACACTATAGGTTGAAACTAGAAAAGGTATGAATGATACAGAAGATGAATCCGATGAAAATGAAGATATGGAGCTATTAACACTAGAGTTCAGTAAGTGGCTGAAGAGAGTGAAAAAGGATAGACCCGAGTTTAGGCAAAACGGCTGGAGTTCATTAAACAACAACTTCAAACAACAAGTCAAAACTCACAAGGAAGAAAGAAAGGTGAAGAGAATTCAATGCTATGAGTGTCAAGGCTTCGGACATGTTCAAGCAAAATGTGCTAATACTTTGAAGAAAAGAAAAGGAAAATCCTTTACTAGCACTTGGAGTGAGAATGAATCTGAGAGTAAATATGGTGGTGAAGAAGAAATTGCTAATGGTGCTACACTAGTTGCTTTATATAGCAAAATTTCAGTTATTTTCTTAACAACAACCGAGAAGGAAGTAATTAAAGACGAAAAAAGGGAAAATTCGGAAAATTTTTAGAAAAGCGCAATCAACTCAGCTCAAGACCTAATATCAGATTATGATAGTGATGAAAGTGACCTAGATGATAGAAAGGAGAATATTTACGAGACCTACAATGCTATGTATGAAAAATGAGTGAATATGTGTAGAAAGAATGAAAGATTGAAGGAAAAAAATCTCTCCATAAAAAATACTATCCAAGGACTAGAAAAGAAATTGAAGTCGGAATTAGATGAGCTTGGTGAAGCTAGAATGAGATTAGTAAGTACCGAAAAGGGTTTGGGAATGTTGAATAGTGGCACAGAAAAACTAGAAAATTTAATAGAAATCAATAAAGTGAAAGGGGATCTTCAAGGCATTGATTATAAGGGAGAATGCTCTAAGGTGAATGAGAAGAAAAATGATATGTCCAGATCTGTTTGGGAAGAAGAAACATCGAGAAAGATTTGAAGATTCGTACCCACGTGTCATTTTTGTGGAGTTATCGGGCATATAAGGCCGAGATGCTACAAGATGTTACAAATTATGTTTCAAAGGGGTCAAAACCGAAAATCTAGACACTCTCCATTAAATTTCCAGCAGCAACCATGTTACCATAGCACTATTGGGTTAGAAAGGATGAAGTACAAGTACAAAGACGTAGTAAAGGAAAAACAAGAAAGTGTCCAGATTTACAATTAGTTACTACTTTTGAAGCAACTGTTCAGACTGAGGATAAGTCAGTTATTTCAGATGAAGAAATCAATCAGACAGTTGATGACCAAGATAATGTGACCAAGAATAAGACCAAGTTTAAATTTCTTCGAGGGGCACAAGGCTTGTGTGCTTTATATTTTTTAAGTACAGTTTGATGTTATTTTTAAAAATCAAAAAAGGAAAAGAAAAGTAAAAAAAATTATTTTCTTTAGTTCTTCTTTAATTTTTATGTTGTCATTATTGTCTCATCTTTTTAGTAGTTTGCATTGTGACTTCTATTTGGCTCCACTGAAGACTTTTCAGCTTTCTCATCAGTATGGGTCTCTCTCTCGGGTATCTCTATCTCTTTCGAGCATATCTCTTGGTGTTTTGAATAGTGATAAATTGTCATCTCGGCATGCGTATGATTCTTCCGCTGCACCTATTGTTGATTTTTATGTTTCTTTATTCATTGAGATTGATTGTGTTGAAGACATTCTTTGTTTTGACACTGTTGTCCCAAAGGGGAGTTATGACATTGTTTATGGTGACTGTTCTATTCAAGAGGAGATTTCAAGGTACATGTGTGACTGTTTGTCTTAGTTTTTGGCATCTTTTGTATCAAGGGGGAGAAATTTGGATGTTGGATTGAGGGGAAGTTCATATGAATTTGATATCTATATGTCCAATTATGTGATTTAGGGGAAAATTAGTATTTGTGACAAATATGTCAAAAGGGGAGAGATTGTTAGATATATGGTGTATATATCTACTTAATTTATTTTGGCATATTTTTATAAATTGAACTTATCAAATTTTGTATCATCTTGGATTTAAACACTTGTTGGATAATATTCTAGATAGTATCAAATTCTATCTTGAATAGATGTGAATTTAATGAAGAATATTGCTAAAAATTCTCTTAAGTGTATGAAGTAGCTGAAGGGTATGGTTGGAAATCTTTGTTGTGAATGAAGTGGTTATGCGTTAAAGGAGTGGCTGATGTGTGAAGGGTATGATCGTAAGTGTTTTGGTGAATGAAGTTTCATTGTGATTTAATTCACTTTTCTAGAAATACACGATGTTGTTATTGAGTGAAAAAAACTATCCTACGGGTGATTTGTGAGAGTGGTGTACGTGAGTGCCTTAGGGAAATTTGTGTATGTCTTTAAGTGGGTGTTGAGGGTGAAGTGTGCGTTGATTGTTCCTTTTGATAAATAGCTGAAGTTGCGTTGATGATGAGATTATCTTGCTAGATGTGCCTACGTTGGTGAACTGGTTGTCGTGGGTGTGTGGGTCACCGTGGTGTGGCTTTTGCTGGTCCTTGTGTGGAGGTTTATTTGTTAGACCTATAATGGATGATGTGTTCCTGCTATAGTCATGAGTTAGTACCGAAATTTGCATGAATTAGCCTAGACTTTGTGAACAATTTCTAGATCTATTTCGGAGGAGCTAAACCGTTAGAAAAGTTGTCTTCTTTTTATCTCAAGTGTATTGTTATTGTTTTCTTAGTTGATTAAATTACTTGAATTATTTTTATTAATTGTCTTTCATTAAGTGTAGTAGTGAAAAATTCTCTGACGAGGTTAACATGAGTTAGTCTTGTTATTGGGTGTGAAAATCTTTCACGGGAAGTGAAGTTGAGAGATAGTGTCAAGAGATGAGTAGTGTCGGCTCAGTAAAATCTTGGGTAAATCTATTGTACTTCGGTGAAAGAATTAATCTGGATGAGGACTCTACAGACGTAGGCAAGGAATGTTGAACTGCGTTACTAAATTTCTAATGTCATATGCTATTTTTCTTTTGATTTATTTTCATTTTTATTTATGCCAGAGACAATCACGTAAAATTGGACAATTTGTGAAACACTTACCCCTACGTTATTTTTTCAGCCTACAATAGTTTCCGCCAGCTATGACGAGAAGATCCGAGAATATGCGAGGTTGAACTAAGCTAATTAACTTTGTGCTGTATAGATTCATTACACGAATGGTTGAACTTTGTGCTGTCTAGGTTCATTTACTTACACGACTGGCTGGTATCTAGTTGGGATGATATTTAGGTAAAGACGGTAGACATTTGTCCGGGATGTATGGCTTTGCTAGACATTTCAAGATCGAAGAACCCTGAAACTGACCTCATCACTCCATGTTCATCCCTACAAAATAATGGAGAAAACTAGCAAGGTATTAGATAAGACCTGGGTGTTGGTGGGGTCTCTCCATGTACACACTGTGTGATATGTGTTGGTCCAATTAAGCCCCACCTAGGGGCCGTGTCCTAAATGATTTTGCCCCTCTTTAAGGTTCAAAAGTAATTCCAAAAATGGAAGTACGATGGGCTGTTTCTCATCAAAAAGGGGCGTTTCCAATGCAGGAAGATATATCAGTCAAGCCTTGTTTGGTTAAGTTTTAGGTCTCAGAAAAGGATCTCGCATGATCAAAATGGTTTTACATTTATTTATGATTATATTTATATCATTTACAATTGTCGTAATAATTCAAAATCTCCCCATCTTAACCAACAAATAGGAGGTTGTAAACATAACTGCAGCCTCCCCTTGATATTAAGGGCGTATAAAAAGGCAATTAATGAATTGGTTTAGTTTAGGATTAGCCTATATTAATTACGATTAGTCACCTCATGTGGAAGGGCCTACCCCATGAATAGTGAGTATTGTTTCTGAGGGTCCCAAAATTTAGCCAGAAAAACTCGACCCCACGCATCATTTCTAAGGATGTATCACATTCTTCATGTCAAGTACAATAAACCAGACTAGAAGATCATAGCCAAAGAGATGAGTGGGGAAAGTTGCAGGAGAACCATACAAAGGGATCCAAAACTTCCATTGATAACATTTGACGTCAACAAAATGCATCTCCAGATCGTAGCCGTCCAGGAGTGGGGTCCCGTGATGGAGAAGAAAGGTGACGTTTGCATGGTAAAAAATCTCATGATTAATCATCAACGTCGTGGACCACGCTCTACTTTCATGTCAAAAGGGTAAGAAAATCTCCATGATCATGCAAGTGGTGCATAGTAACGATCGAGATTCTCAGACCCACCATCGACTCTTTTCTCTTTACCTCCTCATTACCCTACAAAATGAAGTAATTGCGACTGTTTACTTTCTAACAAGCGTTGTTGTAGGTTAACAAGTAATATTTTTATTCCTTGGTTCTTTTCTCTGTTTGGGATGCAGGAAAATTGAAGGAAAAAGTTGTGTGGACATGTAACTCGCATCATCAATAACAGTGATTGTCGGCAAACCCGTTTCTAACTAAGTGTCACAGATGTCAGCTTCGTAGTTTTGCCTCCATTTAATTATCCAAGTGTCAACGTGTTGGCTCAATGCCTGCCAAGCATTTCCCATAATAATTTTTTTAACTGCAAATAATAGAATATTACAACTGCTTTTTGCTATAACACACCTGACTTCTAATTTTTACATACTGCCAAGTTAATTTGTCAGCTGTTGCTCGGACAAATCTCAAGTAGCTGTTTACAATTCTCTGAAAATATTCCCTTAGTTTTCAATGTTTGGAATGATTTGATGGAGCAAATTTCTGTGTTTAGTTTCTCAAGAGAATAATAATAAGAATTATAATGAATATATTAAAGAGTAGAAGTGAAAATACAAAGTCGTATTGTCCCCAAAAAGATAAAAATAAAAATAATCTAATTATTATATTAATTCAAACGTCTTTTTTCATTATTTATCTATTCTTTCCTTCCTGTATCAAGCTAACAAAGCATCCTTGAGTTATAACAGTTGACAAAGAAGAAACGTTAAAGAGCAAACAAAACGCTGCCTTTCTGATGGATCTCCAATTCCAAAGTGGGAAAAGAAAATAAAGCCTAATGAAATGGAAGATGTTTCATGTCTTATGGACCCACAATCCACCAAAGGATTGCGATGAAGTGAACCGTAAAAGGTTTGTGTCGTAACGGTTCCAATGATTGCTCAAAGAAGCTTTGGCTTTTCAGATGTAAAATTCCCTTTTTATTTTCTTTTCTTTTTTACCCTAATAATCCTCAAAAATAGTTTTTTCACTCTGGCACACTTCCCAACACGTGTGGGATGCCCATTGGCGGGACCCATCAACTAATATCAGAGAACTGTAAATCCCACGTCACATCTTCACCGTACCTCCACGTCAGCCATAACTGTCTTTGCTGTCAACACAAGTCATTGGTCTTCTCGTACTCTACACAACAATGATGCTTCGACAAGTAAATTTTCGGTATTTACCAATATTTTTCTTCTTTAGTGCAGGGGGGTTCATTCAGATTACTGGGGTCCAATTTTATTTTCCAAGTTGCGTTGGGACAAAATGATTGTATGAGCTAGCTAGAGATCCTGGGAATTCGCAAGTTCACGTTCGTTGAACAATGACCTGTACGGTCCGATATCGCAATTTGACATCGAAGTATGCAAACGATTATTAATCAAGACGGTGACACTTCTTGATTTGTTATATTTCTCTAATAAAGACCAGAAAGAAAAGGGAACAAAAAAAAAGAGATAATGTATTGGTGCATCGCTGTCCACACGACTTACTTTGGTTTCACTTTCACATCATATGCGTAATTCCATGTTTTTGACTTATTCAAAGTCTTCCTCGTGGAGCGAAACAAACGGTGGAGAAGCAATTGAAAGCTCCAATTCCTCTACTAATTCAATGACAAGAAAGTCCACTTTTAAACCTTTCATCGAGCAACATACAGTATGGATATTAACACATGGACAAGATTTTAAATTGAAAATTGCAAGTCATGTTTTAATTTTAGATTAATGTGGAAATTGGATTTCGAGACAAGCATAGTTACTGTTAATTTTGGTGCAGTTGCAACAACAAATTTAATTATAATTGTAATGTTAATATTGCAATTGACTACAATTTAAAATCCTGTACTGTCATCAATATTTTGTATGACAAATATGAGGCCGTACAAATATTTTTCATGAGTGGCGGTCACCAAAACTTCAATTTAGGACACTCTGGTCTATCAAAGAGAACAAATCACAGATTCACAGCTCAGATTGTGTAAATACAAGACACTCTGGTCTATCAAAGAGAACAAATCACAGATTCACAGCTCAGATTGTGTAAATACAAACGCTATAAGAGATAATCCAAACTGACAACATATATTAAGTAGAAGATCTCTAGATGAGGGTAGCCCCACAAGCTATTGACAGGTGGTCGACTAAAAACCCTAAAAACAAACTAACAGGATTTCACCAGAAGCTATCCTGAACATCTGAAAATTGGCCACTAAATAAAATCACTATCGAGAGAGTGGAATTCGAAGCAGCAACTAACAAGAACGATCCTATAGATAGCAAGAAGTGGCAGACATTGACATGATAGACCTGGTGGTGGTGTTAGTGTGTAGATAACGGAGTTTTTGATTACGATAAATGAATATCTAAAAAGGGGGGAAAAAAAGAACTTCGATAGCTTGATGTGTGAAAAAAATAAAGTTGAAAAATTGGAATTAAAGTACTGTATTGAGTTTTTGATGTTTGTTACTTTAGAACCTCCGTATTTATACATAGTTTTAAGATAAGATAAATCAATTTAACTTTGATATAATACAAACTAACGTGATGTTATTTGGACTAAGATAAGTTCATACTAGGATAAGGTTATTTAATGTAATTATCAGCCCATAACATTGAGCTTGAGACTTAACTTCAAAAAAAGGAGTAGAAGCTAATGGGTAAGCAGGCAAAGTGTCAAGTAGTATGACTTTGACTTGATTTCGCCAAATAAGGAAGTTGTTGTCGTCGAGAGTTGTAATAATAAAATTGGTGATTACAATAGTGAAATGTTAATAGTCGCTTGATTTTGCCAAATAAGGTAGTAGTTATTGTTAAGAGTTATAGTAATAAAATTGGTGATATTGGTAATCAATAGTGAAGTGTTGATAGTCTCCATTTGTGAGTTTTTTTGTGTGTATAGTAGTGTAGTAGGGCTATGTTTATGATCGCTAGATGTAGCATAGGTGAAAAAAAAGAAAAAAAGTGGAGATGTAGATGTAGCTTAGGTAAGCTCTGATACCATGAAAGAAAATAAAGCTGATAAATTGGAAGTAGAGTATGGTACTGATTTTCTGATGCGTGTTGCTTTGCAACCTCCCTATATTTATACATTGTTTGAGATAAGATGAATCAATTTAACTTTGATGTAATCTAAACTACGTGATCAAGTTGTGCATGATTTAATCTAAGCTAAATGATAAGATGAGATATGATGTTAAACGAAGAGAAGTTGATACTACGATAAAGTTGTCTAATGCAATTACAGCTGAAAAAAGATGTAGGAGACATGTTGTTATCAACCCCACATAAGATAATGTTTGAAAGAACATTAAGCTTATGACGTGACTTCAAAAAATGGAATAGAAACCAATGATTTGGTTTCTGTTGAAGGAGACGAAGTGTCATCGATTGATTCATAGTGTTTGGACGGAATGATGGATCTGTCAATATGCCCGATTAAGTCAGAGGAAAGTAGTATGACTTTGACTTAATTTTGCCAAATAAGGTAGTTGTCGTTTTCGAAAGTTGTAGCAATAAAATTGGTGATGTTTGTAATCGGTAATAAAGTGTTGATAGTCTCTTGATTTCTCTAGATAAGGTAGTTGTTGTTGTCAAGAGTTGTAGTAACAAAATTGATGATATTGGTATTCAGTAGTGAAGTGTTGATAGTTTCATTTGTGAATTTTTTTACATATGGTAGTATAGTAGGGCTGTGTAAAAAAAAAGAAAAAAAAAGTTGAGGGTTAGATGCTTTGATATCATGAAAGAAACTAAAGTTGATAAATTGGAAGTAGAGTATTGTATTAATTTTTTTGGTTTGAGATAAGATGCATTAATTTAACTTTGATGCAATTTAAACTACAAGTTGTGCATGATGTAATTTAAACCAAATGGTAAGATGAGATATGATGTTATCTAAATAAGATAAGTTGATAGTAGGATAAGGTTATGTTATATAATTACAACTGAAAAATGATGCAGAAGATGTGATGTTATCAATGTGCCCGAGCTTCCGAGCAAAAGGTAACGCTCAATAAGCTCAACATTGCCTGATATGATAGAGAAACTCAGTTCTATTGTAATAAGAGAGGTAAAAATAAAATAAAAGTGAGAGCTATGAATTTAAGGTTTGCGTATGGCAGTGGTGTTCATTCAGGTGATCAAACATAATCTATAGGGAAAAAGGGATGGAATGATTTGTAATTTTAAATATTTTAAAGGAAATCTTGAATTGAAATAAACCTTTAAATCTTGAAGAGGAGTGCTAATTTATTTCATCATTTAAGCACTTATTGGTTATATTTGATCTTTCATTTATCATCAGATATATACTTATGTTTCGGATATTTTGTCTAAATTTATATCCAGATTTACTGGAACTTTGCGAGAATGGTGACAAAGTGTAAGTGAATATCAACGTTTTCAGTATTTACAAGTCACAACAGCTGGAGCACTACTCAAATAAATGAGAAAGAATAAAATTGGGAAAATGACAAGACAAAGGAGATATTATAGGTAAAAAAATTCACAAATAGGTAAAACAATTTTCAAATAACAAAATAAATGTGAAATTTATGGACTCTACGACATCATCTACCTTAGAAAATAAAAATGTTTGCACCTAAAGGCGACATTTGAGTTGAATGCTTGTTGAGAATGTATTTTCGTACAAGGAACAATACATGCATACAAGCGTCAACAGGTTCGATCATCTTCTTTTCCTAATCTCTAATTTTATAGTGATATGTTCAATGCATCTACTATTACTAATATTCCCGGGTATCCACCAGTCCTTGCTCCCATCATTTGTAAACGACATTTCTTGAGTTTAATTAATTGTTTATGAAAGAATTATTTGCTTTGGACTTAAAAAGTTATCAGTAAATCAAGATGCCAATTGCCATGACTTCTTTAATATTTGAATCCCCGATAAAAGCTGTGAGGGCTGATCAGATCAATCGCTGCCAAGTTACCCGAGAGTAAAAATGTAATTACCATATTTAATAATTTATTCAATACACATTAAAGCATGTAATTTATGAACTATTATATATATTCAATAATTTTTATGCACACATAAAAAATAATGGCTCAGTTCATAGTATCATTATCATCAACACTTAGTTAAAATCTCGCTAAAATATAGAATTTAGAAAAGTGTGGTAATACGCAATCTTATACTTACTTTAGTGACTATCAATTCACTAATACAAAAATAATTTTAGTAAAAGAGATTTTTTAAAAAACTTTTTCGCTAATGCCAATAATGAATTAATCAATCTTTTAATGCCAATTTCGTGGAGACAAAAAATATCATGAATGGTTTCGGATGAAATCAAAAGGATTTAACGGAAGAATGAGCTCAAGTTTGAATATATAGAAGAGTTTAATGATGTGACAACTGTATATTGCAAAAGATAACGATTTTGAAGATATTATACTACTAATCAACTGATTGTTTGAAATCTTGTATCGGCTATAATCGAGATGTCCTTGAACTCAAGAAATATCCGATACTGAAAACATTTTACCCATCCATCTCTTTCCAAAAGGATGACAACCCAATTGACAAGAAAGATCAACCATCAACTTTTGGGATAATGGGATTAGACGTTGTGCTTAGTCCTTATTAAATTCCATAATAATTTCCTCGTTGCTATTGGAGTATTGGACAACTACGTGTGACTTGATGGGATTAGATGATAGGCTGCTTCAATTGGAACTTGATGTTAACGGCCCAAGATCGGTACACCTCTATCAACCGATGCCCCACATTGAGCACCCCATGTTCCTTCCTCTTTCGACTAAGCAAAAGGCCCTCTGCCACTTAAGAGAGAAGAGGTCTATTCAATTTGATGAAACTTAATGCATCCCACTTATTATTAGGCCCATTCACAATTAGAGCGAACATTAGCACATGCACTTGCCTCTTGCAGTCTTCCTAAATCTTCAATGAGCTCTTATTAACTTTAATCATTCTAGTTGGAAAATAAATTTCTCGGGTCCTTTTCGTTGTTCAGTAATGCTTACCTCATTTTCTTCCCCATTAACTCAATAGTTGTCACATAATAACTTACTCATTCCATTATGTAGCATGGAAATTCCTGATGCTGTTGAAAGCATATTTACTTTAAATGCTTTGAATAGTGGGGATATTCCCCTTAACTTGGAGAAATGACATTTGATGATTACCTTTTGGCTGTAACTAGTGTGGGATGAGAGTCAACTGCCAACAAAAGTAACATCATTGATACAAATTTAGGAGATAATTAGGCATGTAATGAACCATAATCATATGTGTATTTGTTCAGCATACTCTTAAGATTTCAATCAATTTCAGTCTAATAAAATCAATATTTCTTTGGCACTTCACGTGAAGTTGCTCATACTCAAGTTTTGTCCTGATGTTAAATGAATTCGATTACTAGTTCAACCTATACTTGCACCAAGTTTTATTTATTTATTTGTTAGATTTTGGCAAAGAGTGCACGCAATTATAGGAGTTGCCTTTAATAAACTGTAGCTTTTAAAGTATTAAACAAAGCAAACGCATGTGAGAAACGATTGATAACCCCACATTCACTAAAATCCACCAAGTGTTCTTAAATGCCTTTCTACTTGTTTATCTCTTGCTGTGGTCCTTCGACCTACTTGGACTTCTGTTACAGACATGGTTCACCTCAGTTCATAATTGATTTTGACTTGTTTCGACAAGCAACTTATTTTGTTCACACAACGGCGGCCCAATACAAATGGCCCACTCTCCAAGCCGACCACGAAACGTATAGCAATTTTTATAATTCGTCGAATTAATAATAAAAATATGGATAGATTCTTAATGTTTCTATTTTTCAATAAATTTTTTATTGTTTTGTGGTAATATATTGGATTTTATTGATATTAAATACTTACAAATCAATTGTTAAAATACTAAAATTTAGTAAAGTATTTTTATTTTTTTATAATGTTGTGATATATAATATTAAAATTTATTGAATTTTTATGAAAAATTTTAGAGTAAATATGATTGTGGTATTAAATCTTAAATGGTAAAATGAGTGATGGACTTGGTGAGATTAAAGGTTCTTCGTTCGGTTCAAACTTCAAATTGTGAATGGTCTTGGCGAGTTGGACTTCTCAACGCATGGCTTAAACCCTGTTATTATGGGCATAAACGTTATGGAAAAAGGAAGCGATTGCGCCGAAACTGGTCTAGTCGGTGAAAGGATCGTTTGGATCTATCGCAAAGTTCCAATGCACTTGAATATTTTTAAAAACAATTAAAATTTTGTTATTATTATAATATTCTATTATATTTAAAAAAACAGCAATAATAAAATTATTAGATTTTTGTTAATTTTTAATAACTTAAACTATAACATAATATCATATTAGACAAATTTATCACATTGACATAATTTTAAACATAATTCCTTGATATTTACAAATATTAAAATAAATTCTTATCTTTATTTTTAATATTATTTTATATAATTTAAAACTAAATTGTAAAATAATACTAACGAATAATAGTTTTTAATTTTTTTAAAAATGTACTTCTAATCTTAAACTTACCTAAATTAAAGTTACGAGTAAAGATTTTGTATAAAGGAGAAACACACGTTTGTACTAAGAAATTTTTGACCTGTTGAATCCAACCTTTTGGATAAAAAAGAGGACATGAATTCCAGCCTCTTCCCAAGATCGAGTGGAAAGGAGGAAGACACGTTTTACTTTAAGATTTTTTTGATATCTTGGATCAAAATTATTACTTAAAAACAAAATTCTTTACGACTTTGCGTAAAAATGAGGCACGACTGAATTAAAGTTCTTACTTAATCACCTAAAATATATCTATTTGAGGTATGTCCGAATTAAAGGCTTCATCTAATAACCTAAAATATGTTTATTTGAGTGACAAAGAGTTATTATCTGCGATTATTTCAAAAAGATTGACTAAAGAATAATAGGAAAAATTGGTGACACTACTTAAAAAATACAAAATTACAATTGGTTGGATATTAGAGAACATAAAAGGCATCAATCTAGAAATTTACACGCATATGATTCTTTTAGACGAGAATGCTAAACCTAAATGAGAACCTCAGAAAAGACTCAATCCAACAATAAAAGATGTGGTAATAAAAGAAATTTTAAAACTTTTGAATGCAAGTACAAAATGTTCTTGTAAATTATGGCCACTACTAAGTATATAAGCAGTGATTTCAAATCCAAAAGTTAATCGTACTATGATAACTTTACGTAAGGCAGAGTCTCTGGTAGTTTCGTTTGAAAAAAGGAAGGATCCCAAATAATCGATATTTCTTTTAATTTTAGTTGTTGAATTTCTCTTATAATCTTGTATTATATTAGTTGGTACTAGCCAAAAAATGGTAATATCGTACCAGTTGGTATTTAAAATGCAGACCAAATACTAGTTAATATTGTAAATTTTAAAAAATCCAATGACTAAAATATAAGAAATATAGCTTGATGTTATGACCCATATTTTTTTGTAGGCTAATATTAAACTTGGTTTAGGGTTTTTCTTAATTTAATAGTATATTAAATTTTGACCGTTAATTTAGTCCTTACTGAACGTACAAGATTTAATATTAGCAAAAAACTGTGGATAAACTAGTCATGTCATCACTCTATCCTAATTAAGTACAAACAAAAACAAATATAGAAGAACGTAATTGTGTATTCAGCTATCCATCAACCTATCGTACAGAAAGAGACTTAAAAGAAAGAAACTAGTTCGTGATTATTGAAAGCTTTCTCTCTATATTTTGACAAATTTCGCTCAAAATAAGTGATTTATGCGCATCATCTATGTAGTTATTATTATATTCAAGATCTGAATGACCATAAATGATTTATGTATGATTCATTGTTTACGTATGATTTATTATTTACGTATGATTTATGTATTTGATGTTTAAATATCAAAAACGAAAACTTACATGTGATATCAAAGCCTCAATTTTGAATAAATAATAATCCTTAGATTATTAATTTGATGATTGATTCAATTATTATGATTATAAAAATTATGATTTTTTAAAACTGTTGCCGCCGTATACCGAATGACAAAAGGGGTGGTGGTTTCTTGAAGAACGTACCTGGACAACCTTAATCTTAGATTATTACCTTGAAAACAAAGATTGCTTTAGCCTCCGGAATTTTCATGTTAACGCTCCACCATATTGTCTTTTAACTTTAAAGAATCTATCATGTCAAGATGGGCGGCTCATAAGATCGCTGTCTCTCTTTTATTTTCCATCCAACTGTTCCAACGTTCTTTATTCTATTTTGTTCTTTTGTCCAACCTGTACATGGGTATTAAGGCACCTTATGTAACGTCAAGCCAACGAGCTGCAAAAGCTTGTTCCTGGTGGTGAATCCATAGATACAGGCGACCACAATCATTAATAATACAATGCATCTGTTAGAATAATTTGCTGCACGTACTCTGTTAAGCTTTGCAATTGTTTCTTTTGATGTTTGATTTCGAGAATCACATCGGTGCTTTTGATACCTGATTTCTGGACAACATTGTCCATAATTTTGGATAAAAAATTACAGTTTTGATGATGAATTTTTGATAATAGATGAATTGATTTTAATTTTTGATTTCTTACGGTTTGGTAATACTAATAATATTTTGACTTATAATCAAAATTTTAATTTTAATTTCACCTTATGGATATTATTATTATTATTATTATTATTATTATTATTATTATATATGACAATATAATTAAAATTAATTTATTAGTCACCAAAGTAGCCAAATTAATTTCTTAACGTGTAGTCCTATAATTTGTGTATTTTATGAAATGCTATTATGAAAATTTTGTTAGTTGATAGAAATTAAAGAATTTACCCAAATGTAAATCAATATTCTATAACTAATAAATATAAAGGAGAAAATTGATATACTCTTGTCACATACGTATATTTATCCAAAAATGCTATATGTATTTGATAAAGTTTATTTAATTTTCTTGTAAAGTTTAAATAACATTCTAATAATGGTGATGGTATGTATTATTGTGTTTACTCAAAGTAAATCTGCAATATATTTAATGCATGTGCTTCCTATCTGAATCTATTAATTAGTGAACGTTTATATGTATGCAGTTATTAGCTTTCACTCTCAAGCTTCATTTGACTGTTGTGAATTTCTTTGAATAGAGTGAACAAGTCATTTTTTATTTAGGTGCTTTGGATCTTGACTTGGAGCTATTAGAGGAGAAGCCTGCTAACCTTAATGATACTAGTATACAGGCTGAAAAGGCACACCATAAAGAGTGAGCAAGGTCTAATAGGTTATGTTTGAAATTTATACGAAAGACAATTGCCAACAACATTAAGTCTACTCTTCCTAACACTGAAAATCAAAATGCTAATGGTTTTCTAAAGCTTGTGGAAGATAAGTTCTGTTTTGCCGATAAGGCACTTGTAGGGACACTTATGGCTGAACTCACGACCATGAAGTTTGATGGGTTAAAGAGTATGCAACAATATGTCCTTGATATGACTAATATCGCAGCAAAACTTAAGACATTGGGTATGGCTGCGGAAGACTCCTTCTTAGTGCAGTTTACCATGAACTCACTTCCTATTGAATATGGACCATTCTACATCAGTTATAACACATTAAATGATAAGTGGAATATTGATGAATTGTCTAATAAGCTTATTCAGGAGGAAGTAAGATTAAAGAAACAAGAAGTTCATTCTATTAACCTAGTGGGTCAAGGAGCTGGAAAGAAACTCAAACCAAAGACTAAGAATTATAAGAAGAAAGGACTTGCTAAAGTTCCACAAGTTGTTGATAGTGAAATGAAGGGACAAAAGTTAGATAAATGACATTTTTGTAAGAAAGAAGGATGTTATCATAATGATTGCCCAAAACGTAAGGCTTGGTTTGAAAAGAAAGTTATACATTATATTTCTGTGTGCTTTGAATTAAACTTATCTGAAGTTCCTTATAATATTTAGTGGTTTGATTTTGGTCTACTTATGTTTCTAATATTATGCAAGGATTCCTTAAAATCCAATCCATAAGCCCAACTAGTAACTTTTTGTTTATGGGGAACCGAATGAAGGCCCTAATTGAAGGTGTAGGGACTTACACGCTGATATTAGATCCTGGGTTTCACTTAGATCGAATGAACACTCTCTATGTATCTTCAATTTCTAGAAATTTAATTTCTGTTTCTAGAATTGATGCTAGTGGATGTATCTTTAAGGGTGGACATGGTTGTTTCAATTTGTATGAGAATAATTCCTTCATTAGTTATGGAATGCTTATGAATGTATCTTCAATTTCTAGAAAATTAATTTCTGTTTCTAGAATTGATGCTAGTGGATGTATCTTTAACCCAGTGTTTGGTTAGTGTCTTCAGGGGTGAGGACAGTGGACAAGGACATAAAAGTTCTGTCCTCCGCACCGTTTGCTTGCTGTCCTCACTCATTTTCGTTCCGTCCTCGAAGGACAAAGACACAAATTTTTGTACCTCCCAATTCTGAGATACAGAAATTCTTGTCCTACGGACAAAAATCAAAAACTCAAGGAAATGTCCAAAATGCCCTCCCATACTTATTCTGAAACCTAATTCACTCTCAAATTTTTGCATCTCTCTTGTATATTTTAATTAAATATAATGTAATAAAATAAATAA
>JAOTAY010000004.1:4685911-4703094 GCA_025629805.1 Erythroxylum baracoense
TTAATAATAATATTTTAATTAAATATAATGTAATTAATTAAGTAATAATAATAATTTAATTAATTATATTTTAATTATTTCATCGTAATTAAAAAATTACAAATATACTTAAAATAAATATTGACACAATTATAAAATAATCAATGAATTACATATTTTAAATCATATTATACTGCAGGGGCATTTTCGTCATTGACACTGTTTTTTGTTCTGTCCACTACAACCAAACACATTTCTGTCCTCCAGACAAAGACAATATTTTCTGTTCTGTCCATCGCAACCAAACAACTTACTGTCTCCAATTTTTGCTCTGTTCTGTCTCCAAATTTCTGTTCCGTTCCGTCTCTGCATATTGAAGACAGCAACCAAACGCAGCGTAAGGGTGGACATGGTTGTTTCAATTTGTATGAGAATAATTCCTTTGTTAGTTTTGGAATGCTTATGAATGGTTTATATAAATTGAAACTTGATGATGTTTTTTTTTTTCTGAATCCCTATTTATTCTTAATCGTAATGTTGGAATGAAACATAGTTTGGCGAATGAACATTCTGCTTACTTGTGGCATAAACTTTTGGGTCATATATCTAAAGAAAGGTTAGAAAGATTAGTAAAGAATCAAATCCTACTGAATCTAGATTTTACTAATCTTGACTTATGTGTGGAATGCATTAAGGGCAAGCAAACCAAACATAGTAAGAAAGGAGCCAGAAGAAGTAGTCAGCTTCTTGAAATAATACACACCGACATTTGTGAACCTTTTGACATTCCATCCTTTAACGGAGAAAAATACTTCATCACCTTTATAGATGATTTTTCACAGTCTGGATATATTTATTTGCTGCACAAAAAAATCTTAAGCTATAAATACTCTTGAGGAGTTTGTAAAGGAGGTTGAAGGGAAATTATATAGAAAAGTGAAAATTAGAAGATTTGATACGGGTGGTGAATATTATGAAAAGTATAATGAATCTGGATAGTGTCCTCGTCCATTTGCTAAGTTCCTCGAAAGTCATGACATATATGCATAGTACACTACGCCAGGCACACCATAACAAAACGGTGTGATAGAAAGGATAAATAGAACATTAATCGATATGGTTAGAAGTATGATGAGTAATTCCTCATCACCCAAAAGTTTGTGGATGTATGCACTTAAAACTGCTATGTATTTGCTAAATAGGGTTCTTAGTAAGACAGTTCTTAAAACTCCTTTCAAGTTATGGACAGGAAGAAACCTAGTTTAAGATACTTGCATGTTTGAGGTTATCTAACAGAAGCACAAATTTATAATTCACATGAAAGAAAATTGGATTTTCGAACAGTTAGTGATTACTTTATTGGTTATCCAGAAAAATCCAAAGGGTACAGATTTTACTGTCTAAACTACAATTCTAGAATTGTTAAAACAACCATTGTCAAAATTTTAGAGAATGATAAGGTTAATGGGAGTGCCAAAAATCAAGTTGTGGATATTAATGAAATAAAGGTTGATGTTCCATTACCAATAAATGTTTTTAAACTCACAACCACAACAGATGTTGTTCTTATTTTGGAAGATCAAAATAATCAAGAACAACATTTGGATAATGAAGTAGCACCCCACGGAGAACCTAACTTACCACAAGCTTATGCAAATGAACCAGTTGGTATAACTTTAAATAGGCTTGTAAGAAGGTAGCTATTTTTGATGATTTAATTTGCAAGAGTCGAATTTTGATTGTGGCATTGATAATGATCCTATTTCGTTTGGCTATTTATGAGGATTATGTGGTTTATTTTCGAGGGTCGAATTTTTATTGTAGCATTGATAATGATCCTGTTTCGTTTTCACAAGCCATAGGTAGTGATAAGTCTGAAAGATGGATTGACGCTACGAAAGTAGAGTTGAAATCAATTGCTCAAAACAATGTCTGGGATCTTGTAGGCTTACTAGAAGGTTCCAAAAGAGTTGACTGTAAGTGGGTCTTTAAGATTAAACGCGACTCAAATGACAATGTTGAAAGATATAAAGCTAGACTTGTTACTAAATGTTACACTAAAAAAGACAGCATTGATTATAAGAAGACTTTTTCACTTATCTCAAAGAAAGATTCATTGAGAATAATTTTAGAATTAGTGGCTCAATTTGATTTAGGGATACATAAAATGGATGTGAAAACAACCTTTTTGAATGGGAATCTTGAGGAGAAAGTTTATATGGATCAACCTGAAGGTTTTTTCATTGAAGGTAAAGAAAGTATGGTGTGTAAATTGAAGAAGTCAATATATGGACTTAAACAAGCTTTTAGGCAATGATATATTAAGTTCAATAATATCATTACTTCTTTCGGTTTTGAGGAAATCACTGTTGATCAATGTATGTACTGGAAGATCAGTGGGAGTAAGTTTATATTTCTAATTTTATATGTTGATGACATTTTGCTTGCTGCTAATGACTTGGGTTTGTTGCATAAGACTAAAGAATTTCTTTCTAAGAATTTTGAATTGAATGATATGGGAGAGGCATCCTATGTGATTGGAATTTCAATATTCCGCAAGAGATCAGAAGGTTTGTTAGGATTGTCTTACAAAGCCTACATTGAGAAAATTCTTGAGAAATTTAACATGAGCAAGTGCTCAACATGTGTAGTCCCTATTCAAAAGGGAGATAAATTTAGTCTTATGCAATGTCCAAAGAATGATGTGGAACATAAGGAAATGGAAACAATTCCATATGCTTCTGTTGTGGGTTGTTTGATTTACCTACAACCCTTTACTAGACCTGACATCAATTTTGCAGTAGGGATGCTGGGGTAGATATCAAAGTAATCTTGATGTTGATCATTGGAAGGCTGCAAAGAAAATGTTGAGTTATCTTTAAGGAACAAAGGATCACATGCTCGGGTTTGTTGATAGTAGAAAGTCAACATTTGGCTATCTGTTCCTATTAACTGAATGAGCAATCTCTTAGAAAAGTGCCAAACCATTTGTCATTGCTTGATCTACTATGGAAGTAGAATTTGTAGCTTGTTATGAGGCTACAATTCATGCATTATAGATGCAGAACTTTATTTCAGGGCTTAGGATTGTCGATACAGTAAGTAAGCCTCTGAAAATTTATTGTGATAATTCTACAATAGTTTTCTTCTCTAAAAATGACAAATACTCTAGAGGTGCAAAACATATGGAATTAAAGTATTTTGTTGTTAAAGAGGAGATTCGAAAACAAAGAGTGCATATAAAACATATCAAGAAGGATCTCATGGTAGCTGATCCTCTAACTATTACAACCAAAGACATTCAAAGAACATGTGCTTAGGATGGATCTTGGTTGTAACGATGATTGATAATAATGTTTGATTATGATGTTTTAGTTATGTTAACCTCAATAATAATATGTTTCTAAATTTTATATTTCTTATTCATAGTGTTTATGTATATATGATTGTTTGAATAAGAAATTTGTATTTATTTTCATGACAAATATGTGGAATGTATGTTGTTTATATACAACTTATGAACCTAAACATCATAAGTTTTTGATGTAGTGGTATGCGGAAGAGAGTATACGACTATACTATGTATGACCATCATAACCTACATTATGTGATTTGTTGTGTTGAGATGCTTATGAAGTTACCGGTTTATAAGATTTAATTTTTGCTAGCCTTATGTTATACTATTAAATGTAATGATGAAACATCCTACCAAGTCGGAGAATGTAAGAAATATGGCTTGATGTTATGACCTATATTTTCTGTAGGCCCATACTGAACTTGGTTTAAGGTTTTTCTTTATTTAATAATATATTAAATCTTGGCCATTAATTTAGTGCTTGATGGACGTATAAGATTAATGTTAACAGGAACCTGTATATAAACTAGTCATCTCTTTACCTTAATTAAGTACAGACAAAAACAAATACAGAAGAACATATTTATATATTAGGCTATCCATCAAGCTATCGTACAAAAACAGGGTTAAGAGAGAGAAATTAGTTCGTGATCGTTTAAACCTTTCTCTTTACATTTTGATGAATTCTGCTCAAGTTAACTGATTTATTTGCTTGATCTATGTGGTTATTATTCTATTCAAGATCTGAATTGCCATGAATGATTTACGTATAATTTATGTATTTGATGTTTGAATATCAAGAATAAAAACTTACATAAAATGCAAAAAAAGCCTAAAAAAATAGAACCTATTCGTTCTTCTGAGTTCCCATTCCCCCTACCACTGCTCTCCTTAGCTTCAACGTTGGTGATAGTCTCCCTCCTCTCCCTCGTCTCTCCAGACTCGAGTTGTCTTAGCATCAGTGACATCCTCAACCATTGCCAGTCACCATCATCGTGAATTGCCATCTCCATCGTCGCTAATCGCCATCACCAGTTGCCATCGCTAGTCGTTATAATTAGTTATTCACAACATTGTCCTTCACCATAGTCATTCGCCATCCACTGTCACATCACATCACATCACCCTCTTGTGTTGTGTTATGTTGCAAAATTGTAGTGTTGTGAGTCAAGGCTGCATTTTGCAAGCAAAAATTTGCTGAAAGTGAAATCATGTGTGTGTGATAATTGATTAATTGATAAATTGATTTCCTGTGTTATAGGCTTGTGGACTTATGGTGTATAATATATGGCTTGTAAATTTGTGATTATGGAACAGTGGAATGAAATTTTGAATTTATGTCATTCATAAAAATTAACAGAGTGTTGTTTGGAAATTAGAATTACTTGTATTTTTGATTTTCTATGATGATTAGGACCTGGAATTTTGAATTAAATTATGAATTTGAGGTTATTCATTTATTGTCTAAAATTTAGAATTAGATTATAAATTTGAGGTTGTTCTTGTATGAAAATTGAGATTAAGATACATTGAAATTTGAATGAAAGGTTAGTTATGTTATAAATTGAATTTTCTAATCAACAAAATGAATTAGTTAATTTATGGTTGAATTATATGATTAGTAATTACACAAATTGAGTTATAGTTGTGAGTTTATGTCTATGATTGGATTATTTAATCAACTAATCAATAATTGTATAAAATAAATTATAGTTAATAGTTTATGGTTAAATTCAGAAACAATCTCTCTACTTGTTAGGGGTAAGGCTGCGTAGTACTGGACCTCTCCAGACCCTATGTATCAGCGGAATTTCTACTGATATGTTGTAGTTTATGATTAAATTGAATAATTATACAAAATAGGTTATAGTTGTAAGTTTATGTTTAAATTATGTAATCACACAAAATAAGTTATATTTTTAATTTTATGGTTGAATTATGTGATTACACAAATTGAATTATAGGTGTGAGTTTATAGGTGAATTATGTATTAACATAAAATGAGTTATAGTTATGACTTACGAGTTTATGATTGAATTATATATTCATGCAAAATAGGTTATAATTATGAGTTTATTTTTGAATTATATAATTACACAAAATCGTTTATAGTTGTGATCTTATATTTGAATTTTGTGATTACATAAAATGAGTTATAGTTGTGAAAGTGCAGTAATTAATGTACATATTTTATGTTTGTGTTTAAAAAGAAACATAAGTTATTAAGAAACCATTATTGATCTATTTCTTCATGTTTTTTTACACATTTATTTTGATATTAAGTTATTAAGTTAATTTTGATGTATTTCTTTATTTATTTTTATAGATAAATGGAAAGAAGTTCAAGTGGTCAAGATGATAGTAGAGATGAGGTAATAGTATTTCTACCTAACAAGAAGAGAATATTGCACCTAATGTTAGGAGAAGAAGAAGACAAGGGTCTATTTTCTTGCACCATGAACAACTCCTGGAGCTCATCCTTCAATCTGTAGCATATTACAATATGAAAAAGTGGCTCATAATATGAACATGACAATAGCTAGATGGTGGTATGATTTAGGTATAACATTAAATGCTGCCTAGTTTTATTATTATCAGCCTGTGGTAGATGCCATTACCTATTACAATTCTAGATAAACAGGTCCTTCAATTGATGACTACAGAGCTGAGTAGCTCTATTTATGAAATTAAAAGTTATTTGGATGAAAGAAGAATCACTTGGGCTCCGTTTAAGTGTTCAATCATATATGATAGTTGGACAATAGAAGATAGGAACCTATTATTAATTTTTTATTTATTCTGTAAAGGGGATAATGTTTTTGAAGTTTATTAATATAGGCCTTGTTAGGAATGTTGATACTCTATTTCAGATATTTGATGAAATTGTGATTGAAGTTGGGCTAGAAAATATTATTCAGTTCATTACTGACAATGATTATGTTTATAAAGCAGCTAGAAGAAGACTGCAAAGCAAGTATAATTATTTTTATTGGAATCCTTATAATGCACATTGCATTAACCTAATGTTGAAAAATATAGGAGATACTAGATATTTTCTTATTATTAATGAGACTATACAGAAAGAAAAAAATGTGACCAAGTTCATTTACAATCATGTATGAGTCTTGAATTTAATAAGAAAAGATTTTTCAAATAGTGGAAATTTGTGTTGTCTTGCTATTACAAGATTTACAACTAGTTTCTTATCACTTTAGTGTTTTATTCTGATGAAGAAAGAGTTGAAACAAATGTTTACAAGTGATGAGTGAGTTGTATCTCAGCACACTAGGTCTAATGCTAGATTGGGGGGTTTTTTAAATTATAATTGAAGATAACAAATTTTGGTCTCAATGTCAATTTGTCATTCGAATTTATGAGTCTTTAATAAAGGTACTTCATCTAGCTGATAGTGATGAGAAAACAATAACGAGTTATTTTTATAATGCTATGGAGAGGGCAAAGGAAACAATCAAGACCACTATGAAAAATATATATTCTTTGTACACACCTTATCTTGCAGTTATCAATGAGAGATAAGGAAGACAACTTTACTCTCCATTATTTATAGGGGTATTTTTGAATCTTAGTGTCTATTTCAGACTAAGTTTTACAAAGAAAGTTTAAGTTAATAGAAGAATATTATTAACTATTACAACTATTGTTACACATAAGAAGATGCAAGATCTCTTAAGCTTAGAAATGGAGATTTATAAGGATGCTTCTGGTTATTTTAGGATGCCTGTTACTTTTCGTCAAAGAGATAAACTTAATCCATGTATATATTTTTTCACTTTTGTTACTTGTTAAAAATTAATCATTACTTTATTTTGTTTATAATGTTACTTTTGTTGTCTTACAGTTATTTGGTAGGACCAATTCGAAAGTGGTATTCCAAAATTACAAAAATTTGCAATTCGAATTCTAAGTCAATTTGTGTGGCAATAAGGTATGAAAGGAATTGTTACATATTTGAATTTATCAATTCCAAGAAAAGGAATAGATTGCAATATAAAATGTTGAATGACTTGGTCTTTGTTTGATACAATTTAAAGCTTTTGGAAATGTATGTTATTATCATTATTAAGTTGGATATAATTTCCTATAATTTCTTAATAATTTAATTTTATTTGTTTATTAGGACTTTTAATAGAACAAATAGTTTAATATATCCAATTTTCCTTGACTATATCGATCTTTTGACATATTAGGTTTATGAGGAACTGAGTTTGATATATGAGAGTGACTTGGAAGATAATCTTAGATAGAAAAGTATTAACATCTCATTTAGCGCAATAAATTTGAATGATGGTAATGACGTGACTCTTTAATGATGAAGATTTTTTATGAAATGAGAATTAAGGTTATTATGATTTGAGTTGATATTCGAAATGGTGTTCTAGGTTTTTATTTCTCCTCTTCTTTTAATCTCACTTATTATATATATATATATATATATCTGTGTGTGTGTGTGTGTGTGTGTGTGTGTGTGTTAAATTCTATATATGCAATATGAATATTATTGTAAATGATTTTATTTTAGGTTTCACTTTTCGTTGATTGTTTTCAAAGCACAAACTCTTATTGTAAATTGTAATACTTAAGTAGTCATGAATATTTATTATTCTTTTTATTTGATATTTTGATTTAATTTTTATTTATTATATGATGAAATTGTAACATTTTATCCTTAATTTATATTTGTATGAATATTAAATAATCTTTTTTCATATTAATTGTGGTTATTATTTATATATGAAATATGTAAAAAGTAATATTAATAAAAATAAATAGATTATTGTTATTTCAGATTTCTATTATTATAGTTTTTGGAGACATGATTGATGTAAAATTATAAATTATATTACAATATATTGAGAGATTATTTTACATTTTAAAAAAATTCAGGAACTATTTTATAAATGTTAAAAGTTACCTAAAACGATACTTGATATTAATTGATACTGATATAATATTGTACCAAACTAAATCTGATACTGATACTAATACTAATACTAATATAGTATTTATAATATTGCATCTTACATGATTAAGAATTTTATCAATTCTTAAATCAAATTTGTTATATTAGAAAGAACTTCTCAAGACATTGTGTATAGGAGTAAGACACGCTTTATTTTAAAAGTTTTTCTACCCTTTAATTAAACCCATTATCTGAACAAAGAAGAGGTTTTTTGTCAAGTACTTTACTATAGTAGTTATGATCTAAACAATGCAATGATCAACTTATATTTCCAATATTATATAACGTCAAAACTACTACAACAATTGGAATTTATTTTATTTTATGCCCTACAGTCAATCAGTTAGTTGTAGTTTAATGGCAAAATAATTTAAAGATATTATTTATCTTGTACATATTTAGATATATATATATATAAGTCCACGAGATAATTATATATTGCAAATAAAATTATGATGAAATTATAATTATAAAATTCATATTGCATTTATGTATTATCTATAGATTTTTCCTAGTCTTATTCTATTAATATTGAACATTAATAGACCGAACATTAATAGAATGTAAAAAGTTTAGCACACGTTATGTTTTTCTTATGAAGGAAGCAGTCGATCTCATAGACTAAAGTATGAAGATACTTAAACAAATGTATGGGTACTTGTTAGAGAACAAGTTCATTGAACTAATCCCATATAAGAAATCAATTTAAAATATTACTTATATGTCTATAGAAATTCTCATTGTGATGACTGTATAAGTAATCTTTTAACTTGAGATCTCCAAAGTTATCTTGTATATGATTTGCTATGTTTTGATACTATTTATGAACTGTTCTAGTCAAGAATAGGTCAGTTGGTAGTCATTAGATGTAGTATGAACTATATAGAGATAGTTGAGTGATCAATATATGATTCATCATCCTAAAGTAATCAAGGAGAATGTCTTATTGTTCTCGATTAATATTAATCAGGGAGAATGTTATATTATTCTTGATTAATATTAATAATTAATATTAATTATGATTAAATAAAAGATGTTTAACAAATAAGGATCAATATGAGATATTATATCTTATTTAGACATAACTGGTATTTAATTAGAATTATTTATAATCCTAATTAAAGTTTAACTAGATTTAGATCTTAATTTTAATATTATTACTAAAATTTCCAAAACTTATTATAAATATGCATAAGTTCTAAGAGAGTTAGCACTCCTTAACTAATCTTCTTTATAATAGTTATAGAATTTTCTCAAATCGTTCTGTGAATACTGTTAGAGGCCATACAGTTTGAAAGATCTGACAAAAAAATGATTAAATTTTAGAATAAGGTACGAATTACGATTCATACTTTATTATGATTTATGTATTAAATCATTTTATAGAATTTTAAGTGATATTGACTTTTGCAAAATAAAAAATGAAAACATTTTGTGATTATTTTGCTACACGTGAGATCAGATCCCCACCCAATTTTCCAATAATCTAATGGTTGCAACTAACTAGGATAAATCTATATTTCCATTAGTAAAGTTAAGAATTATATCAACTTATACTTTGTCACTTTGTAAATGATAAACTTTTTTCAGAACGATTGATATTTTAATTTTATTTTCTGCTACTATTAGTCATAATAAGAATTTTTATTTTTATTATTTTTAAAATTTTTAAAAGTGTAAGAACTTTATCAAGATTAAGTTAAAAAAAAGAAAATTTTTGGTAATCATTAAATAAAAATATTTTTTATAAAATAAATTTTTTATTTAATTAAAATTACTTTTACTAATAAACAAATGATGATTACTTTAGTTAGTTATTTAAAAGAATTTTTACAACTCGGTATTTGAATCTAAGTTACGAATATGTACCGAACATTGTACCAGATTGGGTTTTGGTACGATACTGTATCGGTACTGATCAATATCGGGTACTGTTTTAAATAATTTTTTAAATTTATGAAATAGTCCCTGAATTTTTTTAAAATTTGTAAAATAGTCCATTAGTATATTTTACAGTTGTATTGTATACTTTATAAGTTTGCATCAGCCCTATCTCCAAAAATCATAATAATAAATAATAAACACAATTAATATGAAATAAGAATAATTTTTAAATATTTCACATATAAATAATACCCACAATTAATGTGAAAAAAGACAATCATCATCATAAAATATAAAATTAAGACTAATAAAAAGTATTTAAAATATTATAATAATACAATTTTATCATATAATAAATAACAATCACATCAAAACATCCAATAAAAGGAACAATAAATATCCTTAACTCTCAAACTATTACAATTTACAATAAGAGTTCGTGATGAGGAAATAATCAAGTAGAAGTTAAACTTGAAACAAAAACCTTTATAATTACATTACATATATAGAATTTAACATATACATCAAATATAAGTAAAATTAAAAGAAGAGGAAAAATAAAAACCTAGAATCATTTGGTACAAAATCCTCATCATTAAGAGAGCTTCATCATCATTATTATTCAAATTTAATGCACCAAATGACATGTCAATACTTTCTCATCCAAGATTATCTTCCAAGTCTTTAACATCTACTAAATTCGGTTCTTTAGAAACCCAATCCCCAAAAAGATCAATATTATCATTGAAAATTGGATCAGTTGAACTACTTGTGCTATTAAGATTCCTAGTAAACAATAAAATATAATTATTTGAAAATTATAAGAAATTATATCAAAATTAATAATGATAATAACATACCTTTATTGAAGCTTTAAATTGTAATGAACAAAAACCAAGTCATTCAACCTCTTATGCTCTAATATGTTCCTTTTCTTAGAGTGGATAAATTCAAATGTGCTCCAGTTTTGTTCACAGTCTGTTGCACTCACACATTGAATTAAAATCTGAATTGCAAACCTTTTCAATTCTAAAACACCATTTCTGAATTGATTCCACCAAGAAACTTTAAGTCGTAAGATAACAAAAGTAGCGTTATAAACAAAATAAAGTGATTATTAATTTTCAACAAAATAAGAAAAAAGAACCAACTAATACCTGGAGAAAGTTTTCCTCTTTGTTAAATAGCAATCGACATTCCAAAATCCCCATAAGACAACTTATAAAGCTCCATTTGTGAGCTTAAGAGATCTTGCATCGCGACAATACTAACAATTGCTGTAATAGTTAAAATCATTCCTCTATTAACTTTAGCTTGCTTAGTAAGATCCAATCTAAAATAGACACTAGGATTTAAAAACACCCCAGCTGCAAACAACGAAGAAGAAAGTTGTATTTCCCTTATCTCATTAATGATTGAAAGATATGATATGTATAAAGAAGGCCTATGTTTCAGATTGGCCTTGATTCCTTCTGTCGCTCTCTCCATAACATAAAAAAAAACCCATTGATGGCTTTACTTCATTATCATCCAAGCAAAGCACTCTCACCAAAGGCCCACAAATTTAGATAATAAATTGGCATTGAGACTAAAATTCTCTATCTTCTAATATAATTTTACAAACCTCCACTCCAGTATTAGACATAGCATGCTAAGATGCAATCTATTTATCACTTGTAAATATTTGTCTTAACTCTTTCTTCATCGTAATAAAAGATTGAAGTGATAAGAAATTTGTTGCAAATCTTGTCACAGCAGGACGACACAAATTCCTACCATTGGTAAATTCCTTTCTCATTAAATTTAATACCCATGCACGATTATAGATGAACTTGGTCACCTTTTTATCTTTCTGCATAGTTTCATCAATAATAGGAAAATACTTAGGATCCCCTATATTCTCTAGCATTAAGTCAATGTAACTTACAACACAAGGAGTCCAAAAAAAGAATTATATTTATTCTGCAACCTTTTTCCTACTACTTTATAAACGGAATCATTGTCAGTAATAAACTGAACAATGTTTTCTTACCCTACTTCGTTCACAACTTCATCAAATATCACAAATAAAGTCTCAGTATTCCTAATAAGGTCAGATGCATCAATAGATTTAAAAAACGTAGAGCCATTTATAGAATAAACTAAAAAGTTAATTTTGTCTAACCATCACACATGATTGAACATCCATAAGTAGCCCAATTCACTTTTCTTTCTGCCAAATAATTTTTAATTTTAGAAACAGAACAACTCAAAAGTTTACCTCTTAAGTCATCAATCGAAGGACTTTTGTATCCCAAACTATAAGTGGCTATTGCATCCATCATAGGTTGATAATAATAAGACTGAGAAGCAATGAATGATGAACCTGTATCATACCTCCATCTAGCTACTGCCATATCGATTGTGAGTCGCATCTCTTGATTGCATTGAACTACGAATTGAAGGTTAAGCTCTAAGAGTTATTCGTGGTGCAAAAAACTAGTCACCTACCTTCTTCTCTTCCTCACATAAGGTCCAGGTAGTTCTTCAAGAGCCTGGGATGGAACACCACTAGTACCAGTACCAGTACCACTATCACCATTACCACTACCACATTCAACATTTCCACAATCACCACAGAAATGAGAATTTTAAAATTCAACATTTCCCTTCTATCTTTCTCATGTTGATATTCTTTAAGCAATGTTTTCATTTTTCACTTCACATCATGGCTTACTTTTTTATAGGGTTCTACATCTCCTTTAACCCCAGCTAAATGCTTCTTCAATCGGGTGATTCCTCCACCTTTCAAATGCTTGTTGCAAAACAAGCAAGTTATATGACTTTTCATACCTGGGACTAATGCCACATGAGCCCATGCTGGATCATTATATCTTCCTGAAGCAGTTTGATCAGGATTAGTTAAACTTCCTTCCATTTATTTGTAACAAAAATGAAGATATTAGTTTTGTAAGAAATTATTCCTTTAGTAGTTTCTTCAACAAAATTAGCAGTGCTAACTACTAAGTCCTTCATGAGGCAATCCAGCATAAATAATGTCTTTAACTCTTTATATTAAGCCTAAAGAAGTAAAGATTCATGAAACTAGAGTAAAATTCAAAAATAGATAGAATTTCCTATTGGAGAGTAGTAAATTCATGCTAAACTTAAAATCGAAGAATCATTCAAAGATTTAAGATGATGGCTCAACGAATCCAAAAATTTAAGTCATGACTTAAATATCCTTAACTTCACTTAGTATGTTCATCTTTATTCTTATTTTTCCAGGAATATGATTATTGCCATTGACATATCTTCATAAATCCTTGCCTTTAATAAATATCTTGAAATGGAATGCACAAGCTGAGTAATTTTTTTCATTAAAATGAACTAAAAAACTTTCACACTTATTCGAAGAGTTAATGCCAAAGTAGTATAAATGAGATAGAAATGGAATAATAAGAAAATCAGATCTTGAATATGCAAAGACTATGGGATGGACTAATTTTAGGATAAATAAAGGTGGATATGCAAGAGACTTGAATCTTTGATGAGATGGACTAATTTTTGGATAAAGAATAAAGACAATTTAGAGATATAGATTTTACCTTTTTTTGCTACTTTTCTATACAATAATTATAATTACAAAACTTGCTCTTCGGCTTTTCCACAAGACCACAACCAAATTATTATTGAAAAATCATATATGTTAATAGTTTTGCAAACTTTCCAATTTTACGTGATCGTCTCTGGCACAAATAAAAACAAAAATCAATCAAAAGAGAAATAACAAACGACACTAAAAATTCGGTAATGTAGTTTGACACTCCTTGCCTATATCTGCGGAGTCCTCACCCAGATTAATTCTTTGACCAAAATACAATAGATTTACCCAAGGCTTTACTGAGCCGACGCCACTCAACCCTTAACACTATCTCTCAACTTTTACTTCCCGTAAAAAGATTTTCATACCCAATAACACGATTGACTCGTGTTAACCTCGATAGAGGATTTTTCTAAACAAATATTAGTAAAATGATAATTAATAAAAATAACTCAAGTGATCAATCAACTAAGAACAAAAAAATAATAAACTTGAGATAAAAGTGAAGGACAACTTCCTGAAAAGTCTAGCTCCATTGAAATAAATCTGGAAGTCGTCGTAACAACAATGAGTTGATTTGCATAGAACTCATAATCAAGTCACGAAAACTTCTACAGAAATCATAGCTACAAGAATACCCAATCAACGACAACATATCAAAGGAAGTGCAGCATAAAACCATTCAGCTCAGGTGACGTGATCCACAAAAATTCCAGCACAAAGATAACTAGCTAATTCTCGCATTTCAAGAATTAAGAGAACCCCATATGTCTTTCACACACAAGTCTAGAAGAACAATTCTTGATTCAACAAACAATTAAACCACCACCGTGGATCTCCCACCCAAAAAGAACAACACACCTTCAGTTGTGTTTTTCCAAAAACCTAATTTACACTAACTACACCATTGACGCAATACCCATTTGATTCTGTTTTTCCATTATGAGGATATGCACAGCTCTCATAATGAATACCCACACTGCTTACGTAGACATTAGTCGTAGGTCACACACACAAGTTGCATATGTTTATTGAAAACCACTTAATTCACAAGGCAAATTCTAACAATGCCTTTCAGCCCCCACATTCACGTAACGCATCATAAGTCTTCATAAGATCCATATCTATTCAAGACAGGATTCCAAATTATCTAGAATATTATCCAAATAATTCTTTTTGAATCCAAGATAATAAAAATTTGATAAGTCCAATTTATAAAAATATGTCAAAATAAAATAAGTAGATATATACACCATTTATCTAACAATCTCCCCCTTTTGACATATTTGTCACAAATACTAAGCTCCCCCTAAATCACATAATTGGATATATAGATATCAAATTCACAATTCATATGAACTCTCCCTCAATCCAACATCAAGTTCCAAAGAACATCTATAGTAACAATAATCCATTCATCCAAATTTCTACCCCTTGGGACAAAAGATGCCAAAAAGTAAGACAAATAGTCACACATGTACCTTTAAATTAATCTCTCCGTGAATGGAACAATCACCATAAACAATCTAATAACTCCCCTTTGTGACAACAATGTCAAAACGAAGAATGCCTTCAACACAATCAATCTCAACGAATAAAGAAACACAAAAATCAACAGTAGGTGCAGCGGAAGAATCATACGCACGCCAAGATGACAATTTACTACAATTCAAAACACCAAGAGATATGCCCGAAAGAGAGAGAAATAGCTGAGAGAGAGAGAGACCTATACTGATAAGATAACTGAAGAGTCTTCGGTGGAGCCAAATAGAAATCACAATGCAAACTACTAAAAGAATAGGATGACAACGACAATATAAAAATTAAAGAAGAACTAAAGAAGACAAAATTTTAAAAAAAAATTTCTTTTCTTTTTTTAAACAAAACAAAATACTTCAAAAATGTAAAGCATACAGTCCCTGTGCTCCTCGAAGAAATTCAAACTTGGGCTTATTTCTCGTCACAATATCTCGGTCATCAACTGTCTGATTGATTTCTTCATCTGAAGGAAGTGACTTATCCTTAGTTTGAATAGTTTCTTCAAAAGCAGTAACTAACTGTAAATTTGGACACTTTCTTGTTTTTCCTTCACTACGTCTTTTTACTTGTACTTCACCCTTTCTAACCTAAGAGTGCTTCGGTAATATGGGTTGCTACTAGAAATTTAATGAAAAGTGTCTAGATTTTTTATTTTGACTCCTTTAAAACATAATTTGTAACATCTTTTAGCATCTCGGCCTTATGTGCCCGATAACTCTACAAAAATGACATGTGGGTACAAACCTTCGATTCTTCGTCGAAGTTTCTTCTTGGACAGATCTGGATATGTCATTTTTCTCATCATTTACCTTGGAACATTCACCCTTATAGCCAATGCCTTGAAGATCTCCTTTAACCTTACTGATTTCTATTAACTTGTCTAGTTTTTCTGTGCCTTCATTCAACATTCTCAATCCTTTTTTGGTACTTACTAATAACATTCTAGCTTCACCAAGCTCATCTAATACCAACTTCAATTTCTTTTCTAAATCTTGAATAGTATTCTTCATATAGAAGTTTTCTTCCTTCAACCTTTCATTCTTCCTACATGTTTAAACCCATTTTTCGTACATTAATTTGTAAGTCTCATAAATGTTCTCCTTTTTATCACTTGAACCACTTTCATCACTGTCATAATCTGATATTGAGCCTTGAGTTGATTTGTCTGCGTTTATCTCAAAATTTTTGGATTTACTCCCTTTTCCATCTTTAGTTACTTCCTTCTCAGTTGCTGTCAAGCAAGTAACTGGGCTTTTGCTGTACAAAGTAACTAACGCAGCATTATTCACAACTTCTTCTTCACTTCCATATTCACTTCCGGATTCATTCTCAATCCAAGTGATCGTGTAGGATTTCCCTTTTCTCTTCTTCAAGATGTTAGCACACTCCGCTTGAACATGTCTGAGCCTTGACACTCATGGCATTGGATTCTCTTCACTTTTCTTTCTCCCTTTTGAGTTTTGGCTTGTTGTTTGAAGTTTTTGTTCAATGAGCTCCCGCCATTTTGCCTAAACTCGGGTCTATCCTTTTTCATTCTCTTTAGCCACTTACTGAACTCTCGTGTTAATAGCTCCATATCCTCATTCTCTTCGGATTCATCTTCTACATCATTAACACCTTTTTCAATTTCAGCCTATAATGCTAATCCTTTGCTTCTTTCTTGTTTACCTCTTAAAAGATTCATTTCAAAATTTGTAAGACTTCTAATTACCTTCTCCAATGATAGATCATTAATGTCGTGGGCTTCCTCTATTGCTGCAATTTTTGAAATAAATATCGGAAGTAGTGATTTCAACGTCTTCTTGATTAGTTTCAGATCGGAATATTTCTTTCCGAGTTGATGTGCCTGATTTGCTATATCT
>JAOTAY010000004.1:4703194-4718744 GCA_025629805.1 Erythroxylum baracoense
AATAAAGTGCAGCATCTTAAAATTTAAGTTGGGTTAATAATAAGGTCGATCCTAAAGACCTAAGCCTTATGAACGATTGCTTATTCTCAACCTTATATGTTATTGTTAGATATTGTATCTTTTCGATGTGGGATTGAATATCCCAATACTCCCCCTCACTTGCAACCTCTTTTTGAGTTTGTCAAGTGAATTATTTGGGGTTTCCAGACTCCAAGATCTTTGTTGGGCCATTGGGCCTTATAGGCTCTGATATCATCTTGAAATTTAAGTTGGGTTAAGAATGAGGTCGATCCAAAAGACTTAAGCCTTATGGAGGACTGCTCATTCTTAACCTTATATGCTATTATTAGATATTATAGATAAAACTCAGAGTTTAAAGTCAAGGATTCTAAAGAATTCTTTTTTTTTGGTACCTTATATTACACATGTATGGTCCCTTTTTAAGTAGCTAGGATTACAACAAACTAGTTCCTAAAGTCTAGGATACAACCTACACTAATTTAGGCATTTCCTAATTATCACAAAGATATTCCGTAATAACTGAGTCTACTCTATCTATAGAATGATACAACAAATACGGAGAAAATCATGGGGAATATCAAATCATTCTGTAACACTCCCCCTACGTTGGAGCATACACATCAATCATGCCCAACTTGTGGAGACACTGGTTAAACGCTTGAGTGGACACCGCTTTGGTGAGCACATCAGCAAGTTGGTCTTGAGATCGTACAAGAGGGATTTCAATTAACATACCCTCAATCTTCTCTTTGATAAAGTGTCTATCAATTTCAACATGCTTTGTCCAATCATGTTGAACCGATTGTGAGCAATATCGCAAGCTACCTTGTTATCACAGTAGAGAATTCATTAGATGCTTATCTTGAACACATAATTCATGTATTAATCTTCTAAGCCATAACATTTCACATATCCCATTCGCCATCCCTCTGTATTTAGCTTCAGCACTTGACAAAGCAACCACCCCTAGTTTTTTACTCCGCTAAGTTACCAAATTTCCACCAACAAAGGTTAAGTATCCTGATTTAGACCTCTGATTATCAATTGACCCCACCCAATCTGTATCAGTATATCTTCAATAGTAATTGACTTGTTTTTCTAGAATAAAATACCCTTTTCCAGGGGAAGATTTTACAACATCCATATGCTCTTGACTTGGGGAGTGCATGAACTGGCTGATTACACTCAAAGAATACGCCAGATCGGGTCTTGAGTGAGCAAGATACATCAATTTTCCTACTAGCCTTTGATATCGCTCCTTGTTTGTAGGTACTTGATCAGGATGAATGCCTAACTTCAAGTTTTCGATTGTGGGAGTACAAATTGGACTACAAGCGGACATACCAGATTCTTTTAAAAGATCTAAAATATACTTTCGTTGAGTTCGGAGCATGCATTTCTTTGATCTTAGGACTTCTATTCCCAAGAAATATTTTAATGGTCCAAGATCCTTCATCTCAAAGTGACTGCCAAGATAGTCTTGTAATGCCTTCTGCTCCTCCAAATCATTTCTAGTTACCACCATGTCGTCAACATAGATGATGAGTGCAGTTATCTTCCCCTTCATGTGCTTTAAGAAAAGAGTGTGGTCGGCATTACTCTATATGTATCCAAAAGCCTTCATTGAACTAGTAAATCTACCGAACCATGCTTTGGGTGATTGCTTCAAACCATACAATGATTTTCACAATCTACACACTTGTTTACTCCTTGAGAGTGACATACTACACTCAGGGGGTAGGTCCATATATACTTCTTCTTAGAGAGTTCCATGCAAAAAGGCATTATTTACATCAAATTGATGCAAAGGCCAATCAAAATTCACAGCTAGAGAGAGCAAGACACGAACTATATTAATGTTGGCTACCGGTGAGAATGTCTCTGCATAGTCAATCTCATACGTTTGACTATAACCTTTTGCAACGAGTATCGCTTTGAAACATTCAATGGCTCCATCGGATTTATATTTGATTGTGAATACCCACTTGTATCCCACTGGTTTCTTTCCATTTGGTAAGTCAACCACATCCCATGTCCTATTCTTTTGGAGAGATCACATTTCTTCATTCATTGCTTCCTTCCATCTGGTATCCTGTAAAGCTTCCTGCACATTATTAGGAATAGACACAGTAGATAATTGATTCATAAATACCTCACACCCCTTTGACAATTTATTGTAGGATATAAAATTACTCATAAGATATTTTAGATTAGACTCCAGGACAGGTTCATATTATAGTTTTGGTACTTCCCTAGTGGTGCAATTGGGTAATATTTTCCTATGGGGATCAGAGATTACCTGAGGGGCTGAGTGAGATGCAGGCTTGTGAGACAATTAGTCATATGGTACTGGTGGCAAAGGCATAACTTGATTATCTTGAGTTGTGGAGAGCACATCATTAGTAGCCTCACCATTATTTACTGCATGAGACCGCTCACTTTCATGCACGTCAATTCCATGCATATCACCACTTGTATTTATTTCATCCAATTGGTCCAGTCCCTTAACCTTGCATGGATCATTATTGGGTTCCAAAAATTATACATGAGACCATGTATTAGTAAGTGCATTAGCTGGTTCCAATTGCTCCCCTTAAGGTGTAGACTCGGGTTTGGAGTAATATATCTCCTCTTCATAAAATTGAACGTCACCAGTGATGTAGAATTTTTGAGTGGGTGGATGATAGTAGCGATACCCCTTCTGATGCAAAGCATAACCAAAAAATAGGCACCGAAGGGTACGAGGTTCCAATTTATATATGTCTCAAGTGTGTGGGTAAGTGCACAAAGGCAGTACAACCAAATATTTTAGAAGGTAAATCGGGTAGAGAGGGTGATTGAGTGGATTCTTAGAGTAACTGAAGAGGAGTTTGGAAGTGTAAGGAGCTTGAGGGTATCCTATTAATGAGGTAGGTTGTGGATGAGAGGGCTTCTTCCAAAAAATATGTAGGCATATTTGCACCAAATAAGGATGCACGAACTGTCTCAAGGAGATGACAATTTTTTCGCTCTGCTACCCTATTCTATTGAGGGGAATATGGGTAGGTTGTCTGATGAATAATTCCATGAAGATTCAAATGAATATGGAAGCACGGGCGAAATAGGAAATAATTCGCCTCCATTGTCACTTCGAATAACTTGTATGCGGGTGCCATATTGTGTCATGACCATCCTGTGAAATTTCAGAAATAAGGAACTCACCTCATGCTTATGTTTCATTAAACATACCCAAGTCATACGAGTATTATCATCGATAAAGTTGACAAACCATCGGGCATTGCTTAGTGAGGGTTTCTTTGTAGGTCCCCATATGTTAGAGTGAATAATCATAAAAGGTGCTGGACTCTTATTCATACGAATTGGAAAAGGAACATAATAGCTTTTAGCCAAGTCACAAACATCACATTTAAAACCAAAATCTGACAACTTAGTAAATAATTGAGGAAACAATTTCTTCAAGTACCCAAAGGACACATGACTAAAGCGTTTGTGCCACAACCAAATTTCAAATTTTGAAGACTAGTCGAACCATCACTGGAAACCACTTGAGCCACTGTAACCATTCTTTTAGGTTCCAACTTAAGATAATAGAGCTTCCCTCGCCTAGTACTACAACCAATTGTCTTCCGAGCCTTAAGATCCTTAAAAGCATAGTGGTTAGGCCAAAAAATCACAACATATTGTAAGGCAAGTGCAATTTGTGAGACAAATAACTGGTTATGGCTAAAAGATGGAACAACAAGTACTGAATCCAAGTTTAAAGAATTAGTGAGAGAGATTGAAACTTCTCCTACTGCAGGAGAGGAAGTACCATTTGCTGTAGACACAATAGGACGATCAGATGGTGTCAAAGAATTAATTGAGGTGGTGTCAAAGGTCATGTGAACTGTAGCTCCTGAACTCTCCAGAATCCTTTACTTTGAACTCTGAGTTTTATCTTAGTATCAGAGCGCCAGTTTTGACAAACTTCCAGAAAAATAAGTCAATTACTATTGAAGGATACACTGATGCAGATTGGGTGGGTTCAATTGATAATCAGAGCTCTACATCAGGATACTTAAACTTTGTGGGTGGAAATTTAGTAACTTGGTGGAGTAAGAAACAAGGGATGGTTGCTTTGTCAAGTGATGAAGCTAAATATAGAGGGATGGTGAATGGGATATGTGAAATGTTGTGGCTTAGAAGATTAATGCATGAATTACATGTTGAACATAAGCATCCAATGAAACTCTACTGTGACAACAAGGCAGCGTGCGATATTGCTCACAATCCGGTTCAACATGATCAGACAAAGCAAGTTGAAATTGACAGACACTTCATCAAAGAGAAGATTGAGGGTAAGTTAATTGAAATCCCTCTTGTACGATCTCAAGACCAACTTGTTGATGTGCTCACTAAGGCCATGTGCACTCAAGCGTTCAACCAGTGTCTCCATTTTGGGTAGCCATGGTGTTCAGGTGATGATTTGAAACTAGCACTCTGATACCAAGATAAAACTCAGAGTTCAAAGTCAAGGATTCTAGAGAATTCTTTTTTTTCGTACCTCATATTACACACGTATGGTCCCTTTTTAAGTAGCCAGGATTACAACAAACTGGTTCCTAAAGTCTAATATACAAACTACACTAATCTAGGAATTTCCTAACTATCACAAAGATATTATGTAATAACAGAGTCTACTCTATCTATAAAATGATACAACAAAAACGGAGAAAATCATGGGAATATCAAATCATTCCGTGACACAGCAAACAAATAATTACATAGATGCCAAAACTTAAAATCACTCAAAGTCGTTAATAGGCATCTTTAGGAAGGCCAAGAGTGTCGAATATGGAATTTTGGTTAAGGTCTTGTGGTCATAAGCTATCCAACACCTGTATGTCTGAGTGTTGTAAAAATGGCCCAAGCACTTGCAATCGTTGGTACATTTGTTCCCGCAAGTCTTCAGCTTCATGGGTCCATTTCCCTTGCTGTATTTGCTCGTGAAGTGATAAGCTCCTTCAAGCTTCACGTAACGCACACGTTGCTTTGCTTTGCAAGCTTTTTCTACGTTTGCTTGCTCGCACTTGGTGGTCCATTTCTTCAGGCCACTGGGAGATGGGCAAGCAACACAAATGCCGTTACTGCATAGCGCCAATTCCCCACATGTCTCTGGCAATTGGCATATGCCCTCCGGTGACTCCGGTTTTGTATCGAAGAGAGTGAAGCTGTTTTCCCAGACTATATCACCTCGACGTTCGTTGCCGTAAAGATAAGTATAGAAGAGTTTGAGATTGCCACTGATATGTAACCGAAGATATGATAATGTTGAGTTGTAACTTCGGCTACTCAATCGTAAGTTTCCGAGTTGTGTGCTCAACGATAAGTCACCGTCAAGCCTTACATACTTCAAAAGTCCCTCTTCTAGCCAAACCTGCTCGAAAATGAGAAGTAGATGTATGGCACTTTGGGGGACTTTCGGCTTGTGTAATACGTACATAGACAATGATTTTGGTTTCGAAACCAAACTATATCGACCATTTTTGTTCTGCTTCCATGAGGCCCTACTGACGAGTTTTGGATACTCCGTCAAGCTTGAGAGATTGACCCACCGAGAGGGTATCAGTTGGTTAATCAAAACTTTGCCAAACAAACTTACGATTCTTGTCATAAAGAACCATGTTACCGTTCGACAGCAAATCAAACCCGACGACGCCTTTGTTGGCAGTGTTGGTTTTCCAAGCGATGCGACCATCGGAATGGGCCAGGACGAGGTTTCCGTCCTCTCCAAAGGTAAAGGTGGCGTACTCACCAATGGGGTTTCCCCGGTTGGCTTCCCAAACCCACCGCATTAGACCCTCCGAGGACTCTTTGGCTTTGCCCATGCGCACGGCGAGAGTGTACTCATTTGGGGTATTGTTGTACATGCATAGTTGGAATGGATGATCGAAGGGAAATATCACCAAACGATAATTGGCACCATACTCTACTTTATACTGATCTCCAAATTGCCCTGCATTGACAAACTGAAATGTTCTAGAGGGAGGAACAGAAGCTTGAGCAATGGAAGACGATAAGATTGAGAACAAGAAAGAGAGAGCACAAAAGACATTTATCTTAATACTAGATGGAGAATGAAAAACTGTAGGAGTAGTAGTTTCGCAAATTATCTGATTTTATGCGATCGTCTTTGGTATAAATAAAAGCAAAAATCAATCAAAAGAAAAATAGCAGATGATACCAAAAATTTGGTAACGTAGTTCGGCACTCCTTGCCTACGTCTACAGGGCCCTCACCCAAATTAATACTTTTACCGAAGTACAATAGAATTACTCGAAGCTTTACTAGGCCGACACCACTCAACCCTTGACACTATCTCTCAACCTCACTTCCTGTTAAAGAATTTCACACCTAATACTACGACCGCCTTATACTAACCTCAATAGAGAATGTTTCTCAATAATCTTTTAACGAAAAAAATAAACAAATAACTCAAGTGATTAAACAAAATTCAACATAAATGAAAAACACTTGAGACAAAAGAAAAACAACTTCCTAACAGGTTCAGTTCCACTTAAATAGATTTGAAAGTTGTCACCACACACTATGTGCTGATTCACGCAAATAAAAGTATTAACTCACAGTTGCAGTAGGAAGACATCAAGTAGGACAGACCATGCAGACAAGCCTTCACATAAAATCTAGCAAAACCCGCACCACGACTAACCTTGGCAGAAAACACACACAATATGCAAAACATCCCAGCCGTGAGCCACATAACAAAAAAAATCAACTCCCAATCGTGAACACTCTAAGATGTCTCACCCATAAAGACATCAATCAACAAACTTTTCAGCCCACGATGGAAATATATCAATATATAGATCACCATGTTAGTGCTTTCATGCGCTTTGTTTTATCACCAAAACAAACAAATCATAGCCTCACTTCACAAACATTTGAAACCAACCCAAAACAAGGCAGAGACAAAATCACGTACACAAGGAGTCACAAACTTAGAGTCACGCTCCCACCACACACCATCTACAGCTGTCTCGCAATATCCTTCAATCCACCAGCGTAATACACACACATACCACTCAAATCACTCACACACACACCCTCGCTTATTTAGTCGTAGGTCATGTCTAATTTTCATAAAACCCACCATTGTATGTTTTAGAGAATGTCACTTAATTCACCAAGAAACTTACAAAAATGCCCTTAACCGTTCAGCCACAATTTTACGTAGAACAACTTCATTCACATCCAAAGACTTCCAACCATGCCCCTATTTCTTCATCATACACGTAAATTAATTTTATTCAAACTAGAATTTTCTTCAATATCCTTTATCAAATACCCATCTATTCAAAATAGATTCTATTCTATCTAAAAACATTATCCAATTAGGTTTTGAATCCAAGATAATAAAGAATATGCCAATTTAAAGAAGTATGCTAAAATAAAATAAAATAGATATATTTAACATATATCTAACAATCTCCCCGTTTTTTGCATATTTGTCATAAATCCGAAGCTCCCTTTAAGTCACATAAATGGGCATATAGATATCACATTTACAATTCATATGAACTCTCCCTCAATCCAATATCAAGTTCCAAAGAACATCTATAAGAACAATAATTCAATCATCCAAATTTCTCTCCCTTGGAACAAAAAATGCCAAAAAGTAAGACAAATAGTCACACATATACCTTGAAATCTCCCCCTGAATAAAACAATCACCATAAACAATCTAATAACTCCCCTTTGGGACAATAGTGTCAGAACGAAGAATGTCTTCAACACAGTCAATCTCAACGAATAAAGAAACATAAAGATCAACAGTAGGTGCAGCAGAAGAATCATAAGCATGCCAAGATGACAATTTACCACCATTCAAAACACCGAGAGATATGCCCAAAAGAGAGAAAGACACCTAAGAGAGAGACCTATACTGATAAGAGAGCTGAAAAGTCTTTAGTGGAACCAAATAAAAGTCACAATGTAAACTATTAAAAAGACGGGACGACAATGGCAACATAAAAACAAAAGAAGAACTAAAGAAAACAATTTTTTTTACTTTTCTTTCCTTTTTGTTTTTTAATAAATAACAGCAAACTATACTTAAAAAATGTAAAGCACACAGTCCTTGTGCTCCTCAAAGAAATTTAAACCTGGGCTTATTCCTCGTCACATTATCTTGTTCATTAACTATCTGATTGATTTTTTCATATGAAGTAACTGACTTATCCTCAGTCTGAACAGTTGCTTCAAAAGCAGCAACTAACTGTGAATCTGGACACCTTCTTGTTTTTCCTTCACTATGTCTTTTTGCTTATCCTTGACCCTTTCTAACCCAAGTGGATTTCAGTACTAAAGTCTGATTCTGAAATTTACAAGAGGGATATAGGGTCCTTCGGTTTTGGCTTCTTTGAAACAACATCTGCAGTAATTTATAGCATTTTGGCCTTATGTGCCTGATAACTCTGCGAAAATGACTTGTGGGAACAAATCTTTGATTCTTCCTCGATGTTTCTTCTTAGACAGATATGGGTATATCAATTTTCTCATCATTCACCTTGGAGCACTCACCCTTATAGCCAATGCCTTGAATATCTCCTTTAACCTTATCAATTTCCATTAACTTTTCTAGTTTTTCTGTGCCTCTATTCAACATTCTCAATCCCTTTTTGATACTTACTAATTTCATTCTAACTTTACCGAGCTCACCTAATGCCAACTTCAAATTCGTTTCTAACCCTTGGATAATGTTCTTCATAGAGATATTTTCTTCTTTCAATCTTTCATTATTTCTACAAATATTCACCCATTTTTCATACATAACTTTGTAAGACTCTTAAATATTCTCCTTTCTATCATCTAGGCCACTTTCATCATTGTCATAATCTAATATTGGGTTTTGAGCTGAGTTGTTTGTGTTTTTCTTAAAAATTTTCGTTTTCCCCCCTTTTACGCCTTCAATTACTTCCTTCTTAGTTACTGTTAAGCAAGTAACTGGAATTTTGCTATGTAAAGAAACTAATGCAGCACCATTAGCGATTTCTTCTTTACTACCATACTCACTTCCGGATTCATTCTCACTCTAAGTGCTTCTATAGGATTTCTCTTTTCTCTTTTTCAAAGAGTTAGAACATTTGGCTTGAACGTGACCAAAGCCCTGACACTCATGACAATGGATTCTCTTCACCTTCCTTTCACCCTTTTAAGCTTTGGCTTGTTGCTTTAAGTTGATACTCAATGAACTCCCAGCTTGTTGTCTAAATTCGAGTTTGTCCTTTTTCATTCTTTTAAACCACTTACTGAACTCTCGTGTTAATAGCTCCATATCTTCATTCTCATCGGATTCATCATCTGTATCATTCACACCTTTTCCAGTTTTAACATGTAGTGCCAATTCTTTGCTTCTTTCTTGCTTATCTCTTAAAAGATTCATTTTAAAATTTGTAAGGATTTCAATTACCTTCTCCAATGACAGATCATTAATGTCGTGGGCCTCTTCTATTGCTGCAATTTTTGGACTAAATCTCAGAGGCAGTGATCTCAACGTCTTCTTGACTAGTTTCAACTCGAAATATTTCTTTCCGAGTTAATGTGCCTGATTTGCTATATCTCGCAATCTTTCATGAAAGTCCCCAATAGTCTCATTTTCATCCATCTTCAGTTCTTCAAATCTCATAGCTAACATCTGTAATTTTACTCCTATCATATATTTGGACCCTTCATGAATAGTCTGTAAAGTATCCCACGCTTCTTTAGCCAACTCACAGGCCGATATCATTGAGAAGCGTCCTTTATCAACAATACTGAAAATTGTGTACATTGCTTATGTCCATTCAGATGGATCTTTTAGAATTATCTCTCCCTTATCGTTAGTAATCATCGGATTTGTCCAGCTATATAATACTGAGTTTTATACTCTTGTTCTCTGCGCCTGAATAAAGACCGTCATCTGTGATTTCCATGCAGGATAATTGGAACCGTCTAACAATGGTGGCTTGATAATTGATGCTCCTTCTCTTATGACCATAATTGCTAAACCTGAATCTGCACTAACTTGATGTACCAAGTTCTAATTCGGTGACCTGCTCTGATACCAATTGAAAAATCGTATAAGTTAATAGTTTCGCAAACTTTTCAATTTTATGTGGTCATCTCTGGCACAATAAAAACAAAAATCAATCAAAATCGAAATAACAAATGACACAAAAAATTTGGTAACACAGTTCGACACTCCTTGCCTACATTTGTGGGGCCCTCACCCAAATTAATTCTTTCATCGAAAAACATTAGATTTACCTAAGGCTTTACTGAGCTGATGCCACTCAACCCTTGACACTATCTCTCAACCTCACTTCTCGTGAAAGATTTTCATACTCAATAACACGACCGACTCATGTTGACTTCGACAGAGGATTTTTCTGAACAACTATTATTAAAATGATAATTAATAAAAATAACTTAAGTGATCAATCAACTAAGAATAGAATAATAATACACTTGAGTTAAAAGAGAAGAACAACTTCTCGAAAGTTCTAGCTCCACTGAAATAAATTTGGAAGTCATCGCAATAACAATGGGCTGGTTCACGCAGAACTCATAATCAAGTCACGAAAACTTCTGTAGAAATCACAGCTGCAAGAATACGTAATCAACGACAACACATGAAAGAAAGCGCATAACAAAACCATTCAGCTCAGGTGACATGATCTACAGAAATTTCAGCACAAAGATAACCAGCTAATTATCGCATTTCAAGAATCAAGAGAACCCCATATGTCTTTCATGCACAAGTCCAAAAGAACAAGTCTTGATTCAACAAACAGTTAAACCACCACCGTGTATCTCCCACCCAAAAAGAACAACACACCTTCAGCTGTGTTTTTCGAAAAACCCAATTTACACTAACTACACCATTGACGCAATACCCATTTGATTCTCTTTTTCCATTATGAAGATATGCACAACTCTCACAATGAATACCCACACTACTCTCATAGACATTAGTTGTAGGTTACACACACAAGTTGTACATGTTTATTGAAAACCACTTAATTCACAAGGCAAATTCCAATAATGCCCTTCAGCCCCCGCATTCACGTAATGCACCATAAGTCTTCACAAGATCCACATCTATTCAAGATAGGATTTCATACTATCTAGAATATTATCCAAATAATTCTTTTTGAATCCAAAATAATAAAAATCTGATAAGTCCAATTTATAAAAATATGCCAAAATAAAATAAGTAGATATAGACACCATATATCTAACAATTATTATACTCAATTAATTATTTACCTAATTTACATTCTCGGTTTTACATTTTTAAGTTAAGTTAAAAGATTTTCTAACTTTTAAATCATGCATGATGCATGCCGTGCATTTCAAAGTTTCAATGACCAAAAAATTTAAGATAAATCAAGGCATCAATTATTAATCAATTGAACCACGACAATGAACCAAAACCAAGCTCCTTTCATTCAACTCCAAATCCAATCCATTATCTAACCAACGGCAAATCACAAATCCATTCACAATTTCATTCCAACTTCCAAGTCCAACTGATTCACAATCATAACACAAATGTAATTAAGCAGAAAAATTCAACTTAAAAATGAAAACACACCTAAATAAATTCACAATCGGTTTTGGAGTTTGAGTTTAGATTTGGTATTATTCTAGATCTGACAGCTACGGATGTGTGGGGGACAAAGGAGAGTAGCTGATGGTGGCGTGGTGCGTTGGTGGTCCTCGTGGAGGAGGCCTGAAGGCTGATGGAGGTCTGGATGAGGCTCGGTGGTGGCTGGTTCGCGTGGTAGAGGAAGATCTGAAGATGATAGTCGTGTGGTATGCGGTGGTTCGTGGTTGTCTTGTCTCCGGAGAGGGAGGAGCACCGCCAGAGATGGAGAGGAAAACGAGAGAAAGAGAGAGTGGAGAGGAGACAAGAGCGTGAGATAGAGAGAGGATGGAGGCGTGAGGTGAGTCTAAAAGAAAGAGAAAAATTGAAATTAGTAGAGGAATGAGGATGTGTGCAAGTGTCAGCGATGGGGGGTTTAAGGTAAACTTTTTTTGTTTTGTGCAAATCAATCTTGAGATTTATAAAAATTACTCGGTACCAATTGAAAACACCCGATATCGGCCGGTACCAAAACCTTAGATACCATTCCATTTTGCGGCTGGTACGGTATCGTTCGGCGAGTACCGGCCAGTATGGAACAGTATTCTAAATGTTGATTTCAGTTAGTATTTATAAGAAGGGATTATAATCACTACCATAAGTCAATAACAAACTGCCATGCTCTTTGTTTTATGCTCTCACATACCAAAGGATTCAGGAACTTTGATTCAAGAACGTAAGTATACAAGACATTATATGAAATTTAAACAACAACAACAATAACGACAAATCCTCGGTAGAAATTTGCTAACTCAAAGGATCAGAGGAGGTCCAGTAAGGCGTATTAAAGTCTAAACAAAGGAAGAAATTTCTTTTTCTATTAAAATGGAACCTTTGTTCTAAGGGTGCAAAGGCTTGATGATGATGGGGAGGCCATATTGTGGCTGCAAGGTGATGTAGTTAATTGGAGCGTGTTTATACTCTGAAGAAAGGGTAAGAGAGAACCTCTGAAGAACCAAGCTCAGTACTGTTTTGGCCTCCAGCATTGCAAAATTCTGGCCAATGCAAACTCTAGGCCCCATTCCAAATCCGAGAAAAGCATTTGGGTGTGTTGCAGCTTTAGTAATACCCTCCTTGAACCTGAATGGATTGAATTCATTCGCATCCTCGCCCCAATATTGTTTGCTTCTGTGTATCTTTATGATGGGTATTGTTAAACACGTGTTTTTGGGGACCATCAAGTTCCCAACTTTTATGTCTTGTAACACTTCCCTGTTCAGCTCAATTGCTGGACAATACAGCCTCATCACTTCTAGTAAAACCATGTTTACCTACACAAACTTGGCAACTTTAGTAGCTGGTCCGTAGCAAAAAGTAAAAACCAATTAGGGGTCATTATATGTTACCAATTTTAGTTTGGATAACATATCTGCATCAGGAATTTCCATTCCACACTCTCTCAACACCTCTTCTCTTAGTTTCTCTTGCCAATCTTGGTGTAGACTTAATAAGAAAGCTGTCCAAGTTAGCAAACTGGAGGTGGTCTCATGACCTGCAAAAAAGAATGTTTTGCATTCCTCCATGATTTCATCCATGCTCAACTTGGGGCTGTTGCTCTCGCTATGCTCTGAGGCTCCAATTATCAGACCAAGCAAGTCATCTCCATAGGAGGGATCTGAATTAGTGGCATGAGATTTCATTCTGCTTCTTATTATTTGCTTTATTGTATTCTTCACTTTCCTGTCTAGCTTCCATGCCTGAATATTTGATGGAGTGGGAAGATACCTAGTGGTTCAAATCAAACAGCAATTTATGAAAGAACAAGAACAAAAACTCAAATCCCATCATAAGATAATGGACAGAAATAGTTACTGGCTTCCGGGTATAAAGACACTAATATTTGCAGCTGCAGAGTATTTCTGTAGCTCTCGTTGTGCTCTAAATGCCTCTCTCCCTTGAATGTAGCTGCTTCCAAAGGCGGTGCGGGAGATAACGTCGGCGGTAACCTTTTGGAATTCGGTGTTCATTTCTAGTTTCACGCTATTATCTTTAGCTTCAATGGCTTGATGGTTCCACTCGTCGAGAATGGACATGGTACATGTGGCCATCAACTTTACCATATCCTGTCAACTCCAAAATTCAAGGATTATGGAGAGTAAGAGACGAAATTACGTAATGGCTGATGATCAAGTGGGAATTTAAACACAAGAAGTTTATGACCTTGAGCTTGTCCATGGAAAACGCAGGATTGATAATACTTCTGTGTGTAGCCCACTTTTGTCCATCAATTAGAACTAATCCCTTTCCTGTCAGTCTTACCACCATAGGCCTGGATTTGATTTTGGTAATGCAACCAAACTTGTTTGATAATATTTGCTTGGCTAGCTCAGGTTCTGTGATCGAAACCCTTGGCTTTGTCCCGTACCAAAATAGAATCGTCTCTCCTGAAATATGAAAAAAAAGTTCACTTAATTATTCTTGTCTACTGACAAACTGAAACTTTCGTCAACTTACCATACTCAGGACACCACTTGTGGTAGTGAGGCAGAACTCTTTGAGTGATATCGTTCGACTTTGTATCTAAAACGATTTCACTTGCAACCATCTTCAGGCTTTTCATTTCATCTAGAGATCCTGATAGGAGCGAGTGGGGTGGTCCATGAACTCCTTGTTTCCTGAAGTGTTTAGTCAATGCGTAAGGTCTCCACAGGACGAAGTTAACTATTTCCCAAACCCTTGTGAAGAGAAGAACCACCAACCCTGCAAAGATGATTCCAAGGTAATCCATTTGCAGGGACGATTGGAAGACTGACGAGAAGGGCAGCTTAATATATCTACAATAAAAAAACACAGGCTCGTGGTGATGAGATGATGATCCCCAACTTGGCATCTGATACCTGTTTACCTAGTTCTAGAAGTCATGGGATATTGAATATTGTTCAAATATAAGAATTCTACGTAGCCACCGACTGTTCAACAATGGCAACTTGTTTACTAGTTCAGTTTCGTGGCCTGTAGTTCAATTGCTCTTGGTGCCACTCGATTTGATGACGTCAAAGTAGGCTAACGAAAAGCTGGTTTGGTAAGAGTGCTCCGGTGGTGGCCAAAAGTAAGCGTGTACACATATTAATTAAGTTAATCAGGATGTCATTCATTTGACTGGTCATACCCAATTCTCAATGCCGTCTAAATCATTTAGCAAATGTCAACGCTCATATTATTTGAATCTTTTTTATTTATTTATATGTTTCTTTTTTAACATGTACCTCTCGGTTTCATATTTGTTAATATTCGTATTTGATAATTATAAAAAGTGATTTAAAATTTTTATTAAATTTAAATTCTATTAAAATAAATTTAACCGTAAGATCAAACGTGTTGTCAAAAAAAAAAAAAAACTAAAGATAAGTATTCCTACTAAACATGTATAGGCTTTTCCTGCACAATGTTTGTTTTCAACCCAAAAGGCCCATCATGTACAGTAGTTACGTAGTGTGCTCCATATGGTAATCAACATATGAGCCTTTCTATTGCATATTTGCCCTATACGGCGGCGTAAGGCGTAACCTTTCCCTATCAGTTTCTATTAACCCTTATTCGTCTCAACAGAAATTGAGATTCACAAGTCATTTAGGTCAAGATTGAAGTCGGACAAAAGTAGTCGGTGAAGATAAATCTTTAGACAGAGTTAAGTGGAGTAAATTTTAATTAATTTTATCAAGTTTAAGTTTATATATAATTTTTTATTAAAGAAAAGTTTTTTTCTTGGTTGTAGTAGGGACAGGCGGACAGTGTTAGACCCCTAAACTTCGGAGCAGCTCTCAGTGACCTCCAATGAGGAGCCTTAGGGGGGAGGTTAGCTGGATACACGCATGAGAGAGGCATGCGAAAACACTAAGGCAA
>JAOTAY010000004.1:4718844-4740557 GCA_025629805.1 Erythroxylum baracoense
TGAAACACTTCGAGGGTCGTTGAAGGCTGAGTCTTGCTTAAGCGGACTAAGTGAGGCTGCCGTACAAAGGGTATTGGTGATAGAATTCGGTGAAAGTTCGAGTCCCAAGGTGAACCTTTGTATCAGCTGCCATCGTTAAGGCACACATTGCCTCGTATATAGGTCAAGTTACATAGTATAAATGGGTATGATCCTCTGTAAGAATGGGCATCCATTAACAAGTAACCTAAATATTCACATCATATTATCATAAATTGTTTATAAATACTATTAACAATATCACTATGATTACGTGTCTCCTCTGTCAACTTATTTTGATCCACTAGTATGAGAAGACAGCTTCCTACTGTCCATTCTACCAAACCAATCTAATGTTGCTCTCTTCTTAGTTTTTATAGTTTGCAATTGTCTTAGAGTTATGTTAAATTTCTCTTTAAACTTTAGGAAATATACATAGCATAGGTACCATATAGTCTCCTTTGAATATTCAAGAAAAGCTGAAGCTCACCCATTTTTAATTATATCAAGTCTCTAAAGTTGTTCATTAAAGCTTTCAACATTTGTAGATCATGCACGTACTTAAAATTGTCTTTAAAAGTCTTTTCCACCATTAATATTCATGCTAATATTATGTTGATATGAAATACTAAATTTACCGTTATGTTAATTCCCACAAAAGAAAAGTTTTTATTACTTAATATTTAAAAAATAAAAATTATTTGATATGATATACTAAATTTACCATTATGTTAATTCTCATAAAAGAAAAATTTTTAAATAAAAAATCACTAACATTAATTAAATTAAAAAAATAATGAAAATATTTGATTAAATAATTTAGACCTTTATCTAGTTGTTTGACAAAATAATATTCAATCATTTCCATACTTGCATAATACAATAATATTTGGCTTGGCAAACTTAGAAAAGTTAATAACTTAGAATATAATTTACTATATTTTCTCCTAAGTATGTTAATTTCTTGTATCTTTAGAAATTAATTTTTTCTATCATAAAAATTCCCTCTTTAGTTTTTCATTTTTAATATAAGTTATTAAATTTTATTTTTATTTTTTCTCTGTCACAGATATAATACTATTAATATATCTTTGTGATATATTGTCAAGCTATTGGTGTTCTGTTTTACCTGCATACTTATTCCAGATCTATACAGGTGCTTTTGTTCTTTTTCTAGTCCAATTGTCCTATACTTGGTTTATATTATGTTTCCTAAAAAGTATTTGTCTAGAAGTGAAAAAAAGAAAAAAAGAAAAAAAGTAGAAATGTAGAATAGTTAATAGAATCTTAAAAAGGAGCAATTAATAAATTTATTAAAAGAGTAGGCTCATCTAAGAATCTTGAGGAATTAGGTTAAGGTAGTTTTGAACAATATAAAGAAAATTTAAGTGATGAGATTCATATTCATGAGGATATTAGTAATTTGAGTGAGCATGTTCATGTACCAAATGCATCTACTCTAGAAAAATTAAGGGCAAATGAGCAACTAATCCCTAAATTGGATATTTATGATCCTAGAAATTGGAATAATCTTGATAATAAAGTAAGGGACATTTTAGTTGAAAAAGGGCATGTAAGAGAATTGAATCTTGTGTTTCCTTTAGACAATATCTCTCAATATTTTTCATATTCTTATTATTTTGGAAATTTGAGTAATTGAGAGATTAGCGATAGAAAATGGTTGGTTTACTCTAAACATATAGATAAAGTATATTGTTTTTATTATAAGTTGTTCAAATCAAATAACAAACAAAGTGCATTAGCAAATGATGAATTTATAGAATGGAAGTATCTTAGTGAGAGACTCAAAGAACATGAGAACTGCATTGAGTATATAACTAATATGAGAACTTGGAATGAATTAAGAGTAAGATTGAGCAAAAATTAAACAATTGAAAAAGATTTGTAACAAGAAATTGCAAAGGAGAAAGAACGTTGGAGACAAGTTTTGATAAGAACAGTTTCTGTTGTGAAATATCTTGTTAAATATAATTTGACTTTTCGAGGATCCAATGAGAAACTTTACGAAGATAGTAACGGTAATTTTTTTAGGATTGATTGAGATGATTATTGAATTTGATGTAATAATAATGCAAGATCATGTTAGCGTATTCAAAATCATAAAATTCATCTTCATTATCTTGATCACAAAATTCAAAATGAGTTGATTTCTCTGTTGGCCCATAGTGCTAGAAGTTCTATCACAAGGATCATTAGAGAGGTAAAATATTTTCTATTATTCTTGATTGTACCCCAGATTTGAGCCATTAAGAACAAATGAGTTTATTATTACGATATGTGAATATGTCAAATAAAAAAATAAAAATAGAGGAGTACTTTTTAGAGTTCTTCAAGGTAAATGACACATTTAGATTAGGACTTTACAATGAATTATTAAATGCAATTAAGTCTCTTGATCTTAATGTCCATAATGTGAGGGGTCAAGGTTATGACAATGATTATAATATGAAGGGAAAACACCAAGGGGTTCAAAAGCAATTACTTGAAATAAATCTAAGAGCATTATATATATCATGTGTTTATCATAATCATAATCTTACTCTTAGTGATATGACATAGTTTCGTGTTAAAATTGTTTCATTTTTTGGAGTTTTGCAACACGTATATGCATTATTTTCAAGTTCTCTTAAAAGGTGGAAGGTTTTACTCGATAATATTTTAGGATTAACTATAAAATCATTGTCTAACACTTATTGGGAGAGTATAATAAAAAGTGTTAAAGTTATTAGATTTCAAGCTCCTAAAATAAGATTGACATTAATGGAATTATCTAAATCTTGTAATAATGCCAAGTCAAAGAGTGAAGCGAAGAGTTTGGTTACTATATTTGAGCGTTTTGAGTTTTTACTTGGTATGATTATTTGGTATGATTTTTTATTCGCTGTTAACAGGGTGACTAAAAAGTTGTAATATAAATCTATGTGCATTGATGCTACCATAAAACAATTAGAAGGTATGGTGGTATTTTTTAAAGAAATATAGAGATGAAGGGTTTGGCTTTAATATGAATATTGCCAAAAGACTCACAAATGAGATGAATATAGAGCCTACAATTCCAACTAGACGTATTATTAGGAAAAGACAATTTGATGAAATTGATCACGATGGAGAAATACAATTAGCTAAGGATTCTGTCAGAGTTAATTACTTTCTAGTTGTTATGGATATCACAGTTGCTTCGCTGAAGAATATATTTGAACAATTAATGACATTTGAAAATACTTTTGGATTTTTATTCAATTAAAAGAAGTTAAGGTCATTGGATGATAACAAATTAAGAGAATGTTGTACTAATTTTACAACAATTTTTTCTCATGATAATGTGTTAGATGTGGATTTAAATGATCTTTTTTTGAATAAAAAGTGTTGCAAATGACTTTGCCAAATGAGTTAATGTCATCAGTTGAAATTTTAAAATTTTTAAAGTTACAGATTGTTATTCAAATGTTTCAATTGCTTATCGAATTCTATTGACTATACTTGTGGCGATAGCATCAACTGAGAGAAGTTTTCAAAGTTAAATTTACTGAAAACCTACTTGAGGTTATCAATGTCACAAAAAAGGTTGAATGATTTAGCTATTTTATGTATCGAGAAGGATATGTTAAACAATATTGATCTTGATAATATTATTAATGATTTTGCATATAGAAATGTACGGAGAAATTATTTTTCGTAAATCATGATCATTTGTGTATTTGTTAGTGTAATTCTCTAACATGGCGTTTGGTTTACCTGTAAGAATAGAAAATGAATGAAATGATAATTCTTTAGGAATAAATAGATGGGAATAGAATAGAATATATATTATTTGGTTTGATTTATTCATGAGAATTTCTAATGATGATGTAATGCCAATATTTGGTTTGAAAACATAAATTTGAAATGACAAAGGAATAACTAACAAAAACACCAAAATATCTATTAGTCCCTACTAACTATATTATTATTATTATTATTATTATTATTATTATTATTATTATTATTATTATTATTATTATTATTATTATTATTATTATCATTATCATTATCATTATTATTAATTTTCTACTTATTATTATTATTTTTATCAATTATTTTTATTTATTATTATTATTAAGTGCATTATTATTATTAATTTTCTTCTTCTTTTTAATAATAATAATAATATCATTATTATTATTATTATTTTATTTTAATTATTATTCTTATCAATTTTATTATTGTTAGTATTATTATTAATTTTCTTCATAATAACAACAACAACAACAACAACAAGAAACGTGAGAAGGATAAAATTGTCTTCAATAAAATTACTTATTATTGGAATAGATAAAAATAGGTAGGGATCGTTTTTACCTATTACCCAAAGTTAAAGAATATATATTCTTATTATTAGTTATTCTGTGAATTGTTTCTAACCAAACACAAGCTTAACTAATATGCTAGGAATAGAATAGCTAATTCGTTGAACCAAACATGCCATTAAAGTCCTTGGTAGTGCTTATTTTATTCTTATCTAACCACAAAAATACACCTAACTATAACTACATGCATGATTATGTTGTTTTCTATAGTATAAGATATAACATAAAAGGTATAGGTGTTGGCATCCCTTATTACAAAGACTTCATATCTCTTGACATGTGATCTTCTATGAATATAAGTGAAAGGACCCATCCCAGAGTTCCTCTTCAGGAACCCGAGTGAAGCCCTCCTTGCAACCCCACAGTAGCCCTCCAATTGATATCTAACTGAACCAAAGGCTTCCCACAAAGCCAAGTCGTTTATCTTTTAAAAACTTTTATACTTTAAAAGTAAAAAACGTAAAAAATAGTGTGAAACCCTTTCTTTTTTTCAATCATTTTACTAAAACTTTCAGCAGCACAATGGCTATATTTTGACCTTCCCAAAATTTTGAAAAAAGACTTGCATAATGCAGTTTAAAACAAGCAATCATAAACATACAAATCTTAACATTTTAAAAACATCATTAAGGATCAAAGCCCTCATAGTTCATTAAAAAAAAGATATTTACAATTCCACTAATATTCATAAGATCACACTTTTGAACTCTTTCCAAAATAACTTAAAACATATCATATACATAGCAAAAATAACATAAACATAGTAGCACCCGATGATACAACTAATCTTGAGGCGGAGTCCCAATTACTGCAACACCTGTACACATACCTGGGGTGGTTTGTAAAACATAAAAATAAAGGTAAGCTAAATGAGTTCAGTGAGTGTAATCAGTTTACAAGAAAATTGAACTTTTTATAACAATATAACTGCAATATTTCATACAATCATAAAGCTCATGGTAAAACATTTTCCATAACAATTTATTTATGCACTATCAAAATTCGTAATAACATAACATTTCATAAAACAAAATTTCAATTTTTAAAAAAATTATTTCGAATTGATTTTCAAAATTAAACTCATCATATAAAAGTTTTCATTTTCCATTTTCCTTAATCAATAAACAGTGGTGGCAATAATTTTTCTAAAAAATTTAATATTGAAAACATTTTATAAAACACAATTTCTTTACCATACAATACACTAGGCCTAAAGTCGTGGAGCTAGTTCTGCATCGCTTACCTATAACAACTTAACTGCTATATACTGGTAGTTACGAAGCTGGTTCTGCATTGCTTACCTGTAACAAGTCACAGAGCTAGTTTTACATTGCTTACCCATGACTGGTTAACTACTATTTATAGAGCTAGTTCCACATCACTTACTCATAATAGGATAACCGTTATAAATTTACTAGTATAATAACATGTATAAAGCCTACCGATGTACCATAGGCAAAAACAACTCTTACATTTGCAACTCATTTTATTTTCTAAATCAAATATTGGAGGATTCATAAATGAAATATTGCAATGTCCAAATCATATAAAATTTAACTTTCAAATTACAACTCATATATTGCCAAAGCATACATTTATGCTAGCAATATTCACTTGTAAAATATCATTTGCATAAAACTCTGTATAAATATTCATTTCATGATCAAATGAAAACCATTTGCATAAACTTAATTTAAAGAACACTCACATGTCATCGATTCTTTTACAAAGAATTAAGTCATATAAAATAGTTAAAATACACTCACAGTTTTGCAAACTTATCTCTAAGCACACTCATGCGTTTGGTGCCTCTCCATTACCTACATAAAATGCATTTCATTTGGGAATTATTATTTCCAAATTATGAAATAAGACATTAAAACTATAAATTTGGTTTAACCGAATTCGTGTAACAAGTACGCTAACCGTACTTTTTGCTTACTTCTGTAAGCTAACCTATTGTTCTTTGTTTCCAAATCTAACTTTGAGAGTCACTTAAATACCATATTTTACCCATTTTAACTTACCAATTTCTTCAAAACACTACCTCGCCCAATTTAATTCACCATATAATGATCATGCATGATGAGTCATGGTTATGACCATATCCAAAATCTATACCTCTATTTGTTCCTTAATTTTCATATACCAAACGTTTAAATTAGATTTTGAGATCTGCTAGACATTTGTTCCCCTATGTCTCTAGTTTTCGTATCATAAAAATAATTCCATTTAAAATTATAAATCATGAAAATTTTACCAAATATCACAAGCTATTTGAACAGAGGACAATATCAGGTTACCATTTTCAATCTCAAATTTCAATATCATTCATCCCGAATTAGGTCTAGGTTTCTTCTAGAGATTTTTAGTACTATGTCGTAGATTTTAGGTCCAATTGAAAGCACTCAATTTGGAGGTCTTTAGGCTGATTTATTGTCAGAACAATGAGACTAGTTTAAATTGTCCTAAGACAGAATTCCACTACACATTCCTTTCTTGTCACATTCAACCAATTTTATGCAAAGAAACATCAAAGTAATACTAAGATACGATTGATCTTAAACACATCCATCTCACTCAAGAAAACCTATAAATTTAAGCTAGGAAAATTATCACTTTTTCCTCCAATCTTTTAGGTATTTGATGAATACTTAGTATTGATCAAACTCTCTTCAAATCATGCTCGAAAACCCATCAAAAATCAATTGCACTCTCCTTCTTCCCTCTTTAGCGGAAACTTTACTCTTTCTTCTCTTCTTTTTCTTCTTTTTTTTTAGTCTCTCACATTGCTCTCTCATCACTCTTACGCTTATGTTGAAAGAATGAAGCAAAATGTCTTAAGTTTTGCTTTTTATACTCATTTGATGTATTACACATGTTGCCTTCCTATTTTTCATCACTAATGACTCATCAAACACATGTCATCATCTCATTGGTCATCTCTCATGACTCATCAATAAACTAATACCATGTAAAAAGACCAAATTGCCCTTAATAAGTACAAAAAAACCAAATTGCCCATTAATGCATTTAATTAACCAACTAACCGAATTAAATCCTGAAAACTTTCCACAACTATCATATTTTCAAATTGACCATGAAATACTCTAACTATACTTATTGATTGGATGATTTTAAAAATTTTGAATGGGTTTAAAATATCAGTACCCATTATTATCGAAAAAGAGCATTTTAGTCCAATAATTTTGGATTACCTGAATTCTATTCAAATAACCTCTGTTTTGACCCATATCAGTTCTTGTGGACACCAATCCCAATTCTAACTCTAACTATATTATATTTTGAAATTATTCAATAACTTTTCGGTTGCCCAGAATAATTTTCAGATTAAATCCAAAAATCACTAAATGTCACCAAAATCATCCGGATTTCATTTGAAAGTGTCACATAAATCTCTTAAGCACATTTTAGGCCTTTTAAAACTTGTTTAGACTCATTTAGTAGCTTTTCAGAGTTTTTATAAATTTTTTATAATTTTCAGTCAAGTCCAAAATCATCTTTGGTATATTCGTGATCTCCGTGATAACTTCAATAATACATTTGAATGCTTATATTACTCTAGTATACCATAAATAGAGCATACTCCATAAATTGCATGTACCACACATTACACAGTACAATAATTGAACTAGGATATTATAATAAGATGTTCTCATCCCTTTCAAAATTTTATTTTAGCGAACCTTTTTGTTAAATTTTCTTTGATCTCACTATATCCTTGTTTCTTGACATTTCTCAAGATCTTCTAAAAATTTTAATAGTTCAACATAACTTACAAATGATCCTGTTGTATTTCCACCAATTTTTATCTACTAATTAAATCTTCTTCATATATTCAATCATCAGAACCTCCTATACCTTAACTTACTATTCATTATAATGAGGAAGGTGTTAGTGCTTTTTCATTGGTTCAATAATGCTAATCCCTCTTTTTGATTTGTTCTACTCTTAGGGCGGGAAAAAGATAAGAAAATGTGAAGCATTCTCTTGGTTTCCCAATCTGTGGCTTCTAAAAGTTACCCTCAAGGCATAAAGAAGCAATGTATTGCAACTTTGGCTAGCATTCCTCTACAAAGAATGGAAGTATAGATGAATTGACATCCAATATCAGAATTCGGTTTTTCTTTTCAACAATAACATGATAAGAGCATCCCTTTCAAAAAAGCCTATAAAACCCTATCTCGGCATCCCAAATCATGCTACCCTCCTAGGCCCGCAACACTAAATATTCCAAGCTAACCTATATTTTTGACAAACGACAGATAATCATATTTCTTTGAAAGATCATCCTTGGCGAATAGTAAAATCCAAATTCGATAAGTCAGGTAGACAAAATTTGTGTTGGACGATTAAAAAAAATACTTTTTCTTCCAAACCTTCCCTAAATCTCGATCTTTCAATGCCTTCCTCTAATGGATAACCCCTTTCCTTTCCCATCTATCAGAGTATTGAATTCCTCTAATAGTCTAAATATTTACTAACTATAGGATTGCTCCACTAGAGAGGTTAGGCATTCATTACTATGTGTAGATAATTACCAACATCTTTTCTTTCTCTGCTCAGATATGAGTTGAGAGTCAAGTACGAGTAGAATGTCAGAGGAAGCCTACCAATCAAATAAGTCAACCTTTTGTTCATCATCAAGATTTTAATGCTTATTCTATTGTTATCTCCATATATGAACAAAACATATATCATGAGGCAAATCTATAATTGGTTGTAAATGGTAGAAAATAATGGAAGAAGACTTATAGACATTTACTAGCACCAATACTTAGGATATAGTCAATTTACTTCTAGGAAAGTCTATTGTTGGCTGCAAATAAGTTGATAAAATTAAGATTCAAGTTGACAAATTAGTTAAAAGATATAAAGCTAGCTAGTTACTAGGGGATTCACCTAAGAGTATGGTATTAAGTATGTGGAAACATTTGCTCATGTAGCTTATTTAACCTCAATCCACAGTCTTATAGCAATCACTGCTAGTAAGCATTAGCCATTACTTTATATAGATGTCAAGAATGTCTTATTTAACAATGATCTCATAGAAAAAATGTATATGAAACTTCCATTTGGCTATGATCATCCACCAAATAAGGTTTTTTAACTTTGCAAAGCCTTATATAAATTGAAATGAGTTACTCAAGCCTTTTGTCAAATTTAACTTCACTATTGGTCTATTTGGTTTCTAGTTTAACTTTTATAATCGTGCCTTATTCATTCACAAAATGACCCAAAGGTATACTATTTTTCTTCTTTATGTTAACAATATGATAATTACATGTGATGATAGTTATTTCAACTCTCAAATAATTTTTACATTAATAGTTTGAGACGGAAGATATATGTAATTTGAGTTATTGTTTAAGGTCTTAAATTCGTATTTGATGAATCTAGCTATTATCTATCATAAACAAAATATTTCATAGATCTTATCTCTCGATCAGGTATCAGCGAAACCAATATTACTAGTATTCCCTTTAAACACAATGTTCATCTCTTTGCGACCGATAGGAATCTCCTCTATAATGGTAATCTTTATCTCTAATTAGTTGGAAATCTTTTATACCTTTCTATCTCCCACCTAATATTTTATATGTTATCCACATCATTAATTAATTCATATTAGAACCTTATACCACTCACTTCTTTGTTGTTCTTTATGTCCTTTCGTATAATATATATCTCTAATTAGTTGGAAATCTTTTATAACTTACTAACTCCCACCTAATATTTTTATGTGGTTCACATCATCAATTAATTCATATTAGAACCTTATACCACTCACTTCTCTGTTGATCTTTATGTCCTTTGGTATAATATAGGCACTCTCTTTTATGGTCTTCACTTTTTTCATTCATCTCCACTGGAGTTATGAGCATACTTTAATGTTAACTAGGTTGGAGATCCAATTTGTCAACACTATACTTATAGCTAATATTTATTTCTTGATGCATCCCTTATGACATGTCAAAGTAAGAAATAAACATTTATCTCTCGTTCTAACATAGAAACAAAGTACTAAACTCGCATAAATATAACCTCTAAACTCTATTGATGTTTCCTCTTCTTCTACAAATCCTATCTTTTATGATAATCCCAATGCTATACAAATTGCTCATAATGACATATCCCATAAGCATACCAAACATATTAGGATCGTTTTTCATATTATGCAACATGTTGTTATCCAGTGTACTTTTCAACTTATCCTTACTTCATCATAGTCTCAAATTGCAGAAATTTTTACTAAATCCTATCCATCTTTGTGATTTCAACAACCTTTTTTCAAACTTAAGATTTCTAACTCCTTACCACCTTAAGCTTGAGGGGAGATGCTAACTTTAAAATAACATAAATAAGAAACTAAAATAATTCCCTAACAATGACAACAAAAATTTTAGACGAGTTATCAAAGCCCCCAAAATTAATCTTTAAATCACTAAGCTTTTGTAGTAATTATGGAACCTAGTCAAATCTTAAGAGAAATAATGAGTAGCTTTTTTATTTCAATTGATAAAATAGAATAGATGTTACGATTAATTAACTGATTATCTAAAATCAACAAGGAATCAATAAATCAATTCAATATAAAAAAAAGAAATAATTTTACTTAACTTTGATTCAAGAGAAGGATCTCATTAAATTGTAACTTTAATCGTTGGTCTAAAAAGAATAAAATTTCACAACTCAAGTAGTTAGTCTAAAACCTATTACAATAAGCCATAATAATTCTTAATTTTCCTAAATTAATTGATTCACACATAGCATTTAAACCAAAACTTACCATTGATTGATTAGGTATGATCATATTCTATATCAATTAAATGACAGCAATAAGCTTAATGAAAGAGATTAAACATTATAGTAAATAATTGAGATAACTATAACTATTCAATTTAGTTTTTTCTCACAAGTTAAATAAGTAAGTACATAAATAACCTATTTGCCACTTGTACTAATTATTCATGACAATTATAGGTCAATAAAATAATGGATAGTTATAGAATAATTAATATTGAATTAATTTATCTTATTAATCTAAATTAATTACTTATGAAATAAAAGAACATGAAATGAGAAATACTTTAATTGAAACAAAAATCTAGGTTTAGAATAAAACCTCCCAAGGTTACAACTAGAGTTTTGATTTCCCTTGAATAATAAAATTCAAATTTAGCCATATATGGCTATAATTCCATACCAAAGATATATGAGAGAAGAGAATGAAAAAAAGGGAGTTACATTTTCCTCTTCCATTCCTACCTTAAAACTATTCTTTCAATATTCTAGAGATAATCTTTTAAACAAATCAAAATTCCTACATAATAAGGCTAAGAGTAAGTCTCCTAGTTGAATTGAAATTCTCAAAGTTAATCTGGCTCTAGCCATAATTTTCCCTTATCTGCTTTAGTAATTTTTCATCTTCGACTTTATCTTTCTAAAATTCATGGCTTTAACAAATGATGCTATGATGAGATGTTTCAGTCCAAATTAAGTCCAATCTCTACTTGCCACCTCCTAAAACAAAATAAATAATAATGTTACCAATTAAGCACTAAAAGTAAACCCAAAATTAAAGAGACGAATCCAAATAATATAACCAAATCATGTCTTATTAGGATTTTGCCAAACTCTTCCTTTAACTAGGTAAAGAGAAACCTTCTTACAACAATCTTTGTCTGTATTAGGTAAAGACTAATGTTGTTATAATCAATCAAAGACAAGAAACAACCCAAAATGGACTTTGCAATTTCAATAATCCTGGCATACTCACTTATTGCTCTAAAGCTTACAAACACTTAATAATAAATGTATGAATGCTTCAAAATCGTTTTAAAATGTTTTTATAATGATAAGATGTCATTAAGTTCTTTAAAAACCAAAAATCCTAATACTTATATCCTATAAGGTTTAAAATAATTGTTAGATATACAAATCAGTCATTGTAACTATTAATTTTTTAATATGTTTGGCTAACATTTTACATGCATTTAATTAGATGGATAAACACCTCCAAAATGTGTGTCTCTTTTGAAAATTCCAATTAGCTAACCAAATGAAACCCTTCATTTAGCCAAACCGACTAATTGAGCCTTCTTTATATTGTGAAATAACTTCTCTAACTAGTCTATCAAAACCCTTAGACTTATTAAACCCTATTATAAATAAACATTCAAAAATATTTTGAGACATCAATTTTCAACACTTCAAGTTTTTCAAAACACTAAGTATTGTATTTTGATAAAAACTTGACTTTACTCAATTTCAAAAGTCCATAAAAAATTTTTAAATGATCAACAAATTTTTCTTTGAAAATCAAAACTATAATTCTTCTTAAAAAATAAAATGATCATGTGTTGAAATTAAATATAATATTTTTATGCATAAAGAGTTTCTAAAGCATTAAAATGACCAAGTTAAAGGTAAAAAACATTACATTGATTTTATAAAGTGAAAGGTCTTCAATCTTCCTTTTTAGCTTTATAGGTCACTTGATACTTAACTTTGATATACATTATAAATAATAGATCAATTGCTTTATATGATAGAATAATTTGTTTTTCCTTCTTTAAAGAATAAAATAGTAAAAGAGAAAATATGTTTTCTTATTATCAAAAAATAGAATGTAACCTCCCTTGGTTCAAAAATCTCCTCTTGGATGATGATAAAACATAATGTGAAATTAAGAAATAAAATGAATAACATTAGTATTTAAGCTAAATTCCTAATATGTTAAAGTAACAAAAATAATTTCCCCTTGATCCATGCATAACTAATTTTATCAATTTATCTCTTACAAATGTTAGGAATTACTGAAATTGTTATTCAAGCATTAAATTTAGCCAAGCTATATAAGCATGCGATCAAGTGAAAAATTAAGGCATCCAAAAGGGAATTAAAAGCTTAAATTTGCTCATATATTAAAACAAGAAAGTACAATGTCATTAAATGAGCAGATACATCAATACATCTATAATATCCTAAATAGCAATATCTATCTAACTATCCCTAAATATGTTCATCCCTAGAAAATAAATAACAAAAATATATAACAATGTCACATGTCTTCCACTTTTTGATGATAAGAAAAAAGCCAAAAGGAGCTATATTTAATATAAACTACGAAGAAGAAGGAGGAGGAGGTTTTCTTTAGATATGCTTAAAAATCTTATCAAGGCACTCTTCATAACAATAGCTCACCACAAATAAGTGTGAACTCACCTTACATAGCCTTGTGTGCTTTATTGAGCTACGTTAACTAAGAAGTGACTAAAACACATATAGGTTAGAGGGGGCTACTTATGTAGGCATATATGCTACATCCTTTAGAGTGGATGCCTTTACCTCACTAATATGCTCAGCTGTAAGCAATAGTCTCTATTTAAATTAGGTTATATGACCATTAACCTCCCTGAACCCTATAAGCTTATAAAAAGAAATATGAAAGAAGAAATCAAAGTAAAACTCATCCCTAGGAGAAGGAATATGGAAATGCTTAAAAATAAGATCTAAATAGTTGTATAAGCCATATTTTGATACTTTTTTTTACCCTAAATATGTTCCATCCTCTAGGAAATGTTTATTTAGGAAATCATAATGAATGAACTACTCAGGAGTATGAATACTTAAAATATCATTAAGAATCCATAAAGTGAACATAAGTATCATAGACACATGATAAAAATACTTTATAAGTGCCTCTTATCTCATCACTTATATTATAATAGAATAAATAGACATTGGTAAGGCTAACAATATATGTCCTATATAAAATAGGCTCTTATCCTTCATTGATGAAGAATTAAACTAAGTAAATATTATCTAAAATAATCTAGAGAATATAAGTTAATAACCCTTTCTGTTAATATTTAGAACACTAATGGAATGAGCTTTGTCTAACAAAAAGAGGGTCTTAGAATACCATCCATTCAGGTAATGCAATATGTGCTATTGACTAAAAGGATCTAGAGAATCTTCAATGATAAGGAGTGCCATCATTCATGAAGGGACTTGGATTTATATCTACAGGGGTTCAGATTGCACTACACAGAATCTTCCCACTTATAATACAAATACTCCAGATGAAGATAAGGTTATTTCGATATGTAATGCTTCCCTTATGTTCACAAATGAATCTTATTTTTATAGTATAATCTTAAAAGGTTTTATGGTTTGACTTTATTTGGGCCAAGAATCTAATTTTAAAAAGCCTCCTTTGTCAGCTAGCTAGCTACTAGGCAAACGTTGAAGACTAAAGATAGATGCTTTGGTAATTTGAACTCTTTATGCCTCCTCTGTAAGTCCTCTTTTGAAACTATGGCTCACTTATTCTTCGAATGCAATTACTCTTAAACAATATGGTTTAGAGTCTAGTAACCATTACATGAGCATTATGAGGAAATTGAATAGATAAACATACTTAAGTGGGTAAGTGTTGTAGGTAAAAGATTGAAGTGGGATGGTTACATTTTTAAGATAGCCTCTAATTATTGTATTTATGCACTTTAGAGGGAAAGAAATATTAGGTTTTATAGAGATATCTTTATTGAAAAATACACTCTAGATAATAAAACTATATGTTGCAGAGATATCATAATGACAAATGAAGCATATGAACATGCAAGCATGCATATAATGATCAATTGTAACCTATTTTGATTTATACCTTTTGTATATAAAGTTTGCTAATGAAGAAATGTATTGTCACTAATTTTATTATTGTTCACTCCTTAAATTGTTGTAAGAGATTTTTCTTTTATTTATAATATTTTTTCTATTTCTAAAAAGAAATATGAATAGATCTATACCTATAATCTCAAAACTTATGTGGCTTAGTGCCAATGTATAAGTGATATCTAAGAGGAGGAGGAGGAGCCCTTGTTCTATGAGCTTAAGTCTTAACTAACTATTTAGGACTAAGAATCTTAGGCCTAAGCCTCTCTAGAACTCTCAAATCAAACGATGTATCATTACCTTTGGTTCTCTTTATACTAAAAGAAATGAAATGATCCTAAGTGATATGAATTAAGTTACCTCTAATTTTTAAATCTTATAAAGTAGACTAATCATGCGAACAAGGAAGAAGAGGCTTTAAGGGATAGTGAGAGAAGTGGCTATATGTATAGAATTAAAACAACATGAAGGATAAGCATTGATAAGCATGGTTGAAGCAAAGGTTGAAAAAGACTTGGTTATGAACATAATCATATATCAATAATTTATTGAGAAACTCATAGATGAAACATAATCTCTAACATGGCATGCTTAGAATGTGTACTAATTTATAAAGTTATTATGAGATCCATGGTCTCCAGCCATAAGCATGGCTTATATCATGTTTTAATTCATAATTTCAAATAAGTATCTATGGTCTCCAACCATAGGCATGTCCTAGACTATGCTTGACGTTTTAGACATATAGAAGGATCGATGGTATCAAACATGAACATACATCAAATTGTGTCTAATAACTTTAAATATTTTTAATTAACACGACTTACTCTATGACCTTAGGCCGAACCATGCCCAGTCAAAATCCTAGTTTTTAATTATGTATTGAAACCCTATTTTTTTTAGTATTTAAGTGTTACTTCTTTTCATTAGGATACATCTTTAATCATTAAGAATATTAAGAGAGTTTTCTCTTTGATTCTTTAAAGAAAATTTAAACTTATTAAGTTATTTTCTTGTGGTGTTTAACTTATCTTATAATCAGAGCTCTAAATCTTCATAACAACAGGTTATAATTATTTTGCATCTTTGGTTCATGATTATATATAATCATTGGGTCAAGGTTCTATCTCTAAATCTAGTTTTGGCTTCTTTAGGCTTGATTATGAATTAAGTGTTCTAGATTTTAAAGCTTCATCCTTAAGGTCCACATCAATTTGGTATCAAAGCATTGGTCCAAAATCAGTTTATATCTATCTTTTATTTATTCTTATTTGTTATTCTTGTTTCTTATTTCTTATTTCTTGTTTCTTTCTTTATATTCTCATTTATTCTTTATTGTTCTTGCATCCATTGACTCATCCTTTATTTCCTTCCTAAATTTTTCTTCTTGTATTCCTTTTCATTCAATATTTTTAGAGTAAATAAACAATATAACAAAGAATGTTTCTACAATAAAAAAGAATCAATCAATAATTATTATTAAAAGAATATTTATATTATTATACTTTCCTAAGATATTTTAAGGTTATAATTTAATTCTAGAAAAACTGTAAATCCTAATATTTCTAACATGTTAGAAATTTAAGATTATTGTCCAAGTATAACTTTGATTAGACTTTATATTTTATTACAATTTTTAGTAATCTTTTGAATTCTTTTGTTTATCTATATTAAAGATCGAATGGAGTTTTAAGATGCCATTTGTAAATTATAAAAGGTACAATCACCATAAATTTATAATATATATCAACAATAAATGAGAGAACCCTAATCAATTTGATGACGTTGAAAAAAGAGATGACTCACATAATAAATACTGACTACCAATAAATAATGTTGGTAAATTCACACATTGAGGTGATTAGCAAGATAGAGGACTTAAAAGGAAGCCTAGGCAATATGGAAACCATAAAAACATTAAAATAAAGATTCATTCATTCCAAGGGAGAATTAAACTTAAGGCCTAATTATAGTAGGAAAAAATGGAGATAAATTTTATTAACACCCTTACACAAAAAAGAAGAAAGTAAAACTTATTATCGTTGAATTTATTGACTATGTTATTATTAGTAGGATCAACTTACTATAAATAGGTCAAGGAGCCATAAGAGGCATATTAACAATTGGAACGATATAAAGGAGATCATAAGGATAAGTTTTATCTCTAATCACTACTATAAGGATATTTTCTAGAAGTTATAATATCTCATTATAAGGTCAAAGAGTGTTAAGGAGTACTACAAGGAGATGGAGATTTTCATAATTCGATCTAACATAAAGGAAGATCAGGAAGCCACCATAACTATGTTTTTAAAAGGTTTAAATCATGAGATTACTAATGTGGTAGAATTGTAATATTATCTTAAGTTAAAAGATATGAATCATATAGCTGTAAAGTAGGAAAGACAACTAAAGAGGAAAAGTAACTACTCATAATAGATTTTTAGTTCATCCTTATGAAAATTGAGTTAGAAAAAGGAAAAAAATGTTATTCCTAAAGTTAAAATTGAGAACACCTAAAGAAGAGGGTAGTTGACTAGCAAAGTGGTAACTGGCACTCGTAATATTAAGTGCTTTCATTGTTTAAGAATAGGGAAAATAGTTTTATATTGTCCTAAAAAAACGGAAACGATATGGGAGATTGAGGCCAAATATAAGATATATGAGGTTTCCATACTACTATTAGAAAATTATGATGATGATGGTGTGACTATCTAGTGGACAAGGAAGCGCTTATTATTAGGCATATTCCAAATATATAAGTCAAAGAAAACAATGTTAGTGAACAACAAGAGAATACTTTTCATATAAGATATTACAATAATAATCAGGTATGTATCATGATCATTGATAGAGGTAATTGCACGAATATAACTAGCACTACCTAGGTTAAAATGTTTATCTTGCCTACCATAAAACATCTTTGGCCATATAAGCTTCAATAGATAAATGAATATGGTGGGATAAGGGTCGTTAAAAAAGTGTTGATCTTTTTCTCAACTGGAAGATATTGTGATAAGTTGTTTCATGGTGTGGTACTTATATATATGGTGTAAAACCCTGAACTTTTCCTTTATCGGTTTATAAATTTTATTATGGGTGAATAGTATTTGCGCATGAATAGTGAACCTGGGTAAACAGTATTTTTACTTGAATAGGGATTTTGAGGACCTAACCTTGAAAAAAATTAAAAATACCTAAAATAGGTATTAGTGTCAAATGACATTGAACGGATCAAAAATAAGTCTAATTGGATGAATTTTGAGAATTTCATAAGTTTAGGACAAAAAAAGCCCTTTTTGGATAATAATGGGTATTAATGATTTTAAACCCATTCAAAAATTTTGAGGCATCTAATTACTACGCATTGATCCTAATTAAATTATCCCATGGTCAATTTAATGGTGAGACGGCTGTGGAATATTTTCGAGATTTGGTCCGGTTTAATCCATGAAAGGGTGAATTGGTCTTCTTACATAAATGGAGTTAATTAATAAATTTTAAATGACTCACATTTATTGCCAATTACAAGACTCTATATAGTTTAAGAAACATTAAATTAGATGATGATGAGTCATTTGAGATGTTTAATAAAAAATGACATGTGTAAAGTATTAAAGTAGTATAAAAAAGGGAAAAAGGACAAATTTTGGTTCATTTGAAAGGAGGATTCGTGAGAACCAAAATGAAAGGAAGAAAAGAAGAGAGAAATAGGGAGAATTTGGTCAAGGAGAAGTGGAAGACGAGAGGTGACATTTTTTATGGATTTGGAGTAGAAATTGAAGAAATCTTGACTTACGATTGATGTTCACCAATTTCCTAAGAGATTTGGATAAAAAGTGATAAGTTTTTCATAGTTTAAGTTGTTTATTTTGTGGATTTAATATAGAATGGAGTTATTTAAGATCAAAGGTTGTTTCTGACTTTTTATGGAGTAGATAATAAACTTGAAAGCATGTAAAGGTTGAAAACAAAAAAAGTCAATAACGAAACCAAAGTTAGGGTTATAATGTTCATGATATGAATTTGATGTCAATGAAGTAAAGAAATCAAAAAGGGATGAATTAGAATTGCTTTGAGTTCATTTATGTGTAATGAAGAGAAGATGTGTTAATAAAAATAGAGGGATAGTGAAAGAGTGGTGTATTCAACCAAGCTAGGAAATATTAGAGAAAAATTGTAATTTTTGGTTTGATGAGTTTAAATGATGCTTAGTATAGACCTTAGATGAAATGTCTTGAAAAGTTTAAAAGAAATTAGAATAATATGTGTGTGTGTGTGTGAGAGAGAGAGAGAGAGAGTGAGTGTGTGAGTGTAATTAGGACAATTCGACCCTAAAGAGGAAAGTAATTGACGGTGTGATACTCTTAAGGTTGTTTTCGTGAAAAATCAAATGGAAAAAGTTAGCATGACCTATTCGACCATATTATGATTTAACGAATGGGATGATGTTTAAAAACATGTTTTAAACAAAGTTTAGAGTTCGATTCTAAAATGAAAACCAATGGAATAGCTTGTGGTAGCTAAAATCGAATTGATAGTTGTAATGCTTTATTTCCTATAGTGGAATAAATGATTAAATGACTTGTAAATTGTGTAGCTCAAAAAGAGACACTCAACACGTGAGCATACTTGGCGATAAACGACAAATCTGCAAGTGTATCTTTAAACTGATTTAATGAAAGAAAATTGGTTTCTATTTTATCATGAAAATTATGTCTACAAATAAGTTCATTGGTGTTGCTACTTGATTTTGAAAGCTAACTTTTATGAGATTTATATATATGCTTTGAGATGACATCAAATTGAAATTACATATTCATTGAATTGGCATGACAATGGAATTTGAACATGAACTGAATTGGTATAGAAATGTGGCAAACCTGTGTATTAATTATTGTTTAGCTTGCGGTACATTGTTAGATCTCCTTATACATATGATTATACTTATCAGAATACGTCCTAATGTTCATGGCAGAGACTGGGGGGCGTCTGTCACTAACAGTGGGTGGTGTTGTGTCTATTAGTATGTCTTGTGAGTCACCCTCTACACATATGGAGTATATATTGTGCTAACACTGTTATGGGTAAACGATGCAGAACCAACTCCATAACTATTGATTTATATATAGCATCAGCACCGTTATAAGTAAGCGATGCTAAACTAGTTCCATAATAATCAGTATATAGTGGTTAACATATTGCGGGTAAGTGATGCAAAACCAGTTCCATTTCTAGAGGTTAGCCAGGCACAGGTAAATGTTGCAGAACCAACCCCGTGGCCTTACACCTAATGCTATCAAATGGCTATGAAAAATTTAAAAGAGAATGTTCATGAAACTATCGATTGCCCTCTTTGTTAACCTTACAATAAAAGAGGAACTTGATTGTGTTTTACATGTGCATTGTTTATATTAATTTGTTATGTCAGAACATTGGTTATTGTTTGAAAAGAAAAGAAAATAATCTTTATTCTTTATGGTGGATTATATTTGTATAAACATTTTAAATGGAAACCATAAGACTCACTAAGCTCGTTTAGCTCACCCATTATTTTTTGTTCTTTTTTTATTTTAACCTCCCAGGTTCACGTTCAGGGATTTCAGTAGCCATGACTCCACCATTTGAGTAGCTACCTTCATCACGTGCAGTTGTGTAGGCAGTTTTACTTGTGCGTTTGTTTCATATGTATTGTATAATTATGAACAACTTTTGCATAAAGACAGATTGTAAATGTTTTACTATATATAGTTCATCATCTTTATAAATATGTCTTGATCTTTGCTTCTGTGAAAATATCGTTATTTATAAATGTTCTTTTCTTTAACTAAATGCATAAATGTGTTTGAAACTTTGAGATTGTTTCTGAATGGACTTGAAGTCTAAAAGTAGCAGTGGTGCTTTAGTTAAGTAGATAGAAGTGATTTGAATTGCTTTTCAGGAACCTAAAATTTTTGGTTTTATCAAATAACAGTTATTATATTGTCGAAATCTTTAACGAAGGTTACTTTTAAAAACTTTCATTGCTACCTCTTTTTTTCTTTATATTGAGTTAAAATATTTTGAAGAAAAGGGAAAAGGCTTAGCTCCAGTGGAACTTTTTAGTTGGATTGGATCTCGAATGGAGGGTTTTCGTGAGGTGCCGAGCTGGTTGCTTAGTCATCAGGAAAGGGGCCTGTCATATGGAATTTTATAGAAGGGACATAAAAAATAGGTTTACAAAAAGGCGTTCTTTTAACGTAAATAATAAATTTGGTACTTTTGTACCATTGACACCAAAAAAAGTGTATGAGGATCAACTCAAATTAAAAGGAAAGAGTACAAAATAAGGATGAAAAGTCATAAAATATGCAGCATACATAAAAAAAATTGCCAATATATGCATCATACATATAGGAACCGAAATCATGCATTAGAAACTAGCTCTGATACCAATTGTTGGATTGCAAAAAGAAAGTATGCTATATTTGGAGAAATGGTAGAATTCAAAACTTTTAAGAAATCATTTTTCCAATAGAAGCAACAAATCCATCATCATGCGAATCCATATATGATATGGTATAAGGATAATAAAAAACATAAACAAGATGAAGAGTATTACCGACTCCTTTGCTACAGCTTTAAATC
>JAOTAY010000004.1:4754705-4775245 GCA_025629805.1 Erythroxylum baracoense
ATCATCTCATGACGTCAGCATCGTCTCATTTTGGCCAGAACATCTTCTAGTCCAAATTTGATCCTCTAGATGGTATCGTTGGTCTTTAAGGTCTTCATAAGAAGTTTAGATCTTGAAATTTTTTTTCAGACCACATGAGGAACATCTTGATCCGATTTCTCTAGAGAAAGTTATAACAATCAAAAAACATCATCCTTGTTTCCCAGACTTCGTCTGTAACACTGTTCACGCTATCGTCTGGGTCACTATTCATCGCGCATCGTCTGTCTCATTTTCGACCCTTCAGAAGACAAAGTTGGTCTTTGAAGTCTTCATGAGAATTTTAGTTCTGGCGGGCCTCTTTCCATCTATCCGATCATGGTCAAGGTGTTATCTCCGGAAGATAACTTACGTATTAAAAAGTTCTGCATGCATGAGAGAGTTAGACTCCGATAACAGGGTCTGACAAAGGAAGTTATGGAAAGACATCTTCATGGCCAAATATAACCTGTCAGCTGCTGATTTGATGGGGCCCCTACCGAAGAAGAATTCTACCCATCTTTATAAAAAGTTGGCCAAATGCTGGACGCTCCTACTCCAAAGTCTCAAATGGAATCTGAGAAATGGGCACACGGTGCTGTTTTGGAAGCACAATTGGCTTCACCAGGATCTATGTCTAGAAGATAAGGCCATCCAACCAATTCCCGAAGAGGAACTGAACTGCAAAGCCCAATTCTACTTGTCTTCTACAGGGCATTGGGCGATTTCAAAGCTCATTGGCAAGCTTCCTACACAAATTTTGCACATAATACTGGCTACCCATCCCCCTAGTAAAGACCTGGGGCTAGATCGAGCCATATGGAAATGGACTCAAAAAGGGTTGTTCACTACAGGCTCAGCCTACCACACTGCTTGTTCTAACCTATGGCAACCTAAAGAAAACTGCTGGAAGGACTTATGGACAATGCCGGTTCCAGAAGGGGTTAGATTAATGTTGTGGAAAATGCTGAAAGGAGCTCTATGGACAAATAGCAAGCGATTCCACATTGGCATAAGTGACACAGGGCACTGCCCTCAGTGCCACCACTAGGAAACACAATTACACTTATTCAGAGACTGCCACAAAATCACACCAATCTGGCAGAAAATTCACCCATCCTTGCCAACCTCATTCTGGACAGAAATAAACTTCAAAGCATGGATACTGACTAATCTTACCTATACTTTCTCGCAGGATAATCAATGTTGGAACACATGGTTTGCCATCACTTGCTGGAACCTATGGACCACCAGAAATGACTTGGTCTTCCAACAGAAAGAAATCCCAGTATCGTCCCTACATAATAAGATCACAACGTTAGTGAAGGAAAACAATAGGGCTTTCACCACAATTCAGGGATGAGGCAGGCTCGAGAGCTTAGCTGTACATACAGCGGCGCCACCATTGCAGGAAGAACCCCGATCGGTCACCCACCTACTATGAGCTGATGGGGCGGTTCATCACTCCAACGAAAAATCCACATGTGGGGGATACATCACACAGCCAAATGGAGATTGGCTTCTAGGTTTTTCCCACAATTTGGGAATCTGCTCCCCTCTAAAAGCTGAATTATGTGGGATATCGAAGGGCATAGCGTTAGCAGCAGCGAAAAGCATCACCCGCCTCACAATCCATTCAGACTGTAAGGAGGCGATAAACCTTCTCCACTCAGAGGCTACTTCGCCATATGCTCCTCCCCTTATCTTCAAAATCAAGGCATAAATCCGAGCTTTCCATGTAACCACTTTCTAATTTGTACGAAGAGCCTACAACGTCAAGGCCGACCTCTTCGCCAAACATGGCTTTCAAGTGCGATTGAGCGCGACCGAGCTCTACCACAACATCCCTACGTTCATTTTCCAAGCAGTAGACGGCAAGGAATCATCGAGCATTCCGCGTACCATCTCACTCACCAGAGGAGGACCCCACACTGAATCACAGCCCAAAAATCAACAGTCGCAACAACTGGGGAATGGGGGCAGCGACTGCCTCCACCACCTCTACGACCCGTCCTAATGAGGGGCATTTTTGTAACTTCAGTTCGCATATGACCTTCTAGGTCCTATGCAGTATTAAAAAAAAAGTGGAGAGGACGACCAACGCGGAAAGTAACATAAAGAAGACCGAAACGATGACATAGTATAGATATTATACGCAACTAACGTATCAATAAGACTCAGAGATGTAATAGTGCACTAGCATATACTCTATCTCTCACTATCTGTTGTTTATAACCAGCCCAACGACTAGTTTGGTGGATATAACAGAATAAAGTTGTTTCCCAGTCAAATTTCTCTCTTCGTAATTCTTCTCTCCTCTCTCTCTTCTGTTACGATAGTTCTTCGTTGCATTAACGCGCCTAACTTCACATTACGTTCATTCCCTATTATCACCACAAATTTATGTAACAAATTAATATCAGAGCTTTACAATTCTCAGCCAAAAATTCCATAAAATGGTAGAAAATGATTGGATTCAAGAGTTTGAGAAGCTTGAAGAAAGTATCTAAAAAATTAAGAAATCTCATATTCGAAATGAGAAATAGATGCAGAAAATTAAAGCAATGTATAATCAATTTATGCAATCAAGAGAATGGCTGCCTCAAACATTGATAACATTAACGGTAGAAAGATTGGCAATGATGTTGACGAAGAGAAGTTCGAGAGCAACTTGAACTTTAACATGAGTCCTATAGTGATTATAAAACAGTATAATTTAGAAAACGTATGAAAATCTCAAGTTGTTGATTTATTCACCATCGATGCTGACAATAAGGAGCAACACATATGAAAGAATCGGGTTGTTAATTCATCCACCATCGATACTAATAAAGAACTTCTTGGCAGAGAAATTAAAATCATATTATCCGAAATATTTGAAGGAGAATAACAATCAGATTGCTATTGGACACTTGGAGAAGGGTGACGAAAAGTTCATTTTCATCAAAAAGAAAATATAGTTGTTTCTTTTTTATCCGTTTTGTAAACCTCCTTAATAATTTCCCTCTCTCTGTTAAACCTTGTGGACAAGGTTTTCGAAAATAGGAGGAACCGTAACGTAATTTTTATACAGCAATTATACAGCTGTAAATGCAAAAAAGTACTATAAAACATCCCCTGTATCCGTCTACTGCTTCTACCTCTTGTTCCCTCCTCTCCTCTGCTCTTCGTATTTTCTCCCTGTTCTTCATATTTTCATAACATCTTGATGTTATCATCAGCTCGTAGTAGACATTTTGTCAAAAGAAAGTAATCATTTGTGAGACGACGGTATGCACAAATGTGCAGGAATGCTTTCTTTCAAGAACCAAAAGTTAAACATTTAGATGATGACATACCTATATTCGAATGCAATAGTGATTTTTATCCAGTAAGGTCATACAAGTCCAAATTCACGTCTTTTATACGTGTAGTACTGCACATTATTAGTCATTACGGCTACTAATACTGCAGTAAACAATAGGTTCCAATCCATCAGTTGGGTGTAGGTTAGACGATGGAAAGGTCAGCTCAATTTCCTGTTGCAGCATCGCTTTTCAGCTGGTCCGCATGCTGGGGAAGGAGAAGAGCAAGCCTAGTTGTGTATCTAGCTATTCGCTTCAATCTTTCTTCCCTCAACCTTTATCTCCAAAGCAAGCACACAGGAAATTTAGTAAGCTTCCACCACTACACACTTAACCCTTTCATGCACCAGTATTATGGTAAGCAGTTCCTGAGCTACATTACAAAATGCAACATCTACAAAGAACAATTAAGTGAAAAGAGTAAAAAGCTTACCGTGCCCGAACCCTTTTGGCATGCTCAACATGTTTCTTTAAAAGGTCTTTTGTTGACAGATTCTCATTAGTTTCCTTAACGTAAGAGTAGCAACGATGACATTAGTAAAATCCCATGACAAAAACTACAGTTGGTAAATCCTACAACTGCTCTAGACTTGTACGAAGTTAGGACCAGTTCAATATACAACATTATGCAATGCACTGAAGCTGGTAATGACTTTGATTTTAGTTATAGCTATAATCAATGACTGGTTATTGAATTATAGCAGGTACAAGAAAAAAAACCCACCTCTTCATCTTCTTTTGCTTCTTCTTCACGCTCCCTTTTCTTCGGTGAATGACTTTCTACCACGGATATTGGCAAAGGCCTAGCAAGACACTTTACACCATCACCATTATGAGGCTGTCAACATAAACCAAATTAGTGAAACGACAAGGTTATATAATAAGCCTCTCACTTTGTAACAACCACTTTTCCTCTTATTCCACCAACATTGCTTCTATACCCTCACTCTATTAAGACAACTACAAAATATCAAGCTGATATCCAGTCATAAAATAGGCAGTTAACCATTCATCTATTAATCTCAACAAAGATACATATCATTGTTCTTCATCATGCTTATTGCCAGACAAGTTGGAAGAAGAACACCTGTTTCAGACAGATGTTTGTCTATTTGCAATCAATTATGCCAAACAAACAATAAATTTTATTGAATTAAGGGGAAGAATAACATGTCCCAACCATTCCCATCAAAAGCTAATTTGATATGTTTTCTATTCTCCCTACATCATACATTGTCCTAGTCATTAACGACTAAACTTATTTAAAAATAAAGAATCCTTATTAGAGTAGGATTCAATTCTATTTTCGATACTTTAGATGGGAATACCTTTACTACTAAAATACGGGTTCCAATAACTTTTCTATTGTATGCTCAGCCTTTAATGGGAAAAAAACCTGAATTTTTTTTATAAACTTGTGTTTTTAACTAGAAGGGGTGATGCTTTTTCTAGTAGTGATTCTTAAACTCTAGGAGGGAATCCTAGTTACCTGCCCTCCATTACTTGTTTCCTCAATAAAATTACAGCACTTCCAGCCTAAATTTCCAGCAACCAAAAACCTTAATTCTAGCCATATCAAAATTAAAATTCCAGCCATATTAGACATGAAATTTTACCAATATAAACAGATATTCTGAGCCTGAAATTGCAGCAGCTAGATTTTATAAGTTGTGCGAGTTCAAATTACTAGTTTGATATATCTTCTACTCGTCCTACATTACAAGTTTACTACAAATTCACTAACTTTTGGATGCTGTTGTAAGTGTTTAAACTTTCAGATAGAGACAAGCAGTCTATCAGACTTAGTATATTCAATTACATGCAATGTATTTCCATATCAATTATTGATACATACCTGATTTTCCTTGAGGAACCCATTTCTTAACCATGATCGACAAAGTGCATAAAGAGAAGCCCCATCTGATATTCGCACATTTCGATCTCTAACACAGTGTGCAAACAGAACTACTGATGGTAACATTTCTAATATGAGATATCGGAATTGCAACAAGAAGAGGGATGACTCATTGGTTATTTTTAGGACCCATAATAAAAAAAGATCCTATAATTTAAGTTACTCAATTCAAAAATTATATGTTTATATATTATCAATTTATTGAGGCTTTTTTTTTAATTTTGCCCAAGGTCTATAAAACGATAAAAATGGGATGCGTGCCTGCATAAAACTTTATGCCATCCAGTGGGAATTGCACAAAAGAAAGATTAGTTTTGGGTCAATTGAATTAATATCATTTACTTGAAAGATACTCGTATATATATATATATATATATATATATAAGACTTCGGTGATTTCATGTTACTTTCTTAATTTTCTAGATATGTGTGTTGTTATTACTTAAAAACTGAGTCTGTCGGTATGTTATTTTAACATTCGTACAATTAATTTTTCATATTTCAAAAGTATTTTTAATACAATCAACTGATTCAATTATAAAATTTTTAAATTGATCGACTTTTGATTTTGGTTTATTTTAATAATGTTTTTATTAAAAATAATTAGTTTATTAATTAACTAGCATTTTTAAAAAATCAACAAGTTTTTATAAATTAGAATTAATTAGTTAGTTTTATTTAATAATTTGTTCTTTTAGTTAAACTTCAACTTCTTTGATAGGTAAAAATACTAGAATAGTATCTATTATTCTCTTATCAAAAGGCTCTCAATCTATCACTTTTGATTGTTCATATCTATATGAAAATATAATCATCTTAAAAATCTTGATATACAAGAGGAATTATTAAAATATTATTTTTATTCAATTTTAGATTGAATTATGATAATTATAAATTAATTACAAATTAGTGGATATTGACATTTCAATAAATTATTTTATTTTACTTATTTTTATATTTTATATTTTATATTTAATATATACTAATTTCATGACGGTTTAGTATTAGTAAAACTTTTAAATTTTAAACCTTTTAACTTACCAATTTAATTTTTATGCGATTTTAAAATATTGGATGGCACGCTACTTTCCATGTGATGAAAGAAAAGTTTATCAAATCATATATAGTTCTAACCAAATGACTGGATTGCAGATGAACATCATTAAAAGAAGAAAACATGTAAGAATCAAATGAAAAGGGATTGTGACTATTGTAATCGCCAGAGGGTTAGAGATTTATAGAGATCACTTTTTTCTAACGTAGGCTTTCTTTTGAATTTGGATTGTAACTATTATAAATGAGGGAATTAAAGACTAAAGAGAATTTATTATCTAAGTTTAGATACACTACACTAAAATAAGGAGGTTTTAGATACTTATGCCTAGACACATCTAATAATTGTTTTAAATAATCTAAAAATTGGTAGAGTTTTTAGACATTTATTTAAGACAACAAAATTTATCTAAAAAATATACTACCAGAGAGTAAAATTTCTAAAATACTTACTTTTGGGGGACAAGAAAGTGCCAAAAGCAAGTAATTAATCTTAAAAAAAATTGTTGAATTACTCTGTAACTGTTACACATACTTTGCCTCTCAACTCCTCTCATCCCCTTCTAATCTCTTATTGTTCATCATTTTTTGATGAAATACTTTCAATCTTCAAGACGATCTCTCGCTCTTCTTCAATCAGGCTTCGCCATTGAAGCCAGAAACAAGTAGATACAGAACCTTCATCTTATTCTAGAGCACTAAGGATGCCCACAGTCCCCTTCGACTAACCATCCTTGTCTACTCAAGTGTATAGAATAAGGCAACCTCAAGGGCCCAATGTAAGTTCTCTAAACGCAGACTATTTATACTCTTTCAATTGTCGTTTCGTTCTCCTTTTACATTCCACTTTTGCAACGTTGTTGTGTTAGTTATTTTCTTCGATCTCTCTTAGCTAGTTTTTTGCTGTGATACTATGGGAGTCACTGAGCATAATATTGCTGGAGAGATATTACATTTTGGCATCATCATCGAAGCCAACACCCACACCAAGACTGACACCTTCTAATATTATCTTGCTACCATGACTACCGAGTAGTAAGTTCCAACTCATCTTTTTAGTATGATTTATATGCAAGCTTGTAAATATGATTTCAATGCACTTATCATAGTTAAGGCTTCAAATGCCACGTTACGAGACCGTTTTATTGATGGTTTAGGACCCGAGATGCCTTTATGTGGCGATGAATCGTACCTAGTAATTGATTGGATTACTAATTTGGTTCGTAAACCCTAAAACTTTGAGTTTTGGTTTAGATATATTTGATTGAGTTGAAATTCATTCTATTTTGTTGACGTTTATTGCCTAGAGTGGGTAAGCTAATTTTTAATGTCGTGGTCAACTTTTGACACCTATTTCATTATGATAGATGGTTTCTATGACCATTCACTGTTCTTCGATTATTATATTTGAATCTCTAGTTTTCGATTATTTCGTTCTGTGGAAGTTATATTGTTAGTATAAAAACTGTAATTGACTTATGCCTTTATTTGCATATGTTATTGTGTTCCAGTTGGAAGAAGATCATCTGCTATTAAAATGAAGCCCACTTTACCCACTCCACCTGCACCTAAAGTAGCATCAACCAAACATGCCCATTTTACATCTCAACCGACTACAGTGAAGAGAAGTTGCTTATGGATGAGTCAATGGTCTTGCATGGTGAGTAAGTCTTACTTCATTTAACTTGTTCTTGTTAGTATTAGATATTGAATATGTTTTTGATTGACATATTTGAGTGCCTCAAGGAATGTGCTTGGAAAACTTGCTTAAGTGTATGGTATTGAAGCAAGTTGGTGCTTGTGTAATGGGGACTTTTCCACTTGCATTGTTTTTTCCTCATTTGAATCCCTTGTTAGGAACATCAAAAATAGAAGGTCTCTCTAGAAATTCCTCATTCCTTGCACCTTTCAAGATCTGATCCTTGTGGATGGATAAGTACTCGTACTTCCCTGCAGTTATATCAATCTTTTAATATTGGTATCTCCCTTTTTACAATCTACATGCACCATTTCTAGATAATAAAACTTAATTGTCTGGCTGAGCCTTTGTTGAGTAATAAGGGTAGTGTACATTTTTTTATATTAGAAGACTAAGTAGGTCATGACTGGTTCACCTAAGTCAACATTGAGTGGAATCGAGAGCTGGCCGATTTCTAGTAATGGTAACCCAAAGGCCAGGATCTAGCTGCCTACAATGCCGTTTAAGTTGAAGACAACCCATATGATCTTATCTACGAAGATGTCGGTTAGATAGCTAGGCTTAAGATGAGTAGTGAAGGTCAGATATTTAACATCTGTCAAGAACGATATATTCTTTCGTGCATTAATCAGGTGAAAGAACATTTGGACAAGATGAAACTTGCTTAATTTCATACGCGCTCTGTTCATTAGAAGCTTTATTAGGTTCACTATTTCACAGTATCGTAACCAAGATCAAATACCAAGACCACAGTTCTGGGTACAAGAGTAGGTGAAAGGAGGTTTCCAAGATCAACAGCTCCATTTACTAGAGCAGATCCAGAATAGAGCAAGACTTGGGGGTTATGAAAATGGTAAAGGAATGAGATCATTTCTTCTTCCCCAATCAGTTTGGCCTCTACCTCAAGTTCAGCTCAATCACACTAATTCTCGTACGAGACAAGTCATTATCAATGGACTTGGTGGTGGTGTTAAATGTGAAAAGAGCACTGGTACTGGGGTGTTTCTACCTTGTAGATATGGCAATGCACCAGATCGCAAGAAGAAACAAGGTAAAAGAATAGAGTTTCCACTGTTTGCATAGCACATTAGATCATTGGTTAGGAGTTGCACGCAACATGAAAATTAACGTTGTTGGTTGTTGGTCCTACCAGGTTGTTCAACGATTCTGTTACTAGCTAAGGTTGTTGAGGCTTTAAATCTCAATTATGCTCATTTCCATCCTCGCCACACCAATGGGTTTGCCTCTGAATATGGTGAGCAAGTCCTCTTTGATCTTAAGCCTGCATTGTTAAGCCGTTCTGTGTATAATTGTGGTCGTATAATCATAATTAACTTAATTTATAAAGAACTCAATGCAGATGTTGTTTTGAATGCAAGAACTGAGGGTCTTCTGGCACAGCAGAGAAGAGGATTATGACCAGAAGTTATATTGAGACTACCTTAAGAATGGACTGAACTCTTTTTTCTTAGTCAGTTTGTTTTTATTTGCATATAGAGAAAGCTAAATATAGAAATCTCTATAGAGTGGTTTTCGTTTTCATTAGAAATTCAAGAATGGAATAAGATAAATCCAGTTTGCTTTGAGAAATATAGAAGTAGGGAGTAATTAGTGAGTAGAGAGTGTTTTAGAGTATTGAATAAAGTTGGAAAGAGAAATTATTGCTTGTTGCTTTAACGTGAAGCTGCAGAGATAGTGATGGATATGAAGTTATGTTCATAGATGGTTTCTCTTAGTAAATGTAATAGCCCAGACCACCCCATTTATAGATATTGTCCGCTTTAGGCCTTGGCCCAGCCAAAACCTCTCGGTTTTGCTCTTCTCACACACTCGCTTGGGAAAACGCATCTTTGGGAGAGAGGTATCCATACCCTTATAAGGCGTACTTTGTTTCCCTCTCTAACTGATACGAGAATCTAACATTCCACCTCCCTTGGAGGCTGAGCGTCCTTGCTGGCCCACAGGTTTGGATCCACGCCCTGAAGGCCCAGCTTCCTTGCTGGTCCACAGGCTTGGATTCACCCCCTTGGAGGCCCAGCTTCCTTACTAGTATACCGATCTGGGTACTGGCTCTGATACTATTTGTAATATCCCAGACCATCCACTCATAGATATTGTCTGCTTTGGGCCTTGGCCCAGCCAAACCCTCAACGTTTTGCTCTTCTCGCACACTCGCTTAGGAAAATGCATCTATGAGAGAGAGGTATCCATAGCCTTATAAGGCTTACTTCGTTCGCCTCTCTAATCGATATGGGAATCTAACATTCTACCCCCCCTTAGAGGCCCAGCTTCTTCGTTGGCCTACAGGCCTGGATCCACCCCCTGGTGGCCCAGCGTCTTTGCTGGCCCATAAGCTTGGATCTACCCCCCTTAAAGGCCCAGCGTCCGCGCTGACATACCAGTTCGGGTACTGGCTCTGATACCATTTGTAACAACCCGAACCAACCTCTCATAGATGTTGTCTGCTTTGGGCCTTGGCCCAATCAAGTCCTCGCGGTTTTGCTCTTCCCACACACTTTCTCAAGAAAACGTGTCTATGAGGGAGAGTTATCTATAGCCTTATAAGGCCTACTTCGTTCCCACTCTCCAATCGATATGAGAATCTAACATTTCACCCCCTTGTAGGCCCAGCTTCCTTGCTAGCCCACAGGCCTGGATCTAGCCCCCTGGAGGCCCAGCGTCTTGGTTAGCCCACAGGCCTAGATCCACCCCCTAGAGGCCCAGCGTCCTTACTGGCATACCGATTTGGGTACTGGCTTTGATACCATTTGTAACAACCCAGACCACCCCATTCACAGATATTATCCGCTTTGGGCCTTGGCCCAGCCAAACCCTCACATTTTTGCTCTTTCTACACACTCGCTTGGGAAAATCGTCTTGTGAGGGAGAGATTTCCATAGCCTTATAAGGCCTACTTTGTTCCCATCTCCAATCGATATAGGAATCTAACATTCTAGCCCCCTTAGAGGCCCAGCGTCCTCGCTGGCCCACAGGCCTGGATCTACCCTCTTGGAGGCTCAGCGTTCGCGCTGACATACCAGTTCGGGTACTGGTTTGATACCATTTGTAATAGCCCAGACGACCCCACTCACAAATATTGTTCGCTTTGGGCCTTGACCCAACCAAGCCCTCACAGTTTTTCTCTTCCAGCATACTCGCTCAGGAAAACGTGTTTTTGGGAGAGAGGTATCCATACCCTTATAAGGCATACTTCGATTCCCATATTGAGGACGCTGGGCCTCCAAGGGATTGGAATGATAGATTCCCATATCGATTGAAGAGGGGAACGAAGTAGGCCTTATAAGGCTATAGAAACCTCTCCCTCACAAGACGCATTTTTCCAAGCGAGTGTGCAGGAAGAGCAAAACCATGAGGGCTTCGTTAGGCCAAGGCCCAAAGCGGACAATATCTGTAGGCGGGTGTCTATGGCTGTTACAATATTGGTGGTGCCACACATATTAGCTTGCTACATCACATTTTCTAAGGACTTTTATATAAAGGAAGGAAAGTACCCAAAAAAAAAGAATGTAAAGGAAGAGAATATAAAGAGACTAACTTCCTTCTTTTTATTAAAATTGACAAATTTACTCTTACATATTTCAACATTTTTATCTTTTTTATTATAATTGACATTGAAGACCAATGTTTTTGGTTTCATACCACATCGACTAGAAGGTATCGTACTGGTCAAAAAATGATATGAAACAATGCTCTTAGCTACCGATCGATATTGGTGATTTCACATGGTACTGACCTATATTTAAATTATTGGCCGAATTCCAATTGATACCGTAAGTTTTAAAAAATTGGGGGACCTTTTAGCAAAAATAAAAAATTTTAACAACTCCCCAACTGCTTCTATTATGCCTCCCTCTATCATTTCTCTCTCACAGTCTCAAACTCTCACTCTCGCTCTCTCTCTCGTTCTCCTCTCCGATGGCGGTGACTCTCCTCTCCCTCTTAGACAACAACTCTCCAGTCTTCTCTCCATCTTCGACTACTGCCCTTCCACTCTCCTTATCGTTGCGGCACCACTCTCGTTCCACTTTCCTCATGGTCAAACACCACCACCCACCATTCAAGCTATTGAACCATGCCACCACTACTCTTCGGTGCCACTTCCAACCGTCCACTGCTACTAGAATCGCCAAATTTGAAATTTCAATATTCCAAATCCAAATCTGACCTAAATCAAATTGAACTGACCTAACCTGATATTTAATTGCATTTTTTATTTTTGGGTGTGTTTTTTGCTCTAAAATCTTAATAGCAATTGCATTATATGTTATGTATGTGTGTTTTGTGATGGTTGAAACTTTTAGAATTGTTGAAAATTGGAATTCTTGGAAATTGTTAGAATTGTCAGAAATTGGAATTTTTGGAAATTGTTGAAAAATTAGAATTGTTGGAAATTAGAATTATTGGAGTTGTTGGAATTGTTGGGAACTTGGAATTGTTGGAATTCTTGAAATTCTTGGAATTGTTTATGAGAGTTGGGAAATTTAAGTTTGAGTTAGAATTGTTTGTGTTAGTTGGGAAATTTTAATGTAATTTAGGCATTATCAATTTTAGAAGAAAATTAATGGATTTGAAATTTTGAATTTGAAATTTGAAATTGATTGTGTGAGTTAGTTCAATTTCAATATAATTTAGACATTGTCAATTTATAAAGAAAATTAATGGATTGGAAACTTTGAATTTGGAATTTGGAATTGTTTGTGTGTCTTGATTCAATTTAGATGTAATTTAGACATTGTCAATTTATGAAAAAATTAACGAAATGGAAAATTTGGGTAAGAAATTAAAAATGTTGATTAAAATTTGTAAATGAAAGATTGTTAAATTAAAGTTGGGAATTAGGATTTTAGTAACAATATTGATTAAAATTAGTTTAAAACAAACTAATTATAAGCATTATAAATTGAATTGTATAAGTAAACAAAATATATTAGTTTATAGTTGAATTATGAGATTACATAAAGTGAGTTGTAAACTTATAGTTGTGAGTTGTGGTTGAAGTTGAATATTTTATAGTTGTGAGTATATGTTTTTAGTTTATGGTTAAATAATGTAATCATATAAAATGAGTTATATTATATAAGATGTATTGAATAGTTAGTTTTTGACTTATTGGTGAATTCTATTAGATGAAATTGAATTTTATATAATATATTCATACAAAATGAGTTATATTATATAAGATGAATATGCGTATTGTGTAATTACATATGTTGAATACTTAAATTGTTGGCTTTTGACTTATTGGTGAATTGTATTAGATGAAATTGGATTGTGTATGATGTAATAATACAAAGTGATTTATATTATATAAGGTGGACATGTGTATCGTGTAATTATGTATGTTATTGGTTTTTGACTTATTGGTAAATTGTGTTGAATGAAATTGAATTATGTATGATGTAATCATACAAAATGAGGCGAATTGTGTTGAATGAAATTGAATTATGTATGACGTAATCATACAAATTAAGTTATATTATATAAGATGTATATATGTATTGTGTAATTATGTTAGTTTAGACTTTTGAGTTAAACAATACATATTTTGTGATAGTAGTAGATAATGAAATTATGTGTTCTTTATTTTAATATATGAGCTCATTTATTTTTATAGATAAATGGAAAGAAGTTCAAGTACTCCTAATCAATTAATTGCTTTAGGAAGATGCAATGATCTAGCTTGGGCTCAGCTGCATTGATCCTAATATGAAGAATACTATTTGCTTGTTTTATAACAAGCATTTGAAAGGTGGAGGAATCACCATATTAAAGAAACATTTATTTGGGGTTAAAGGAGATGTGGAACTATGTAAAAAAGTGAGTCATGATGTAAAGTGGCAAATGAAAACTTTGCTTAAAGAGTATCAACATGAGAAAGACAGCAGGGAGAGATTGAATTATGAAATTGGTAGTGGAAGTTCGCTTGTTAATCTTCAAGATGATAGTGGAAATGTTGAAGGTGGTACTATTCCTATCCAACAAGAAGTGAATGCTGCATCTGGACCTGATGTTAGGAAAAGAAGAAGGCAGATGTCAAATGTTTTTGCACCACAAATAACTCCTGAAGCTCAGTCTTCAATTCTTAATGCCATCCAATCAAAAGAAGCGGCTCACAATGTAAATATGGCAATTACTAGATGGTAGTATGATTCTGGTGTAGCATTCAATGCTTCAAATCTTATTATTATCAGCCTATAGTGGATGCTATAACCTCTTGTAGTCTACGCTACAAAGCTCCTTTTATTGATGACTATAGAGGTAAACTTTTGAGTAGCTTTGTTTATGAATTTAAAAGTTATTTAGAAGAAAGAAGAATGACTAGGGCTATTTATGGGTGTTCAATCATATGTGATGGTTGGACAAATAGAAGACTTGAGCCTATTATTAATTTTTTAGTTTATTCTGCAAAGGGCTCAATGTTTTTAGAGTCTATTGATGCATCTAGCATTGTTAAAGATGCTAATATTTTATTTAAAATATTCGATGAAATTATGAATGAAGTAAGGCTAGAAAATATTATTCAGTTCATTACTGATAATGATTCTGCTTATAAAGAAGTGGGAAGAACATTACAAAGCAAGTATAAATATTTTTTTAAACTCCTCATACTGCATATTGGTAAGACTGTGTAGAAAGCAAAAAAGGTGACCAAGTTCATCTATAATCGTGCATGGGTCTTGAATTTAATGAGAAAGGATTTTACCAATGGTAGGAATTTGTGTTTTCCTATTATTACAAGATTTGTAACAAATTCTTATCACTTTAGTGTTTTATTATAATGAAAAAAGAGTTGAGACAGATGTTTACAAGTGATAAATGGGTTGTATCTCAGCATGCTAGGTCTAATGCTAGAATGTAAGTTTCTGGAATTATACTTAAAGATACTAAATTTTGGTCTCAATGTCATTTTGTCATCCAAGTTTGTAAGCCTTTAGTGAGAGTGCTTCGTTTGACTGATAGTGATGAAAAGGCAACAATGAGTTATTTTTATGATGTCATGGAGAGGATGAAAGAAGCAATCCGAGCCAATCTAAAAAATAGGTTTTCTTTGTACACACCTTATCTTGCAGTCATCAATGAGAGATAGGAAAGGCAATTTTACTCTTCGTTATTTACATCTGGGGCATTTTTGAATCCTAATTTCTATTTCAAACCAGGTTTTATAAAGAAAGTTGAAGTTAATAGGGCAATGCTATTAACTATTACAATAGTAGTTACGCATGAGATCATGTAAGATCTCCTAAGCTCAAAATTGGAGATTTATAAGGAGTTTTCTGGAGATTTTGGGATGCCAATTACTATTCGACAAAGAACAAAACTTAATCCAAATATATTTTATTTCACTTTTGTTACTGTGAAAATTAATTATCACTTTATTTTAATAATAATGTTACTTTTGTTGTCTTATGACTTACAGTTTCCTGATAGAACCAATTTGGAAGTGATGTTTCAAAATTGCAAAGCATTGCAATTCGAATTCTAAGTCAATGTGTGAGTACAATAGGCTGTGAAAGGAATTGATTGCAATTCGAATTCTAAGTCAATATGCAACTCGAATTCCAAGTCAATATGTGAGTACAACATGCTGTGAAAGGAATTGGAGTATATTTGAATTCATCTATTCTAAGAAAAAGAATATATTGGAGCACAAAAGATTGAATGATTTGGTCTTCATTCGATACAATTTAAAGCTTCGAGAAAGATATGTTATTATCATTAGTAAGTTCGATACAATTTCTTATAATTTTTTAATAATTTAATTTTGTTGTTTGCTAGGACTCTTAATAGCAAACAAGTAGTTCAGTAGATCCAATTTTCATTAATAATATTGATCTTTTAGTGGATTGGGTTTCTAAACAACTGGGTTTGATATATAAGAGTGAATTAGAAGATAACCTTAGATGAGAAAGCATTGACAAGTCATTTAGTGCAATTAATTTGAATAATGGTAATGATAAGACTCCTCTCAATGATGAAGATATTGCACCAAATGAGAATTGCGGTCAATGCAGTTATAGCGAGTATCATCCTTAGACGATTGAATGAAGTTCCAAGTTTTTGTTCTCCTCTTCTGTTAATTTTACTTATAATTGATGTATATGTTAAATTCTATATATGCAATGTAATTGTAAATATTCTTATTTCAGGTTTCACTTATAGTTGGTTGTTTCCTCATCACAAACTCTATATATGCAACGTAATTGTAAATATTCTTATTTCAGGTTTCACTGATAGTTGGTTATTTTCTTGTCACAAACTCTTGTTGTAATAGTTAGAAAATTAAGGATATTTATTGTTCTTTTTATTTGATGTTTTGATGTAATTATTTTTTATTATATGATGAAATTGTAATATTTAAAATCTTTTATATTGTTCTTAATTTTATATTTATATGATGATTAAATGATCATTTTTATATCAATTATAGTTATTATTTATATGTGAAATATTTGCAGATTAATGTTAATAAAAATAAATAAATTGTTGTTACTTTAATTTTTTATTGTTATGATTTTTAGAGACAATGTTAATGTAACATTATAAAGTATACACTATAATATACTAATGGACTATTTTGTAATTTTAAAAAAATCAGTAGTATTTCATAAATTTAAAAAATTATCTGAACCGGCATTTGGTTTTGACTAATATCGGTACAGTACTGTATTAGAATCAAATTCGATACCTTTACCAATATGGTATTACCATAGATGACTACCACCAATTAGTCATAAAGCATTTCCCTTATTTATTAGTACATACTGCCACACATATTAGCTTGCTACATCACACTTGCAAAGGTCTTGCAAGAACGGGGAGGCCAAATTGCGGCTGCAAAGTGAGGATGTTCACAGGAGCATGCTTGTATTCGGAAGCAAGTGTAAACCTAAACCTCTGAAGAAGCAACGCCAGCACAGTTTTTGCTTCGAGCATCGCGAAATTTTGACCAATGCAAACTCTGGGACCTATAGAGAATGCGATAAAGGCATTGGGGTGCGTGGCAGCCTTGGACACACCGTCCTTGAATCTGAGCGGATTAAACTCATGTGCGTCGTCTCCCCAGTAACTTCTGTTCCTGTGAATCGCGGCTATGTTAATTATCAGACAAGTGTTCTTCGGAATCAGCAAATTCCCAAGTTTCATGTCTCGCGTTGCCTGTCTGCCAAGTTCCGTCCCTGGACCATAAAGTCTCAGAGACTCGAGTAAAACCATGTTCACCTGGGGATACATATATATATTACACAAGTCAGTTCAGTCCTTTTCCTGATATTAATTAACTTGATAGAACAGCTTACTAATTTTAACTTGGTTAACATGTCAGCACCAGGAATTGCAGCCCCACATTCTATGAAAACCTCTTCTCTGAGTCTGTCTTGCCAATCCTGATGTTTGCTCAACAAGAATATCGTCCAAGTTAATAAATTGGAGGTGGTCTCGTGCCCAGCAAAGAAGAAAGTTTTACACTCTTCCATGATTTCATTCATGTTCAGCTCGTCGGAATTTCTCGAGGCTCCAATCATTAGACCAAGTAGATCGTCTACGTAATCAACTTCTGAATTTTCAGTAGCTAGAGACTTCAATCTATTGCTAACGATTTGCTCCAGCGTCCTCTTCAGTTTTCTATCTAGTTTCCATATCTGAATATTTGATGGAGTTGGCAGGTACCTAAAAGAGCCAAATTGTGAAAAGAAACAACCTATTAGGTGATGCCAGGCAAAGATAGTTTTAGGACAAGAAGAAGCTTGCAACACCAAGTCAAAGTACACACTGGCTTCCAGGGATGAAGAAGTTGGTGGCCGAAGCTGCACAGCATCTCTGAAGCTCTTCTTGTGCTTTAAAGGCTTCCATTCCTTGAACATAACTGCTGCCAAAGGCAGTATGTGAGATTATATCAGCCGTAAGCTTATTAAAATTTTCGTTTATCTTGATTTTCACACACAGATCTTCAGCCACCATGGCTTGAGCTTTCCATTCTTCAAGCATCTGTATGGTGCATTCTGACATTCTCTGGACCATAACCTGCCAACCCAATTTCATCAATAATTAACAAGATAAGTTATCTTAAAACTCCCACTGTCCATAATTGAATAGAAATGGAGCCAGTTTTTGTTCCAACTTAAGACAGCTTAAGATGGAGACCTTGAGCTTATCCATAGAGAAGGCAGGATTAAGAATTCTTCTGTGCCTCGCCCAGTCCATTCCTTCCACAAAAATCAATCCTTTTCCAATGAGTTTTATTAATGAGGGCCTGGTCTCAGGTTTGACGTAAAACCCAAATTTATTTGAAAGTACTTGTTTGGCTAGCTCGGCATCTGCTATAACAACTCTTGGCTGGGTCTCGTGCCAGTAGAGCAGTGTGTTACCTGGGATGTTTACAATTAAGATTATTTGACCAAGTCGCTTGTTACTAGTTGTCTATAATGAAATTAATAGCTTTAGTTAAACAATCATATACTTTAAGATGGAGTCATGAAGCATGCAAATAAACCATAGGAGAGAAGAAACTGACCGTATTCTGAAGACCATTTGTGATAATGAGGAAGAACTTTTGGTATGATGTCATTGGAGTTGATATCCAAGACTAACTGAGAAACTTTCTGCTTCAGTCTCTTCATTTCAGTAATAGAACCATAAAGAAACTTGTAAGCTGGGCCTCTGACTCCTTGCTTCTCGAACATTTTAGTTACAACATATGGCCTCCATACAGCAACTTTAAGCAATTCCCAAATTAATGTGACCAGAACGACTACTAGAGCAACCATGACCACGCCTAGATTACCCATTTTCGGGTTTAACAGCTGGATTAAGGATTTATGTGACGACTCGTTGAATATGACTAATGAGCAATGCAAGTTCCCAACACTTGGTCTAGTTTATATAGAATTTATGATCTTTTAGAAGACTGAATTTAGTGGGACATGGATGGTGAGATCATTGCTTAGATTAGAACGTCGGCATGATACGTATGCCGGTGACGATAACGATTCCATTCGGGGCTCTGGTTCACTCAATGATTGTCTATCATAGTTGGCTGTCCGTCTATTCAGAACTTTTCTGTCCTTAGCGGTTATGGTCTGTCCAATTGCAGTGGTTCCGTACAAAATAGGACCTTCTAGACTATGAATTAGCATCACGACAGTATTATCGGTGTAAGTTAGGTTGGCTTTTTAAACATTTTCAAACAAAGTACCTATAATCTAGAAGCTTTAGATGAATGTGATCTCCGGACGTAACGGACTAAACGAGGTCAAATTGTATTTAATGCCTTTGCACTTTCTAATCAAACAAGATGGACGATAGTGTCAAAATTTGATGATTCATGCCCCTCACGGGGTAGCCTAGTCGTAGAAAAGGGGAGAAATTTGTGTAAAAAGTTGTGGGCTCAAATCATGAGAGAAGCAATTTATGAGTCTGAATGGGTAATTCATAGGTCCCAAGATTAGTCGAGCAAAGTCCGAAACTTGAGTTACCAAAAAAAAAATGATGATTCATATATAAGTGATGCAAGTCTGTCAGGGTACTAAGACACACATAATAATAATAATAATAATAATAATAATAATAATATGATATATGAAGTGATTATTATAAAATTTTATATTTTATAACAATATTTTTTATTATTTATAATAATAAAATCATTAAATTTTATGAACTGTATTATGTAATTCGGTGGTTAAACTCTATACGTAATAAAAATTATTTAAAATATTAATTAATTAAAAATAATAATTTTTATCATAATGTGAGGGAATGACTATAACCAATAAACCATCAAGTCAGGTCCAAGTTTTATAGTTTTATATGCGTATATAGATATGGAATCAACTATTCGTACACCACAAGAAAATAGTGAATTACAGACAGAAATTACCGACGGAAAAAACAAATATACCGTCGGTAAACCAAATTACCGACGGAATAAGCCGACGGCAGAAAACGTCGGTGATTCGGCCGTAGCTAAATTTACAGACGAACCTTGTCCATACCGTCGGTAAAATTACTGATCGAAAATTTCAGCCGTCGGTAAAATTACCGACCGAAAATTTCAGCCGTCGGTAAAATCAACGGAAAAGTTACCGACCGTCTAATATGGTCCGTCGCTAAAGTTACCAACCGGTGACATACCTGTATGTAAATTTAGCATCATACAGTCGGCAAAAGTACCGACAAAAAGTCTTTCCGTCGCGAAATAAGTCAATATTACCGACGAAAAATATGTTCCGTCGGTATAATAGGTTGAGAAATACCGACGGAAATGTTGTATAGTTCCGTCGGTAAAATTTTGTATTATATTTTTTTAAAATTATATATTTCCATTATATTTAAATTATAATCGTCTTACAATTTTATTAATAATATATATTTAATAAGATATAAATAATTAAATAAAAATTTTAATTAATGAATTGAAATTAAAATATCTGAATTAATAATAAAAACGTTACATTACAATTATATCTGTAATACAAAGTAAATGACCAATACT
>JAOTAY010000004.1:4775345-4797119 GCA_025629805.1 Erythroxylum baracoense
TCCGTCGCTATTGTCTGTCGCAGATTTTGGGCTGAATTTTTTCCTACAATATTACCGACGGATTGATTGTCCGTCGGAAAAATTTTCTATTCGCCGACGGAATATTTACTTTCTGTCGGTAAACGGCGACGGAAGTTTTGGCGTCGGTAATAGTCCGACGCTAATTCGCAATTTTCTTGTAGTGGTATTCTTTTTGATTAATTGTGGCAATTAGTTAATTATAGTTTAGTGACAATGATTTAATTGTGGCAACTATTTATGCCCTATAGTCAATTAATTAATTATAGTTTAATGACAATGAGTTGGAAACATTATTTATCTTATACATATCTAAATGTATATAATAAAATATATCAGATAAATATGCATTGCAAATAAAATTATGATGAGATCATAATTATGAGATTTATATTTCCTTCATATATTATCCCTAAATTGTTCATAATCATTATTCTGTTGAGACTGAATATTAATAGAGATCAAAAGACTAGCACACGCTCACTATAAGAAAAATGGAGTTTTGTGACGGAAATTATCGATGGAATTTGTAAATTTTCTGACGGACAAAGGCGTCGGAGATACGACTGTAGGTAACTTTATCGACGAAAATTTTGTGTACCATCAGTGAATATACCGACAGCTATTTTGTTCAGTCGGTAAATTTACCTAAGGAAAATATTTTTCCGTCAGACAAATTACCAACGGATTTGTAATTACCGACGGTTATTTTTTTCTGTCGGTAAATTTGCTAAAAGCCTTTTTTAAAATTTACCTGCAAAGTGTTTAGTTTCTCTGGAAGCCACTATAGAGAGAACTTTGCTAAATCTCTTCGTACAAATCGCAACACTTATTATATTCTAGTTTTGGTGGAAAGTTAAGAAAATAAAGAAGGATGTGACTCCACTGCCACCAGGTCTTTGAGGATTGCCAATAGTTGGATACCTTCTATTTCTTGGCCAAGACATTTATCGAGATTTCACAGAATTGGCTAGTGTCTATGGACCCATCTACAAGCTTTGCCTCGGTAATAAACTGTCTGGTGATTAGCTCCCTGGACCTGGTCAGAGAAGTTGTTCGAGACCAAGGCAAAATCTTTGCGAATTGCAACCCACCTCTCACTACTAGAATCAGCTCTTTGGGTGCAAATGACATAGCTTGGAACCCCTATGGTTCTGAATAGAGAAAGATGTGCAAGGTCTTTGTTCGCAAAATTTTAAGTAACAAAAACATTGATGTTTGTTATGGTCTGAGAAAACAAGTGATTACGAAGATTATAAGGCACGTGTATGGTAAGACTAAACAGCCTACAGATATGGCCAATTGGCTTTTATGACAAGCATGAATGCCCTTATGAGCATTTTGTGGGGACGTACGTTAGAAGGAGAGGAAGATTTTAAAGCTGCAATAGAGTTTAGAAATTTATGCTTGGAGATGATGGTGGTGATGGGGAAACCAAATATTTTTAACTATATTCCCATGCTTGCAAGGTTAGACATACAAGGCTTGGAGAGGAAAGCAAATAAAATCTTTTTTGGAGTTGAAATTTTCATTAATTCTATAATATGCATGTCTTGTGCTTTGCTTTTAGCGTTAACCCACTTCTTGTGCTCTGGTCCTTCAGCTTTATATTCCTGGGGCTAGCCGACGGACTTCTCCTTACACAACTTTGAAGCTTTTTGGCCTCATAGTCAAGTTATTCTTTATCTCTAAGCGTACTTTCATACTAAACTGTCATAGATGTCTCATAAACAATTATCCATTTTATACTATAATCATAATATAATATAATCTAAGCATATCATATTATACTATAATCTAAGCATAATGCATTACAAAAATATCAATGTAAGTTATATCATATTTTAAGTAAAAGAACTGAAATTATGAAATTCATACTAAAAAAGAACTGAAAATAAAGAACTGAAATCATGTTTTCAAAGAACAGACATTTCATCAGACATCTTACATGCATCAGAAATTCATCCCAACATTACAACTAAAATCACGTGTTGTCCCTTCTATCACTAACATTTATACCTTAAAGTTGTTTTCTAATCACAAAATACATAAATCAATGAAAGTAATCAAAAACTCAAATTAAATTTCATCCAATATACGAAAAAATACATGAAAGTAATTGCAAAAATACCTCCACCGAAGGACACGATGACAATAGCCGGAGAAGACAACGCTGATGAGCAGAAGAGGAGTCCACAACTGAGAAACCAAAGAGAAGAAAATCGAAAAGGAGACGCAGCAAGAAGAAGGAAGAAGAAGATGTAGGTGGGGGGAGATGTCGTGTGAGTTTAAAGTTAAAGAAAACGACGTCGTTTGGTTTAAATTTACCGACGGAATTTACCTACAAAATTTCCATAGGTAAACTCAATTTTTTCCACCATTAATTCCTGCCTTTTTACCGACGGATATCTTATACTGTCACTAAAGCTGCTTTCTTTATCGACGGTCATCTTATACCGTCACTAAAGTCCATCGCAAAATTTACCGGGATGATTTCCCTCCATATTTAGTGACGGATATTAGTACCGCCGCTAAATAAAAATTTTTCTGTCAGCTTTACCGATAGAAATGGATTTTTTGTTGGTAATTTGCAACGGTATATTTTCTGTCGGTAATTTTCCATCGCTAATTCTCGCTTTTCTTGTAGTGTTTATATTTTTCTTTTATGAATGAAGTAGTCAATCTCATAAACTAAAGTATGGAAATACTTAAACAAACGTGTGGGTGCTTGTTAGAGAACAAGTTCACTAAACTGACCCTATATGAGATATCCATTTAAACATTACTTGTATGCCTATGAAAATTCTCATTTTAATGATTGTATAAGTGATCATTTAACTTGAGATTTCCAAAGTTATCTCATATAGAGATTGCTATGTTTTGATACTATTTATGACATATTCTAGTCAAGGGTAGTTCAGTCGATAGTCACTAGATATAACATGAACTATATGAAAATAACTTAGTAATCAATATAGGATTCATCACCCTAAAGTAATTATGGAGAATATTTTATTGTTCTCGATTAGAATTGACTCGAAAAATTCTTAGCCATAGTGGAATGACACTTTGTGAATATTTTACAAATTTCATTAATAGAATCAATTACTAATGGTAGAGAATAGCATGATTGGACTCAAATATAGTAGACATTAATTTCATGTTATATGTCTAATTGGAACATAATATGATGAAAAGATTGAATTATATGAAAAAATCATCCATGAAAACCACTATGACAAGTCTAAATATTTGAGTGGTCATGATGTGTTGTTAGACGTCAATCTTAATATATGGATATAAACTGTTTAATTAGAAAGTTAAATATAAATTAAAGGAGTTTAATTTATATAATCCTAAATATGATTTAGGATTATAATTTATATCCCTTGCCAATATATTTGGGAACCTAATGAATCAAATACAAAGAACAATTGAAGAGAGAAATGATATTTTAATCAAGTTAGACTTGGTTGTAAAGTTTAAGAAGCTTTATGATTGAATATGAGATATTTAATCAATAAGGATTAGTATGAGATATTGGATCTTATTTGGGCATAACTGGTATTTAATTATAATAATCTAACTAAATTTTTAATTGAAATTAGAATTTAATTTCAATTAAATTACTATAATTTCCAAAAACCTATTATAAATAAGCTTTACTTCTAAAGGAGCCAACACTCTTTGTCTAACCCTATTTAGAATAGTTGTAGAGTTCTCTCAACATGTTCTGAGAATACTATTAGAGATCGGACACTTGTGCGGTTATAATGGTTGAGATGAGTTAATTTCAGAAACAGTTTGAGAAATACAATAAGAAATGATCAAGTTTCAGAATAAGGTATGAATTAAGATTCACATTTTACTATGATTTATTTGTTAATCATTTTATAAAATTTCAAGCAATATTGGCTTTCAAAAAATCAATACAAAAAATTTTTGTAATTATTTCGCTGCTCATGAGATTAGATCCTACCACAGTTTCCCAGCAACATTAACTGTAAAAGAAGATGTAAAAAAATAGATTGAGAAAGTAAAGAGTTGCTCATTTTTCATAGTAGAAAGAGGGGGCTTATGGCATTAAAGGTCAAAATTTGGAGCTTTTATTTTTGGTGTGGTTAATTACCACAGAGAATAGTTTTGATGTGGTTAATTGCCATTAGCTAGTTGTTGTGTCTTACTATTTGAATTTCAACACAAGTTTTAAAAAAAGTTTTTGCATTTAAGGATCGTCTCACCTCTATGAGTAGTTAGGAGTGTCCCTTTGCTAGTTTGTTATTTGTCACATGTTGGGGTGAGAAAAACAGAGGTTGTGTTCATGTGTGTATTATCACAATCATTGGATACAAATGGAAGCCCACAAAATAAATTCTTCTCCACTTTTGCACACAACAAGTCTTTTTTCCTTTTTAATTTATTTGATCAATAAATTGGTATGAACATAAGTTTACAATCTTTCTTTGTGAAAAATTTTATGCATTTACTCATATATGTGCATATCTACACATATATGTGGCTATTCCAATATTCATTGTTCTAAGAACAAATTAGAGTTGAATTTTATTCCTAGATACATATATATATAGCTAATAAGAGATTTTTTTATTAATGCCGCAAATCGTCTGCAATTAACCGCTAACTCTCATTGATGCAACGAATCCGAGGTAACTAGTTAATAAGGCTTATCAATTGATTACCAAATTGTCAGTCGTCTCTTTCTAAGAATCGGCTATTGCAAGATCCGCTGCTCAGTCATCAACAACTCGAAAAGTCCTCCATGTGTGTGTGTGTGTGTGTGTGTGTGTGGCTTATATAACGGAGAGGTAAACTAAAGTTTAGGTAATAATAACAATAATATTATTATTATTACTATTACTATTATTTTCTGCTTATTCCCAATTTTTATAGTTACCTCTTTAATGCTTATTGCTATCATTTTATAGTGGTGTTTCTGCTTATTGCTATTATTGCTATGATAAATTTGGCTAGCATGGTTGAATCTTATTCTTTGATATATTTATATAAATATTTATTTATTTTTTTATGATTGCTTTTGCTATTCCTTTTGATTGTTATTATTTATTTCCTATATTTGGCTTGGTTAGGGATTTGTTGCGCTTGTCCTGTAGGTTGCGTATTAGGGTAAGAGTGGTTGCTTTGACTTCTGATGATAGAGTAAGGGTTAATTCTGTAGTTATTTTTATATCTAAAAGAAAGGTAGACGTTGATAGATTGCAAATAAGTTCCTAGAACATCGGGACTCTTATAAGGAAATCATTATAATTATTAGATATTTTAGGCAAATATAAGATTTACATAGTGTGCATCTAGGAGACAAAGTGTATGGGGGCTAAAATGAAAGAAATTAATGGGTTCAAACTCTGACATTCAGGGTATTCATGGCAACAAAATGGGGTAAGTATCTTGGTTATCAAGGAACTCATACATCATGTTGTAGGAGTAAAGAAGATTAATGACAGGATTTTATTCTTAAATATTATGGTAAAAATGATGTTTACAATGTAGTGTGTGCTGATAAATCCCAACACGGGTTGGAAGAACAGCTTAAGCTTCAATTATGGGAGGATTTAGATGAAGTGATTTAGGATATTTCTTCTAACAAGAAAGTTATTCTAGGGGGAGACTTTAATGATTGTATAGAAGCAACCTTGGATAGGTATTTATGAACTCATGGGGGTTTCGGGTAAGGAAATAAGAATGATCGTGGGACTACTTTATTGAACTTTATGGTAGCATTTGATTTGCTGATAGTCAACTCATTTTTTTCAAAACAAAAGGAGCACCATGTGACTTTTGGGAGTAGAACTGCGAAGACTTAGATTGACTACTTCCTTATAAGGTGGAGCAACTGACCTAGATTTAAGGATAACGTGTGCTTTTCAACCAAACACAAATTGTTAGTTGTCGATCTTATAATTAAGGGTTAGAGAAAGAAGAAAAATTCTCAAAAGTGTACTAGAGTTAGATGGTGGAACCTAAAAGGAGATATTACGGAACAACTTTAGGATAGAATAATGTGTGGAGAGGAATGGAAATTGGAAGAGGATGCTAACCTAGTTATAGATCTTATAATTAAGTGTTAGAGAAAGAAGAGAAGCTCTCATAGGTATACTAGAGTTAAATGGTGGAACTTAAAAGGGGATATTATTGAGCAACTTAGGGATAAACTGATGTCTGGAGAGAAATGAAAATTGGAAGAGGATGCTAACCAGATATAGGAGAAAGTAACAACTCTGTTAAGGAATGAAAATATTGGGAGTTTCTAAAGGGCTTAGGTATTGGAAGAGGGAGTCTTAGGGGTGAACTGAAGATATATAAGAAAGGGTGAAGACCAAAAAGGTTACCTACGAAGCTTTATTATATAGTAGCATAAATGTAGATAGGGTAGTTAAAAGAGAAAGTTATAAAATAATAAAGAAAGAAGTGAAGAAGATAGTCTCAGTAGCCAAAAGTAGATCTAAAAAGAAATTATACCAATGATTGGAAACTAAAGATGAAGAAAGGGATATATTTAAGTTGTTAAGAGCCATAAAAAGAAAAGTGAGAGACTTAAATCAAGTTTGGTATATAAAGAATGAAGCAGGACAGGTGCTTGTAGAGCAAAATGACATTAAGAGTAGATGGAAGAGTTTCTTTTATAGCCTTTCTAATGAAGGCATAAATGATAACATTTCCTTGGATGATCTTACCATGTCCAAAAATTATCTTAACTTCACTTACTACCAGCAAATCACAAAAGAAGATATTAAAGATTCTTTGAGGGAGATGAAGAGTGGAAAGACAATAGGACTTGATCAGCTACTTATAAAGGTATGGAAAAGCCTCGAAGAAGAGGGTCTTACTTGGTTACTTAAGCTTTTTAATGGCATACTCAAGTATGCCAAATATCAGATGAGTGGAGACTTAGCATATTAATTCCTCCATATATGAACAAATGGGACATAACAAACTATAATAACTATAGAGGCATCAAACTACTCAGTCATACCATGAGGTTATAGGAGAGGGGGATTGAGAAAAGAATGAGAAAGGGGGAACTTATCTTAGAGAACCAATTTGGTTTCATACTAGAAAGGTCCAATGTAAAAGCTATACACCTCCTTAGAAGATTTATAGAGTATTTTATGGAAAGATAGTAGGATCTACACATAGTTTTCTTTGACTTAGAGAAAACTTACGACAGGGTACATAGGGAAGTAGTGTGGAGGTGTTTAGAAAATAAGGGAGTTCCTATAACTTATATACAGATTATTAAGGACATGTAAAAAGGTGTTAAGACTAAAGTAAGGACGATAGGAGGAGATACAGAGCATTTTTCTATTGATGTAAGGTTACACCAAGGATCCTTATTAAGCCATTTCCTATATGCGATAATAATGGACGAGATCATTAAGAATATTTAAGAGGATGTATCAAAGTGTATGTTGTTTACTGAAGACATTGTTTTAATGGATGAGGGAAAAAAAAGGTGTCAATGTCAAGCTAGATATTTAGAAAGAAACGTTAGAGTCAACGGGATTTAAATTGAGCAGGACTAAAACTGAGTACTTATAGTATAATTTTTCAAGCCACAAAGGGGAATATGATATGGAGATAAAGATTGGTTCATAAGTTATACCACAGAAAGATTGTTTTAAATACCTTGAATTCAACATCCAAAGCAATAGTGAAATAAATGAGAACATAGTTCACCGTATCAAATTAGGGTGGCTTAAATGGAAGGGTGAATCAGGAGTTTTATGTTAAAAAAGGATACCATTCAAGCTAAAAGGTAAATTCTACTATTTAACAATTAGGTCGCATACTCTATGGGGCAAAGTGTTGGCCCATAAACAGGTACATAGTCATAATTTAATGGTGGTAGAGATGAGAATGTTTCGTTAGATGTGTAACCTTACAAGAAGAGACAGGTCAGAAATGTGGTGGTAAGAGATAAATTAAGGATGGCTAATATTAATGGTAAATTAAGGAAGTCAAGACTTAGGTGGTTTAGACATATTAAGAGAAGACATCCTAACCCTCCAGTGAGAAGATATGACAAGATTGTTTTTATGGACTGTAAGAGAAAAAAAGGAAGATCTAAGAATAACTAGGGGAAAGTGATCATGAATAATATGACTCTGTCAGAACTCATCGAGGACTTCGTTTAGTGAACTAGGATACTAGCAAAGGATATTATGTAAAAGGTCTTAAATAGAGAGATCCTTCTATTTTTCATAGATCTTTGGAACCTTCTTTTTATTATTGTATCTTGTATTTATTTGTAGTACTTTCCTTTAGTTATTTTAGTTAAGTTTTTCCTTTCAATTACTTGTTTGTTATATTTATTTTATTTATCCTCTTTCTTGTTTGTTTATTTATTTACTTATTTTATCTTTTATTTTTATTGTTGACTTTTATCTTTATTTTATTATTTATTATGTATTTTATATTTTATATTTTATTTTTACTTTTATTTTTAAATTATTTATTTATTTTTATTGTACTATTTATTAGTATTATCTTTTATTTTTTATTTTAATATTTACTATTATTTTTCTCTTTTTCTTTCTATTTTAGATTGTAATCTTTTTTATTCTTATTCTATTTTATTTTTATTTTATACAATTATTTCAGTATTCCTTTTTTTCTTTTATCTTCTTCAAATAGTACTTCAAAAAATTTTATTTTTATTTTTTCTTTTCTTCTTTTTTCTTTTCCTATGGGTCTACTAAAAACAGTTTCTCTACTAGTTAGGAATAAGGCTATGCACTTCTTGACCTCCCCAAACCCCACGTCTTAGTGAAATTTCTACTGAAGTATTGTTGTTGTTGTTGTACTACTATAAAGAGTATCCCTTTCATGCATGATAATGAAAAAAATGTGGATCTCTCATATAAGACCATAACTTTCATGGATAGTGTAAGAAACAAAAAAATAAAAACGAAAAACCTACTAGTTATAGCTACAAAAAAATTAAAGACAAAAACCTCATGAATGGAGAAGGCATGTTTGCCTCTCTGTGGGTATAATCACTACAACAAAACAAATTTTTAGTGACCTTTTTTTTTTTGCAACAAATCTGAAATCGCCGCTAAATGTCTACTTTTGGCGACGATTTCATAATATGTCTCTAAAAGTCCTGGCAACGTTAGAACGTATCATTGCTAAATCAATTTCTTTTGCAATGATTTCCCAGAGTCGTATTAAAAAAGTGCCTATTTTTACGACAATTTTATTATTTCATCTCCAAAGGTCGAGTGTTTGGTAACGACAATATTAAACATCGCAAAAAAATGAAACTTTTTGCGACGAAATATGTAATTCGTCACCAAATTTGGACTTTTAGCAATGAAATGTTTAAAACGTCGATATTAAAGGATTTATAATTAATAATGTTGAATTGATACTTTTTTAATGCTAAATGTGCTTAACAATCCTAAGGTTAATTATATTTGACATTTATATATGATTTTTCATTTTTTCCATTTGGTTTCTTTATAATTTTGTTTAAATATATAGTTACTTCATTAGAACTCTATAAATTATCTTTTTGGATATAAAAGATAAACATACCTAAAATTTTAATATTAATAAGATAAAAATATAATGAATTTAAGTTGACTACTATTCTTAATCATTAATATTTATTAACAATAAAATAATAAACATAAAAAAATTAAAATGGTAAGCAATATAATATAATGATTTATGGTAAGTAGTATAAGATTTTAATTAGAAGTTTAACAATTCTTACAGACATACAATAACAACAACAACAATAACACCCCGTATGAATCCTGCTGATACGCAACATTTGGGGGGTATAATATTACCCCAGCCTTACACCTCACTTATAAGGTTTGGGAGTATAATAGTACGCAGTCTTATCCCTAACTAATAGAGAGGTCGTTTACAAAATTCTTACAACTATAACAATAAATAAAGTTTCACACTTATCCCATCGAAAAGGAAATTAAATAATTATTTTTTGGATTCCAAATGACATGAGAGTCGGTAAGGGTAAATGAGTTCCCTATGTCTAGATTCCTAATTAGGGTCCTTGCACATTTGAAGGCATCGATTGAAAATTTCAAAGATCTTCCCTCAAATTTTGAGTCATTGACACCCTCTTCCAACAACTTCTTTGTTATAACTAAACTAGCAGAAGATATAGTGAACGAATCTCTAGATGCAACATTGATCATTGAATTAGATGAACTGCCAATACGATGGGTTTCACCTAAGACACAGTTAGTATAGAACTTAAATAACTAGTAAAGTTAAATAGTATAACGAACCCAAATTCAATCACGTGCATAACTGATTCAACAGATGTAGTAATTTGAATCGATGATTGTTCCAAAACAATTAATTTCCCTAATCATATGCCAACCATCAGGACATTGCCACTATTTCCATTGTCATCTATGTTCTCTTAAAGAATCAAAGAAGCTTTGCACAACACATAGTATATACAATCAAACGTTCATCTGATAGCTTGCTAATGGAAAATAAGATACAAATAATTATGCAAGAGAGGTAATTCGGATGATACTAAAAAGCTTAACGAAGAAGAAGAGCAATCATAAAAGGCAAGGGGTGATTAGTTTTTGATGAGGAGATTTGTTCTGCATCGATTTTGTTCTTCATTAGGGAGAATTTTGCCATATTCCTCCTAGCAGAGCTCATTTCTGCCATCGAAAACTATTCGTCATTTCGACATTCCATGATTAATTAACGTTAACAGTTTTATTCTGAAAAGTCAATTTAGCATAAAATTCATTATGTTTAATTAAATTCGTTTGGTAATCAAATCCCATAAATTATAGGCATGGAATAAACTAATGCGAAAGACACTTTTTGCATACCATATCTATATGATCTGTTAGGCTAGTTTCTCAATGATAAGTCAAAGTACTACAATTCACTAGTTATACATCTTCTATCTACTTATTTAGATGTCTAAAAAGCACTAGGTTAAGAGTGATAAAAAAGATGAAACAAGTTAAAATTTGCAAGACAAACAAAAGTTTTTCATAGAAGATTGTTTAATATTATGAGAGGACTCATTTACTATTATTGAAATGAAAGTTATCCATTTACCCTTTATATCATATCTCAATTTTAGAATTTATACTAGAGTACACATGATCATGTTCTTTATGTACAGAAATACATTATTTTCTATATAAGATTATATTACTATTATAAAAGCAATTATATGGTAAATATGTACATAGACATTTGTTGCAAATTTAGCCTTGATTCTCTAACACAGGACACGACACTTCATCGATGGTGACAACCACAACAAAGGGGACGACGCTTGTTGGATGGTGCATAGAGATGAAATATGACGAATAACATAAAAATAAAGAGATGTTCATTTAGGTGTTAATAACCTAGTAGAAAACGATGTCGTTTGTAGTAAACAAAACAACGTCATTTTCAATTAATTCGAAAAAAATATACCATTTGGCGTCAATTAAAAAAATCATAATGAAATGGTGGGCCATCACCATTTGGCTTGACCTTAATTTTGTAATGGCATTAATATAACATTATATTAATTACCATATATAATTATATTTTTTACGATGTAATTAAAAAATAATTGCGATATAATAAAAATGGAAATCAATATTAAATATTAATATGATATTCTTAATAACCAAATTGAATATTGTTGACAATGATTGTAAGTGTAAAAATAAATTTAGTTAACAACAATGTTATTTTAAAAATTTATAAAACAAACAACACAAAATTAATTTTTATTACATAAATTAATTCTTTTCATTAATTTCTTTTAAAATATCTGATTTGACAATTTTTTGTGGTGTGAGAAAATTTACTATATATAAATTGGGTGACATTTTAAAGAAAATTTATATTATAAAAAATTCTATAAATATAAAAATCAAAATAAACTAATTGTTGTTATTGATGTCTTTTAAAATATATGATTTGACAAATTTATATGGTGTGACAAAACTCTGTCTACTATATATAAATTGGGTGACATTTATAGAAATTTTATATTACAAAAAATTCTATAAATATAAAATCAAAATAAGTTAATTGTTCTTAGTAATTTCTTTTAAAATATATGATTTTACAATATATAAATGGTGTCACAAAACTCTATTTACTATAGATAAATTCTATAATATTTTATATAAGTTATATATTAAAAATTTGGAAAATATAAAAATCAAAACCATTTGATGACTAATTTAGAAATTCAATGAAAAATATGACATTTAGTGATGAATCATGCATAGTGTCGCTAAAAGGTTGACAATGTATATACATTTGGCGACATTTTGAAAAATTATCGAAATCGTTCATTGTGTCAAGAACGATGTCGTTTCCTTCCCTTGTTGAACAGTTTGTTGTGTACATACATTTGGCAACGTTTTTGAAAAGCATTTTTGAAAAGTGTCTCCAAATGTTGGAACATTTTAAAAAAAGGAAACGACGTCATGTCTTTTAGGACGGAAATGATGTCATTTCATTTATGTTTAAACATGAAGGCCAAAGCCTTTCTTCTTCCCTCACCTGTTGCATTTCTCTTCTACCTTTAATTTCTTCCTGCCATTGTATCCTCTCCAGTCGTTCGTCCTCATCTTCGTGGGTTGAGGAAAATGTAGTTAACCCTCTGATGTTGTTTTGTTTATTCCTTCGTCTTCGTCTTTGTGTTTTGTTGGTGTTGTTGTGTGTATGTTGTTTCAATGATGTAGTATAATGGTTTTGTATTGTATCGATGTGTGTTGTGTATTGGTTGAAGGTGATTATTTTGTGTGACAAAAATGAAGACAGTGGCTTGTGTAATGTGTATTGTATGGGTTGATTGAAGGTGAATATGGATTAGGAAGTTGTTTGAGTACTGCTTATTTGATATTCAATGAAAGTTATATTAGACGTTTTGGTGTGTTTACTCCTCTGTGTTATTGTTCTACCTGTGTGTGTTGTCAATATGTTACTGCAGTGAATGTATGTAGTGAAAGTATTGAATATTTTGATATGGGAAATGTGTGTTAAATGGGTTGATTAAAGGTGAATATATGTTAGGAACTTTGTTTTACTACTGCCTATAAGATGTTCGACTAAAGTTCACTTTGAATCTCTAACGTCACTCTCAGATCATACTCCTCTCACTTCTCACTCTCTGTTAAAGTTTTCATCACTCACAAACTATCGTGAGCTTGTCACTACCACAAAGTTGTTAAAACTTTATTAATGGTAAGCTACTGGTTATATTCTATTATTCTTTGTTCAATGTCTATTCTTCTTTGTTCAGTGATAACAATGGTTGTTTTGATTTGATGGAAATGTTCATTCTTACTATGTTTTTGCATATTATGGCATTTGTTTTTAAGTTACATGTGTTGTATGAATTTAGGAAGTATAAGAAATTAGAGGATTTTACAAAAGAAACAAAAAGCATAATGGAGCTTGAATTAAAACCATTGAAGCATAATTAATGTAATATTATAGATCACATAAGTAGCTGATATTCATGACTTGTTAAGTGATGAATTTGGTGCCTATGAAACTTTTAGAATTAAAACTAGTTAGTTCCTATCTCTTATGTTGGCTTTGTCCATTTTAATCCCTTTAGCATTTTAAGACATTCCTTTAACTTTAAAAAAAAGTCCTACCTAACTAACTGGGTTTACCATAATAGGAGATAAGATATAAGAAAAACTCTCCCTACATACTTTGTGAAAGCTATAAACACTTACAAATCCCTTTTAAGGGAGAAATTTATAATACAATTGATGCCAATAAATCCCTTATCCTTGTAAAGCATTGATGCCAATAAATCCTTTAGACTTGATAGCATAAATCTATTGTTTTTAAAAAAATCGTATAACATATTAAGGAATACTGTCATAAAGACAATTTTAGAATTCATTAAGATACCATTAAAGATTTGATTAACTAATTAAAAGGTTATTCATAATGACCAAAGGGGAATTACATTCTAGAACTCATCTATCATATAAATTAGTAATCAAGACTAGCATCAACTAATCAAATTCACATTATTAATCATAACTTAAAGTCCTAACACAGTTAATTCTTATTGGTCAAGCTCTCTACTTATTTTAGTGTTAGTTTACTTTAGCTTAATTCATTTTTTGATTTGATCATCTAAATAAAGTGTAGCAAACGAGAGGTAGTAGTTTATGAGTCCTTATAGGATCAACGTTTAATTCCTTTATAATGACTTCAGTCTATTACTTGTTGTAATTAGTGCACTTGCTTGCATGTTTTCACATATGTTTTATTTGATCAAGATTTTGGCTTCGTTGTCTTTGAAATAAATATTGCTAACAAACTAACTTACTTTACTCTATATTATATCAAATACGAAACGGTCTTTTTCACAGGCCTTATTTTGTGTTGAAGAACGACGATAATTGTCCAAGCTCAACTTTCCTCTTTGTAGTCCAAGTAAGTCGTCTAACTAATGTCAATTATGTGTTTTGCTTTAATAGTACGAGTATTTATGTTTGGGTTTTGTTTGAATAATTTATGAGTAGATGTATGAAGGACATAACTATTTACTGCATGTGGAATGAGTTTGATCTCTTGTGGATGATTTCAGGCATAACAAACCCCTAGGATGGCATGATGCGACTACCATGGGCTTTTAGGTGAAAAAATCCACAAGTCTAAGAGTCACAGTAAGAAGTGCCTTTCTTGATTCACTGGTATAAACAATGTCACGTACCTTAGTGTTGGTTTCAATTCAAACTTAGTATATAAACTTGTACTGATTAACTAAAAAGTAGTAACTTGTATACTCACGTTTAATAATGGATGATTTGAGGCATAGTAAACCCTAGGATGGTATAGGTTGGAAACCCGTGATACAGCTACCATGAGGTTTATCGGTGAAAAATTCCACGAGCCTAGGAGTCACAGTGAGAAATCCCTTTCTTAATTCATTGGTGTAAACAACACCGCATACCTTAGTGTTTGTTTCAATTTAAACTTAGTATATGAACTTGTGTTGATTAATTGAGAAGTAATAACTTGTATACTCACGAATAATTATGGATGATTTGAGGCATAATCCTATAGAATGGTATATAAGCTGGAATCCTGTGAGGTAGCTCCCATAAGGCTTATCGGTGAAAAATTTCACAAGCCTAAGAGTGACTGCGAGAAATCCCTTTCTCGATTCACTGGGGTAAACAACATCATGTACCTTAGTGTTTTCAAATCAAACTTAGTATATGAACTTGTACTGATTAATTCAATTATTTACTTTTAATTGTATAGTTTGATGGACAAAAGATGCACTTGTCTGATGATGATGTGGTTTACCAACTATCACATTTAGGTGACATTACACCTAGAAAACACCCAAGTAATGGAAAGTGAAAGCAAAATGTTGTTGAGCTCAGTTGGAATAAAAATATATATTTTTCAATTTGCCATATTGGAAGGAATTGCTATTGGGGCATAATCTTGATGTAATGCATATTGAAAAAAAATATTTGTGAGAATATTTTAGGAACTGTATTGGGAATTGATGGGAAAGCAAAAGACACAATGAAGGCTAGATTATAATTGGAATACATGAATATAATAAAAGATTTGCATTTGAAAAGAAGAGATAATGAGTCATACATTATTTCACATGCTTATTACAACATGGCAAAAAGGAAGAAGCAAACATTTTTTTTAATTTCTTAAATCAGTCAAGTTTGTTGATGGGTATATATCTAATATAGCCCATTGTGTGAATGTTAAAGAGGGAAAAGTATCAAGGTTGAAAAGCCATGATTATCATGTACTTCTACAATGATTATTTCCTGATGGATTATGTGGGTGTTTTTCGAAGGATGTGTCTATAACTTTGGGTCAATTGGGTGAGTTTTTTAAGCAATTATATGGCAAGACACTTCAAATTTAAGAGCTTGAGAAAATGAAAAAAGACATAGTTTTAATTCTATGTAAGCTTGAACTAGTATTCCCCCAATTATTTTTTGAAGTTATGGTGCATTTGGCAATTCACTTATCATACGAAGCAAAACTTTGTGGACTAGTTCAGTTTCGGTGGATGTTCCCCATTGAGAGGTATTTTTATATTCACTTTTACTTTTTTAAGTTGTTAGTTAGTAACAATTGTCAATCTTTTATATTTTGTTTAGGTTTTTATGCTCTCTTAAGCATTATGTACGCAGTAGAGCTTGACCTGAAAGGTTTATTGTAGAGGCCTATATAGCAAATGAATGGTTGACATTTTGTTTGGGGTACTTAAATGACGTCAAGGCAAGATTTAATAGACAATAATGTAACTTTGATTTTGATAAAGATGGTGGCTTCTTAGTTCTTTCCCAAAAAGTAAGGCCACTTGGTGTCGAAAAATATATGGAGTTCACAAAAGATGAATTCGAAATTGCCTATTAATATATTTTGAACTATTACAAGGAAGTCGATATATATATAGAGTAAGTATATTACTTTTGTTTCAAATTTTCATATTTGAATTTTGTGATTCAATTTATATTTCCTGATCTCTACTTACTTTTTAAAATAGAGAGCATAAAGATTCGATTTTAAGCAAAGGGATTGCTAATGTTAAAGAAAGACATAAGCGTAAGTTCCTCTCATAGTTTGGGACTCATGGAATATTATGATCTTATGATAATTTGCATGTCAGATTAACTTCTAATTATATTTTTTGCTACAGATGATACGGTTACATAACCGTAACATGCAAAAGGCGACAACAGCATTATATTCTTTAGCATGTAGGCCTCATATATGTGAGAAAAATATATAGGTTGCATTGTTAATGGAGTTAGATTTCATATATAAGATTTAGATAGTCGACTTAGCAGCTGAAATTGTGGGGTTATTATTGAGGGATGTCATGATGGCAATTTTATTGACTTTTATGGTGCCATTTCAGAAATAATAGAGTTCCATTACATCAAGAAAAAAAAGTTATTCTATTTAAGTGAAAATGGTTTAATCTTGCTGACATGAAAGTGGATGGGAATATTAATAGCATCAATGTTAGTAAGACATGGTATGATAATGACCATTTTGTCCTTACAAGTCAAATAAAGCAAGTTTTCTACCTCAATGATATTGTATTGGGAAACAATTGGGAGGTTATTCAAAAGTTTCAACATTAAAATCTTTTTGATTTTTGTGAAAGGGATAATAGTCTAATGAGTGAGGATAGTGATGAAGTATATCAAGAGACTAAATCGGAGTTGAATAATGAAGTCATTTGAATAGAAGATGCAGATATATCATCATTCCATAAGAGAGATGTTAAAGTCAATATAATACAAGTGGATGAAGTACAAACCAATCTTATCATAGAAAGAGATAAAGACTATATTGAGGATGAATTATATGACAATAATGATACTTTGACTAAACATAAATGTAATTAATGATGTTAATTTCAAGATCTTGATCATGATGATTGAAGGGAAAAAAAGTGTTGCTTATATTATTTGAAATGTATTATTAATGTATGAGTTATGGTAATGAGTATTGTTGACATTTCACTTATGTTAATGCGTATTGTTGATGTTTAACTTATGTTTATGCGTACCGTTGATGTTTGAATTATTTTAATAAGGATTATTGATGTTTGAGTTATGTTAATGCGAAATGTTGATGTTTGAGTTATAGATATATCTATTATTGATGTTTGAGTTATGATTATGTGTATTGTTGTTGTTTCAGTTATGTTTATGCAGAATGTTGTTGTTTGACTTATTTTTATGCGGAATGTTGTTGTTTGAAATATGTTTATGCAAATTGTTGATATTTAACTTATGTTTATGTAGTATGTTGATGTTTGACTTATGTTTATATAGAATGTTGATGTTTGACTTATGTTAATATGTATTGTTGGTGTTTGAGTTATGTTTATGCAGAATGTTGTTTGAGATATGTTCAAGCAAATTGTTGATGTTTGACTTATGGTTATGAGGAATGTTGTTGTTTGAGATATGATTATGAAAATTGTTGATGTTTGACTTATGTTAATGCGGAAAGTTGATGTTTGAGTTATATTTATGCAGATTGTTGATGTTTCAGTTTTGTTTATGCGTATTGTTGATATTTAAGTTACGTTAATATGGAATGTTCATGTTTGAGTTATATTTTTGCGGAATGTTGATGTTTGACTTATGTTTATGTTGATTGTTGACGTTTGAGTTATATTTATGCGTATTATTGATGTTTGGCTTATGTTTATGCGTAATGTTGACATTTGAGTTATAGATATTCAATATAATGGCACCTAGTAGAAATAATAGAAAAAAGGTGGCAACTAGCGAAATTGTTCCTCCCTACAACAACTAGATGAATCCAACTTTATCCAACAACAAAGACCGACTTTAATAGCGGGACTTCAACTAGGTGTTAATGATGATGATGATTAATAAATGTTATATTATAAATTAAGTTTGAATAAAAATTAGTAAATGTGATGATATAAATTAAATTTGAATATAAAATATATATTTTACCTTTCTTAAATAATCTAAATTATTTTTTATATTGTATAAATTACTGTGAAGTCCCAACAACTATTTTATAGACTGCATTAATTTCTTACATTATTCTTCCTTACCTGGCATTGGTAACTCTTGCAACCCACTAAATTAGAAGTTCCCTAACATTTTCGTTTATAAATTATAATAAAGAATAGAGTATTTTACATAAATTGCACACTTAAACTTCCCTGCTTCTATATTGATATTTATAAATGAGAAGAACACTTTGGAAGATTACAGATAACTGAAATAATATCTATCAATTACAGAAATTTTCCTCAAAATTAAAAAAAATAATTATCACATAGTTACTAGTTGCGCATGATTATTATCTTCCATAACAGCACTAATGTAATTCTTAGGCTTAAGTTTATCAATTGACCTGATAGTTCCAATGCTCTCCCACAAATTCAACGAGGGGTTAGCCATGATGAGCTTGGATCACAATTAAAGAAAGGAAGTTAATGGCAAACCCTTGGTTAAAATGTTAGCAATCTAAACTTGGGATGCAATGTGTTGAACTTTAGGGTCACCACGCTCCACTTTCTTACGAACAAAATGGAAATCAATTTCAATGTGCTTAGACTAATAGTGAAAATTAGGATTTGTTATGAGATATATGGTAGACAAATTATCACAACACAATGTAGGATCTTACGGAAGAGATACTCGTAACTCACGAAGTAAATGTTGAAGCCATATGCCTTCAATAAGAGTTGAAGCTCGATACTCGATTTTGGAACTTGATCGTGCCACTACCTTTTGCTTCCTAAAAACCTAACTAATAAAATTTCCACCAAAATAAACATAGAACTCGTAAGTTAAGCAACAACTAGTGGAATCCCCTATCATGCCCGAGTAAATGACAAAACTAATATGAATAGTTAGCCCAAGACTGATAATGCCTTTTAAGTAATAAAGAATTTGTTTTACTACTATTTTACAATAGACTTCTATCCTTCTGTAGGATAGTGCATAAATTGGCACACCTTATTAATAGAGAATGAAATCTCAGACTAGGTTATAATAGTATACTGTAAAGAACCAAAAAGGTTATGATATAAGCTACGATTGGTAAGAAGTGGCCCATCGAGGAATCTGGGGTTGTCGGTGTGGATATAGATTTACAGCCATCCATTTGAATGTGAACTAAAAGGTCTCTAATATACTGCTTCTGAGAAAGATGACTCTCATTGTAATCGCGATGAACATGAATACCTAAGAAATAAGAAATTGGACCCAAATCCTTCAAAGAAAATTCAGCATCCAAATTAATTAATATGTCACTAACATAAACCAAAACATACGAGATAGAAGAACCATGTAACTGAAAAATAAAAAGGAATATGAATGACACTCCTTGAAATCATATGGAAGAAGAAAATCTTTAAAATGATGAAACTAAACATGTGGCGCCTATTTTAAACCATAAATAACCTTATTTATAGGACAAACATAGTCAAGATATTTTGGATCCTTAAATCCTGATGTTTGGGCTATATAAACTCGTTTTATAAATCACCATTTGAAAAGGAATTATTCACCTCTATTTAATGAACACTCCATCCATGGGCAGCAATTAAGTATAAGACAAGTTGAATATAACTAGGCTTGATCACAGTACTAAAGGTATCAAAGTAGACAACCTGTTTCTTAGTAAATCCCTTAAGAAACAAAGCGAGTTTTTTAGGTTTCTATATTACCATCTAGATGACATTTGATTATTTACTCCCAACAATTTTGACTCTACGTTCAAATGGGACAAAGGTCTAAGTTTTATTTTTTACAAAGTCCAACAAGTTCAAGTTGCATTACATTTTGCCACTTAAGATGCTTAATAGCTTGCTTGTAATTCATAGGCTCTTTTTCAGGAACAAAAAAGGATAGATGAAGAGGATAACAAGTGGAAGTCAGTCCTCAAGGTTTTGTAGAATTGTCCCTAACATGTGTTTGCATAGGATGAGTGGAGATAATATATGGGCGAAGATGATAGAAGGCATTTAAGATGGGCTGTAAAGATTGGTGCTAACATCTTCCGTTTTGTTAAAGTTGGATTAGTAGTACTGGAGTAGTCAAGAGGGATAGACAAAGAGGATTGAGAAGGAATATGGGCAGTAGTAGGTGATGAAGTTATAGCAGATGACTAAGAAATTATGGGAAGACAAGCAGGAACATGTAGAGGAATAAGAGAAGCAAGTGAAGAAGCAGTAAAAGATGATAATGTAAATTGTTGAAATGATGGAAATGAAAACTTAAGCTGGTCAAAAATAATGTGACCACAATATAAGTATAAGAAGTAAGAGGGTGAAAGCAAACATAGCCCGTATGACGAGAGCAATAACTAAGAAATATATTAGTCTTGGACCTAAAAATCCATTTTATTGGTGTTATATGGACGAATATAAAGAAAACAAATATAACCAAAGATACCTAACAAACGATAGTCAAGCATATAATGATAGAACACTTGAAAAGCATATTTAGAACAAAGAATTGGTGCAAGTGTTCGATGATAATTGTAAAACTTTGTATGTTTTCTAGGTGTTATAGTGTATTTTTAGTGTTTTCTTATATGATGATCATGTTTTTAGGACTTAGATTTATGTTACAAAATTGTGATCAATCGGATTTTGCAAAGCCTGGGGGTTTATTATTAGTTAGAATTGGTTAGTATTTGTGTGTTTTATCTAATTAATTGTTGTCTAATGAAACTGTTTGATCTTAGTTATATATTTCAAGGATTATTTGACGTGTTTAATGATGGGTGGAGATAGGAAAAAGTGAAGAAAAAGTGAGAGACATATCTGGCATGAATGTGTATAAGTAGCATGTTAAAGAGCCTGACTTGGAGAAAAGCCATGCACGATGGTGAATAGGATACATGATCATGCAAGGAGCAAATTTTAGCTTTTTAAAGTTGATAGTTTTTTGTGTTTTTAACGATTCGAGACTATTTTTGGAACCAAAATAAGTGGGGAAACCTTAGAAAAAAACACACTAAATGTAACACCCCACTCCCACCGAACCCGAACCCGATATTGACCGTGATATCCGAATTCGTGCCCCGCGAGGGTGGCGTGTCACATCACTTAACACTGAACAAAAGTCGGTATAAATTTTTTTTGTAAACACTTTACACTTATCACTTATGTGTGATCACTTTTTCTTTTCAAAAACACTTTATCTATTTAAACAGAAAGCG
>JAOTAY010000004.1:4829376-4843028 GCA_025629805.1 Erythroxylum baracoense
TTTATACAATTATCGGGATCCGCTCGGAATCCGTAAAAATTTTTGTTTTCCGCTGCGCCCGTGATTCGATCACGGTTAGATTCCATCATACATTTCAAGGAATAAGTGGGATCAATTGAAGCTTTGCGTGAGCACGTTGAATTAGCTGCAGCCATATGATCTCTATTTTTCACTAAACCGGGCTTGGCTTGGACTCTGTCTACTGCCATGTTTGATGCTGGAACAAAAGCAACACTAGGGCATTGTTTTCTTGTAATAACATCTTGAGGGAAAACAGCTTCAGATTGCTCATCTGGAGGTAACTCCATCTTACTTTTAGTTATTCTGACACGAGAAGCTCGTTCATTTGGAGTTGACTGAACTGGATTACTGCAACCAACAGGAGGCTTCTCGTTGGTGGTTTCTAATTCAGGCCTTGGCAGGCGTGGACCGCTCACTGGTATTGTTGTAGAACCACTAGGCTGATCATGAGAGCTGAGTAGAGCAACTGGTCTCAAGGAGGAGGAAGTCTGCAAATCTGAGTGCTTATCATGATGTTTAGAATCCGGCTGGTGCAACTTTGAGTCGTTGGGAAAATTACCAATTTTTGTCATCTGAGTTTGGCTTAATTTTGGTGAATTTCGTTGTTGCTCCGGGAGAGTTTCGTGTTTCTGACGACTCCAAACAGCAGAAAGCTGAGGGACTTCTACAAAATTAGGCATATTCCCAGATTGCAAATTTGTGGTTTTATGGAGAGGAGCAATGCGTGGCTCCGTGATCTGATCACAAGGACTTCGCCTCATATTCTCCAAAAATATGCTGAAACTTGTACGAGGCCACTTTTGACGTTTGTCATTAGTATTGTGATTATCTTGCAAAAAGCTATCCTGCTTGGTTGGATCCTTATGACCAGGAAAGGACTCATCACCGGAAATAGAATCTACATGTACGAGCCTTGGCCTCTTAGGAGGATGATTGTCTTTAATCCCATTGTTGAATTGAGTCTTAGGAGAGTGTGATAAGTAACCGATGCATGAGATAGTACCAGACCGTCCACGCACGAGGATCTCACCATTTTCGCACACTAACTCCATAAAATCATCACCAGTCCTGCATTGCGAATCTCGTCAGAGACTTTGAATATCAAAAGAGAGAGAACAAAGCCAAAATGGGGCGCATGGAAATTTTTTCAAAAGCAGTCAAGGAATCTAAATTAGCCGACCGATTCATTCTAAGCTGAGTTGAATCGAACAACTCTTCTGCTCCCCAGGAATAAGGGAAACAAAGCAACCTGTCCTCTATACAAGTCGTCAGTGGAAGGATTGATCAAATTAAGCACTATATGCAACGTTTTCAGGTAGAACCAGATGTTGCATTAAGCGTTCACATTTTACCCTTTAAGAACAAGAGATCACAAAACGACAAGCACATCAAGGACAACCAGAAGAGAGTGGCTGATAAACCCTCAATACTGGGTCGACATTACTGGATCAACCGTTCAGATGTTTATAAGGACTACATAGGGATACCGGTGCGAGGTCTACCATTCATATAATGAAAACCAATGAGTGGAGAATGGAGATTGACAGAAGAAAAACATAAAAAATATTTTCCTAAATCACACAGATATAACAATGATAAGACCGTGAAAGATTCCTCGGATGAAAGGTGAGTTAATGGAATGTTTTACAGGAATTTGCGTAGCTCATCTGAACCTAAAATGGTAATACGGTATGGAGGATAGGTTGAGTGTCGAATGGCTTAGAGGCTGGACCCACTTGGTGTTAGATGAAGAAGTACGCAATAATGTGTTCGGTCACGTCAGGTCATACACTCTGGGCCTCCAACTGTCACCTTCGAGGGCAGATGAGTCACTTAATCGCTTCATAAGGTCAAGACTGTCATGATATCCCCGCATTGTTTCTTGTTCTGCTTTTCATGGTAGCAATGAAGTTCTATCACAAATCAATGCGACATGAAATCCTCACCGTTTGTGTAAAGCATCAAGTCGCCTGCTTCAAACCCATTTTCCAGTTTTGGAGGTCTGTTAATATCTTACCGAGTCGTTTACACTAGAGATTAGAAACTAAATAAGAAGTGCTAGGGATTTTATTTCATAGGAATATATGGTATACTTCGAGAGCGCCTCACATTTACTTGACTTGACCCATTTAATGCTGGAAAAAAAATCTACTTCCATAAATTGCTAATTTAAGGTTTAACCTATTTAATATTAATGATTACGCCCATTTTTTACTAGTCTTACGGATATGTTGCATTCACATGCATCAAAACTGAATCAAATGAAGTTGAAGGATGTGTTAATAATTAGAATTACAAAATTATTACTATTGTTGAGCTAAACTCAATTGCTTCATTGGCAATAATAGAAAAACTTTTATGCTACATGTTTTTCGGGCTGTCTAAAATTAGATATAATTATAAATAATAAGTTAAAAAGTTATACTAATTAAGTAGATGTAAGGGAATAACAATTTTTTAATAAAAACAGAATTATGGGAAAAAAATTTCTTCATTCTATCCACTAGTTAAGACCTTTCCCCTTCTCGTATATCATTTTCTTAAGTGCGTGACAACTCTGCTGCCACAAAACAAAAACCTTTGTTTCCAAAGTAAATGCACAAATTCAGGTGTTGTACCTTTTCCCAACTTCTAATATCTTAAAAGAATCATTAAAAACCGAAGTTTGCCAGAACAGGTATACAATGACCTAGTACAGTACGAAAACGACCCACAAAATCCTGATAACAGATAAGCTGTTTCCAGTGCTCTATTTCCTTCTATTTCAATCCCACCTTTCTATTTATTGTAATAAATTGAATGGATGAAAATATTTTGAGAGTTACGGGGCAGCAGATCTGCTCCCAAAAAACCTAACCACCAAGGAAATAGTAAGATGCCGACGTTGACTTGAGGCACGCAAGAGTTTGAGCAGTTTAACAGAGACCCCCTAGCCAATGTACAAAACAAGTGGGACACTCTGCAACTTACACGATACAAGTTGGAGGTTCCTGCCTGGAAGGCTAAAACATCACACCAGGTTATCAAGTTTGACAAAGGGATGGTGGACATGGAACCAAAAGCATGGACTTCACGTGCACCCTCGTGACAATTCATGTGGCTCTTTATTTCCCTGTCTGTACGTAAGTACTGGGATACGAAGCAAAACCACAGCCAATCCAATGTTTGGCGACGGATAAGAATTGATTGGCAATGAAAACACTCAGTATTATGAATCTGATTGCGGGTCCCCACCAACAAGAATTACTCGATGTTGCACGCAAGCAATCCACTTTCTTTCTGCTTTGTTATCGTTCGCATGCGATTATCCACTTTGATTAGTTGGTACCCAGAAAATAATGACCCAGTTCCAGTGCCTACTTTAGATAAACTAAAGAGTACAAGACAACACTATAATGCATCGCTAACAATTAATAACTAGATGTGGGCAAAGCTGATGGGAAAGGGGATTGTATGAAAACTTTTCAAGTTATGAATAGAAGAATTGGTTTTATATAGTGCAGTCGGAATAAAATTGACGGGCTAGCACAACTGTAGGATGTGCCCGAATAATAGAAAAGCACTGCAGCGCAGGATTGATCTCAACAACTAAATATTATCAAGATGAATTTAGCCATACGAATCTGTCTTCATTTTATTTTTCCCCGTAACCGTGATTACAGTATTGCTACTTAAAAGGTCTTGCTACACAAAGGTATAAAGGAGAGGACATCTGTCACTAGATAATCACTTTGTTTGGATGTTTTCAACTTATCAGATTTGGCTTGATAGCAAGAAACAAGGTTATCACAGTTAAGTTCATGACTCACAAAATATTCAATGCAAACAAGAAAAAAAAAAAGTCCCAATTGTCTCCGTTAACTTTCGAACAGAAAGGAAACTTGCTTTCATAAACTACATAGGCTGAAATCAAGAATCTTGATTAAAGAGGGCTGAACCCTTGGCCAAATCAGAATGCCTCCTGGAATTAACTTTTACTACAACTTAAGGGCTAGTCCTCGACGTAGAAAAAAGAATGTGAGATCAATTTCATAAACCTAAAAATGATTACTTACAGGTCGATTCATGTCAGTTTAGAATATCCTCGTGCAAGCACTCTGCCATAGCACGTCTCAGCTGGAGCATCTTTTCCCTACCCACCTGTTATGGACATCAATCCATTGTTAGTATTTTATACATAAACTTACTTCCGTGTATGCTCATATTCAAAGAGGATGCAGATAGAGTGACACCGATAGCAACATTTGAGGGACGACCCTGGGCAATTTTTCAGCGTTATTGTTACTAGTTCATGCATTGTATGCGTGTTATATTCATGGAGCATGTCCAGCTCATAAGCTCCTCTATTAAATGAAACTTGGTGAAACACATACATTTGGAATTCAAAAGCTACGTACTTGAGACTCTGGCCAATATTAATCCAGATTGCGCAGATCTGATTACCCACTTAGTTATTTCCAAAACAGAAAGCAGGAGAAGTGGAAATGACACGTGCAATAACTTGGTGTTCGTCATCTAGTAAATGACCTGTATTTAATTCAATTTAATAGGAAAAATAAGCTTGCCTTGTGCACCGCTGTTATTCTCCTTTCTGCATCATTGAGCTGTTTCCCGACCGCTTCTTCCACTTGCATGACAAGCTTTTGGTGCGATGCTCCTGCAATTACAGGTAAGCAATAATTAACATGAAGCATTTGGATTTGTCACGGTATCATATATTTATCCACCTATTGTCTAGGGTAAATAGAGTAATTGTCCACAGATAATTGTCAAACTTAACTCCTATAATTTTTATTCTATTTTATTATAGAATGCAATATAAACAGTGTAGAAAGATGCCAATGATCTAGCATCTATTAGCTTACTAAATAGTTAGCCGATTAGTATTCACACACATGGAAACTTTTGCAAGTCGAGTATTTACCACGGATGATCAGGCAAAACTGCAATTTCAACAAACTTGCATGTCTAAGTGCCCAAACTCATTTGCTAATCACAGCGGTCACATACATTCAAGAGATTCAACAAAACCATGATATAATTATATTTTAAAAGGTTTCCATACTTAGCCTTTTCACTGTTCCTTTCAGTTCAACCTGGTACAAATCTAGGCCTTCAAGTGTACTCTTGCAGTTTTCAAGATGCTGAGACATTTCTTCTCTGAATTTATCGTAGATCAACTTCAATTGTTCTTGTTGTTCTGCGTAGATGAAAAACCGAGATTTAATAACGGAAACAAGAGAGTAATATCCCATAAAACTATTTAGAAGTACTAAAGGAATGCACGCATTCAGACGCCAGAAATTGAGGTTAAATAGGGATCTTGTGCATGGTTCAGTGGATACGAGTAGCTAAAATTTGTTACATAACCATTATCTGGTACATAATTCATATTCATTTTGCAAGTTGTAGCTTTAGAGACACAAGCCAATGAATTACATTACTATGGTAGAAACTTGTGCCGCTGTTAAACAAGAGAAAAGGCTCCTATTGTTCACTGTTCAGTATTCCTGTGACAAGATGCATGCCTGACTGATCAAATAAAAACAAAATCTAGACTATTTCAAATAGGGGCTCATGCCGTCCTACTAATGTTCAGCTTTGCCAAGCGTGCAGTTTTAGGAATTCATTACCTTGGAATCTTACTGCCAGGTCTTTTCTTTTTAACTTACTATCGCTTCTCAGCTTCTCCCTGATACGTGAGAAAGATCAGAATCGACTACACCCAAGAAGCTTATTTCTCAACAAAAGAAAGTGGCGACTGTGAAATACGTACAGATCTGCTTGGATTTGACAGTCGATATTCTGCAACTGGAGACGTATATCCTCAGAAACAGACATTAGAATTTCGGAGGATTTCTTTCTGGTCAACAATGTCAATTTTTTTCTGAAGTTCTCTATAGACAGTGTAAAGAGCATGACTACCCTGGAACATTGCAGATCAAAAGAAATGATAAAAAAAAGGCTAATGATAAAAGGCTTTATCCGTGGATCTAGTAAGGAATATTATCAATGATATTTTAATCAAAGTCAACCTCTCTAACTCATCGCCTTGGTTTTGTTCTGAAGGCTCGGGGGTGTAATCGCTCTCGTCAGTGCCTAAAAGTTTAATGCAGAAAGAAACGAACTCATTAAAGAGTAAACATGATGGCAAGACGATCGGCTGTACATTGAAAGAGCGGGGGGAAGCATTTGTATGCCAAATGACTATTGCCTTTTGGAGTGGGTGGGGTGGGATTGAATTTGCCAAGTCTACGGCCCTCTTGATGGCGGAGCCTTTTAGTTGGATGAAATGCGCATTTCGATCTCTCTGGAGCTGCAGATGTAGACGAAAAGAAATCTCTTTCTATAACACCTGAAAATGGAGATCCAATAAGTGCAAGATTATGTATCTCTAGGTACTAAACTAAAGAGAAAAAGGTTGGCGGAGAAAAGAAGGTTAACAAAAGTGATGATGATTTCCGCCAAAAACAATGGATACTGACTACTGGAAATATGTAATCATAAACTCTGCAGCCTCGTTGCAGTGATCAGCTCAATTACGCTGTCTGATTATTCTGAATAGTTGATAATTAGATATAGTTCTTCACTAAGACAATGAAATTCCTAAACGGTAATCATTTTGGCAATTGGTCTCGCAACACAACTCGTTCTATATATTTTTTCATATTAGTAAAAGTATTGTAGTCACCTCTCATAATTGCCACTCCTTCAGAGCTATCAGAGCTTCTCTCTTCGGATGATGAAATTGAAAGATCATCCGCTCCTTCATCTTTTCCATTACCAGGCGAATGTTTTCTTTGTGGAGAATTACTAAGTTCTTCTGCCTCATCCTGAAGTTCAATAATGAAATTCAAAAGTATAATAAGATAACATTTCAACTTAGAGTACTTGGGGCGACTAAGCATACTGCTTTTATCTACTTAAAGATTATCTCAACATGCAGAATCAAAATTAACCTCTGAGGCATATCCATAGTAAGTAAACAGCAGAAACTACCACACAGAGATGAAATAACATAGCATACATCTACTTTTGAATGAGCATTAGGAAAAGAACAATCTTCCTTCGAAGTCCGCAAAGTGCTGAAGCTGCGAATATTTGCTACAGTAAAAGTCCTCTCTGATAGTTCAGGTCTGGGAATATACTGCTCTGTCTGGTCTTCTTTTGGTGCTGAGCTAGGAGAAGAACTAAATGCAGGTAAACTGATTTTGAATGTAGGACTTTGGAAAGTTTCCTGTGGATTCAGATTGTTGTTAGAGAACAGATTATCAAATTCATTTTGTTGATTTCCATTTTCGTGTCCTGCTTGACTATTATATTCCTCCTGCTGATCTGCCGCGGGAGTCCACGGAGATTGATTGATGTTTTTCCCTGGAGATTGAGAAGTGCGCTCCCCCGGAGATGGATGAGAGTCCCTTACTGCAGATTCATGGGTATCATATTTATGGTTTTTGTCTTGCTCAGGAGACTCATGAATGTCTTTGTTTCCGATCTGCTCAGCAAATTCCTGAATATTCTGCTTGTTGTTCTGTTCAATATGATCATGACAACTCTCAGGAGGACGGTCTTGTGAACTACCTACTTTATTGGACAGTGAAGAAACTTTATGGGAAGGAAGAAATGTATCACTTCTACATGTTACTCCAGGAATCACATCAGCATTGCTCTTCTCAGTGAACAAAATCTTTGGCGTAATTCTATAGCTCTTTCTGTGGCCTTTCTTCCTACTAGACAACGATGAACTTCCACTTACATTTGTATCCGTCTTCCCAAGCAATCCTTCTTGAAAGGAGAAGATGTTCTCTTGCAGTATCCGTCTACAACCAGAGGTCAACCCGACTCGTTTTTTCTCTGCTTGCGGTTTGGTTGAAGCTCTTTTTCGGCTCAACGAACGGGTTACTGGTCTTTTCCGTTTATTGTGGGGGCTATCTGAATCAGTTTCTATGGTATCTGAATTCTGTCTTGGCTTGACCTTTTCACCATTCTTTTGGTCATTTTCATGCTCTGACTTTGAATCTTTGACACCTACATCACAACCGTGAAAATTAGAAGGTTGACTCTTTGGTGAAGAGATGGTACCCAGTATCTCTTGTAGCTTCATTCTCAGAGTTTCCGTTCTTCCATTCTCATTTTTGTCCTGCGATACTCCTTTACCCGAAACATGGACCCCGTGAACAGTTGCAAATGAAAGCCCCTGTGAATTATGTGGATTTCCACCGTTACCCGCCTTCCTTTTGTAAGTAAACCCGCCAAAGTTCTTCCGTTTGCCATCACCAGATTGTAAAATTGAGGTTTGATTTGTGAATAACTGCATGGAATGTGCTACTGCAGCTTCCTTTAGTTTGCAATACTTGTTCCATCTTCCATCCGCTGGTGATAAAATGGAAGTTCCTTGTGCATGAGAAAAATTTTCGGACGTCAGATTCTGCGGAAAGTAGGGTTTAGTAGTAATCCACCGGGAACCTGCTTTCTCTGGAGTTTCTGTCTGTCTCCCTTCTTGATCATCAATCACAGCTTTCCCCTTGTTTGTCACTTCAATATTTTTTTGTTTGCTGGAATGCTCCTTTTGTGAATTTGGTAGTAAAACCTCATCTCCCTTTGTAACTTCGAATCTTTTCAGTGTGGATGAATCTACCATGATTCCAATTGACATCTTTCTCAATTGGCTGGATGGTCGGCAATCACTGCCAAAACTTCGAGAATCGCTTGTTGGGTCCTGAAATATTATTCATAAGAGATTACGTATCTAATTTCTCCATATTTTACAAAGTTACACTCGGAAAATAACCTGGAATAGGAATTGACATTACATTCACTAATTTAATAGCCTTTTGATTTCTATCAATTTGAAAATGTTTTTTGTTTTTATGGGACAAATTTCATGGGCCATCAAAACCAATCAACAGCACTAATTCTCAGAGATTGAACCTGGCAATCAGTCATAGCAAATCACAGAAGGTAAATAAACCAAATAAAAGCACCTAAGCACAGCTGAAACATGGTTCATTAAAATAAACAAGACTCCATTGATGCACAAATGCGTCGTAGTTTTACAGATAACCCTGACTAAAAGATTGATCAGCTTGTACTGAAAAATAAAAACATGACTTCTGTTCAGTGCTTACAGTGTGCGGATTCCGTCCGATTTCAACCGCCATTGTGATGTCTCGGCAGATAAGGTGTGAAATGGATGCTGCCAGAAGCTATAAGCCAAAGAGAAAATAAAGTAAATTGTATGGATAAAAGATATTGAGGAAGATAACAACTGAAGATCTCAATGGATTTGCTAGCAATGTAACGTAGAAACCAGGAAGTCTCCGTGCTAGAAACCAGGAAGTCTCCGTGCTATCATTCTCTTAACTATCGAAACTAGCAACAATTTGTGTGAACAGGTAAAATCACTACAACGCTTTCTAATCCGCACTGCAGCATCGATGATACGACTCGTAAAATTCAAATCCAAACAAAGCAAATAACACAAAATCCGACTTCAAAAGTCTCAAAAAACCGCATGAATTTTTCTTAAAGGCATCTGCCTCTGAACAGATTGAGATTGGACGAAATAAACTAAGAGCAAAACTCAAAAAACGGCATCAAAGAGCTAAAACGGCACGTATAAAGATGATGTGGACGCAAGAGAACTGAAAGAGATAACTTGCCAGTCGATTTGCCGTCGATAACTGAATGGATCGATTTTCAAAGACAGAATTGCAAGAAGAGGAAACGAGATTTATTGTGAAAAGGATGTAGTTCAAGGATTGGAGATTTGGAGGAACTGGAGAGGGTTTTTGAAATTTTCTATAAATAAAAAAGAGGCGGGAAATGCAGAAATGTGCTTTTGCTGACGCAGAATTTCCACAACGGCCCATTCATTCTAACTTATCTGTGGTGCGCAGCGCGCACACATCCCTTATCTTTGAATAGACGATATTACCCCTATGATAAATTATATCTGGCAATGAGCAATCTGTTATATGGACAGACACTGTCCGACATGTTACTTTTTAAAAAAAATTGGTAAAATAATATCATTTTATCATTATTTACTGAGCCTCGGGTCGAATTAGGCCCAGCCCTTTTTGCTATTACCAGTTTGTTACGATCAATACATTCATTGAAATAGTCGTGAAATTATATTCTTTTCAATTTTTAAACAAAATAAGCATCTTGTTTGTGTGCATATTTATTTATTATAATATTTATCAATTTTTAAAAAAGCATTACACTAATTAAGAATAAGCAAACTTAGCTAGAGAGTACCCTTATCTAAATAAAATAAAAGAAAAAGAAATTTATGTTACACACGAATATGAAAGGCGTGTTGTCCGAGCGTGAATGAAACATCGACCAGTGAAAGATAAGGAACACATACTGAAATCGTAATTTTGACTCTCATCATAATGACTTCACTCATTGACTTCTCTCTCATCTAGTCAATGATGTCCTTAATCATGTCGTGTTAGAATTAAAATTCATATTATAAAATTATTAATTATGAATTTTTATAAATTAAGGTTAAGAAAAATCATTTTTGATTCGACTTAAAGATAATAAATAGGTTCGATAAAGTATCTTGTTAAATGGGTTAAAGTTCATTGAGAAAAATAAAACCTTAGCAATATAAGCAAATCTACTTAATTATACTTGTGACAGGGGCTCAATAAGATTTCTATAAATAGTTGTTAAGGTCTCTTGCTGCCTATTAATAAAAGTTCGTAAACATAAAGTTACTGTGATCCATTAGGAGGTTCATGCATTCAAAAAGACATATAAAGACGTTAACAGTATAAAGTTACAAATTTCATTAAGCAATCGAAGGTTACATTAGGTTGTTCATACGGAGTTTATTAAAATAAGGTTATCAAAGCCATTATTAAGTGAATTTTTGTGCTTTTAACTTGAAATAAAGGAGGTTCGTGTGGTTTTGGTATCTCATTTGGTACATTTATTGCTCTGTGTCCTATGATTATCATCTTGACTGAGATTTTCTTTGTGATGAATTCTCAAATAAAATTTGTTAATAATGTTTTCAGCACCGATATGTGACAATGAGATTTTTCGTAAGGATTTTGCATTTACGGATGGTAAGTTGTCACATATTTTATGTCCATACACATAAATGTGAGGATAATATATAGATATATCCTTTGTATTTGTGGAATAGTTTGAGTACTAATGAGAATCCAATCACAATAATCTCTTTTCAAGTTATTATTTGGACTATTTTGCTTACATATTTGAGGTTGTCTCTGGTCTTATATGTGGTTATTATGTCAACAAGTGTTGACCTTATCTGAGATTTTGATATGTGCATAATAGCATTTTATGGAGGATAACTATTGTTTAAGTGATCTATTCGTCCACAGGTGGTAGAATCATAAAGGTTGATGGTGTGTACTCTGATCGCTTTTATGTAGAAGTCTTATCTGTATGTATTATGTATTTAGCCCACTAGTATGTCATGATATGTGTAATAAAATACTCTGTACAAATATTGTTTTGTGGCTTTGAGTATTGATGATGCCTTACATTTGTGTCGATGATTTATGAAAAACCGTATAGGTTAATAGTTTCGCAATATGTCCGATTTTACGTGATTGTCTCTGGCATAAATAAAAACAAAATTCAATCAAAAGAAAAATAACAGATGACACTAGAAATTTGATAATGCAGTTCAGCACTCCTTGCCTACGTCTATGGAGCCCTCACATAGATTAATTCTTTCACCGAAGTACAATAGATTTACCTAAGGCTTTACTAAGTCGACACCACTTATGCCTTGATATTATCTCTCAACCTCACTTCCCGTGAAAGATTTTCACACCCAATAACACAACCAACTTATGTTAACCTCGTCAGAGGATTTTCTCTACTTCTCTTAATGAAAGACAATTAATAGAAATAACTCAAGTGATTAATCAACTAAGAAAAGAACAACAATACACTTGAGATAAAAGAACATTCCCTATTATCAGCTTTCCGAAATAGATTTGAATAATTGTTGACCAGCTGAAATAATCTGCGGCAGCTCCAGAATCAAACTATGGCTGCTCAGATAATAATTGACACCCGCAAAATATAGACACAGTGCCAAATCCTTCCAGTCGAAAACCACTCCAATAGATGAAGGTTCAGCGCAAGTGATTTCTAAAATAATTACTCACTAAGGCACTTATGCACACGCTAAGCAGAAAGCCTTCCAACCGTATATTCCTCTAACAATTCAATATCAAAACAAAAGCCAACAAAAATCACACACCCCACCAATCACGCACACAACAACACCAAAATAGTCGTAGGTTCTTTTTCACACACAAAACCCACTATCGTATCTTTTCCAGAAAGTCACTTAATTCCCAATTAAATTTACAGCAATACCCCTTCTTCCACTGCATTCACGTAAATCAATTTCATCCTTCCTCAAAATTCCAGCAATACCCTTTTTTATGCTACATTCATGTTAAGCCCACAAGTATTCACCAAATCCACATCTATGCAAGATAGAGTTCTACAATATCTAGAACATTATCTAATTAGTTCTTTCGAATCCAAGATAATTAAAAAATGTCAATTTATAAAAATATGCTAAAATAAAATAAGTAGATATATACAACATATATCTACCAGATTTACATTACCAATGTTGCAGTTACCTTTTAAGTAAACAATAACAATATCACCATTGAAACCCTTATTGGTTTCAACTTTAAGAAATGAAACTAAGATGTAAAGTTTGCATCAAAGACGACAGATATCAATACAGTCATGATCAAAGAAAGATTGTCAATGCCTACATCCACCAATTCAAAAGCTAAGAGAGCAACATATGAAGGTTAAGAAAGGTCAAACAGGATGTGCGACTTAACGATAAAGAGATCCATTTTGGACCATTTATTAAGTGAACTTCTAAAGACTAACATAATAAGAGATTTCCTCAATAATGTCTCATAGAGGTATAAGGTATACTTTAATGTTGAAATAGGCACCTTATTAAAGAAGTATACTCTGTGAGATATAATGGAGAAGGGGGAGTGAGATAATGCATAATTAGGATGGACCATCTTTAAAGTAAAATTGAAGGCGTTAAACATTTATATTCCTAATGCTTGTATTGTGCACTAAATTATGAATACTTTCCATCATTGTTTGGAATTCTAGTTACCATATACAATTCTTATGATGAAACTTGAGACATAAATTCATTAATTACCTGTTGTGTTGTTAAAGAAGAGAATTCGAATAATACAACTTATATAGCCTTAACTTCAACCAAGAGAAAGACAAAGGTTAAGGCCCAAAAGTTTAAAGATAAGAAATATAAACTTCCCCCATATAAAGATATCGTTCAGTCCAACACAACTAGGAGTCCAGTAAGTATGTGATGTTTCTTATATAAAAAGAAGCGATACTGTAACATCCCGTCACCTATACATATGGCTATTATGTGAGACATTTATATGACTTAAGTTAAAGGAACGTTAGACATAAATTATGATATACTGTTGGCACATGCATACAATTCTATATATATGCATTCGTTTGGCATTTTCGGGTAAGTATGACAAATTGTAATTATGACAAATGGTGAATGAGTGGAGATAAATAGTACACGTGAGGAGCATGGGGAT
>JAOTAY010000004.1:4862284-4873584 GCA_025629805.1 Erythroxylum baracoense
CATTTCCTAAAGCAACCTTACAATGACAATATAAGAAGGGAGCATTCTTAACCATCGCAGACCAAAGAGGGGACAGTGTGGAAGCCAAATCATCCACACTGAACTATTTTGACAGACCAATTGCAATCCATCCCATCCCATCAGGGACACTCAGGCACCGGTCGTTCGTTGGATTTGAAGAGTAACGTGGGAGTTAAAATGCCACTCAGGACCGCTCCTCAACTCCTTTTCTAGTCCCGCCTGTCTCTGTTCTAACGCTCAAACTTAATATCTATTTCGTTTTCCAACACCAAACCCTCCGTTGTCCTTCCTTCTGATCTCGTTGAATCCATGCAATTGCAAACTCATCCCCCAAAGTAAAAGTCACTCAATTAAAGTACAAGATTAATAAAATTGAAAAGTTTCTTCTAGAACTTGAGATTCTTATTTTTCCTTTTGTAAAGTTTATTTATTGTAGCCAATTACAACAAAAAGAAGTGGCCACAAGTTTTACGTTTTGGACGATGTATCATGTCACTTAAAACACGATAAAACGACACTTTGATTGATTATCAACTTATGGATTCTCCAAGAGTCTCAAGTTAGACAATCAAAGCAGCGTAGCAGACCATTTACGGTAAGTTGAACTAATCAATCACACATAATAAGCTTTGTTTTCGTGAATAGTAGGTTGCAACTTGAATCTCTTATAATTAAAATAACTCATTAATTAGAAGTTTTAGAAATATGTCTTACATCAATTCTTATACTTTAAATTGAGTTATGGATAAAGATAAGAATAGATCTAATTAAAAAAGATATTATTTTATACTTTTAATTTTAAAAAATTATTTTGAAAAAAGTTGACATGGTTAGCCCATGAGCCGACTCATTGTCATCTCTATTTACGAAGTTGAATTATTTGAACTATTTACTTGTTAAGTTCAATTGAATACTTAAAAAACTAATTTTAATGCACAAACATAGTAAAGAGTTTATTAACAAAAAAAATGCACGATTAGGATGAAGGTGAAGTATATGTGTTAGCCCATGAGCTGACTCATTGTCATCTCTATTTACGAAGTTGAATTATTTGAACTATTTACTTGTTAAGTTCAATTCAATACTTAAAAAACTAATTTTAATGCACAAACATAGTAAAGAGCTTATTAACAAAAAAAATGCACGATTAGGATGAAGGTGAAGTATATATGTTCAATTTCTTTAGTTAAAAATTATGAGTTTAAGTAATACTATATTAAATAACTATTTCCTGTCCAAATGAAAAGAATAAGCACCTATAGCTAATTAGTTTCTCAGCGCCTTGGAAAAGGCAAACCTTTGATTAACAAACAAGGGAAAAAAAAAGAAAATCCGAGTAAGATGGTTAATTAAGGGTAATGGCGGAGTTGATCTCACTCCTATACACACAAACTACATAGCCAAAGGACAGAAGAAACGCAAACTGAATTCAATGCTAGGACAAAGACATTAGAAGTAGCTGACAAAGTCTTAGGAGCTTGAAAATGAGAATATGCACAATGACAACATCTCTAAGTCGCTCCATATTCAAAGTTGTGATAAGAAGCAGTGAAGGGTTGGCCCTGTATTTGATTAAGAATACTCCCTTTTCAAAGTTTTGGCCCCGACTATAATTAGCTTCGACTTTGTAGGATTGTAGTTTGCGAACGACCACACAAAGCAAGTGGAAAGGGAAGAAAAGGAAAAAGGAAAAGAACCTCTTTGTCGGTTTGCATGGGTCTGGATGAGTTTAACACTGAACTCTCCATGTCCAAACCTGACTTTCTTTAACATCCCCATCCATAAATGCCTTCAATTTAGCGCCATTGTAATAGACAATGCATTTTCTTCCACGCGTTTTCTTTTTCTTCTCCTTACCAAATAACTATGTCCTTGTACATCAATTCGTTCACACTGTCTATCTGGCAAGTTCTCTATCAATTTACAATTTCCAAAAATAAAAAAATGGATACACATTCACATTAAGCTATGACAGATGCACATTCTGAGGCAAGTTGAAAGTCAAGTACGTCATGCAAAGGCAAGTTAAAATACATTAAAACTCGTAAATTATCATTCGACTACATTATATTAATATAAATATTTTTATAGTTTTAGTTTGGATTAATTAGACTAAGCCAACACTTTTGATAGTTTTTGAAAATCACTAATATAATTTTTATTTATATCATCAATTAATAATATACTAAAATTATAATTATATAAAATAATAATTTTGATTATTTTCTTAAAATATGATTCTAGTATAACATTTTCTCATGAAACTAAAATTTTGATTAGTTGGATTGCATCTAGAAGTTTTGATATTAAATTTTCTGATTATATTATATATAAAAATATTTAAACTTGATAAATTTTATTTAGTTGATTAATATATTTTAAATTAATAAATCAAAATTCAAATATAATATTAATTATTAATTTTTTCTACATGACTTTACTATTAGATAATTTTATTAAAATAAAAGCCAGTTAAATTTTATCAGAAATTTATCTTGATAAAAATTTTAAGAGAATTCATCTATTTGAATTATATTTTTACATATTTGAAAATTCTAAATTTCATGGAATTATATTTTTAAAAGTTTACAAGATAAAGTACTGCATATCTAAAGTTTACATGTGACGTGGTATCTGAGTTTTGATTTTAAGAACCAACAATTTTTCATTTTAAACATCGATTAAAGGATATTTATGAATTATGTTTTCCTTTTCCTATGATGAACTCATTGTCTCAATTATGAATATACTAAATTGTCGATTAAGAATTATTATTTTAATTGCATTTAAGTCTCTTTAAATATTTTAAATAACTCTAGATATGTGTTACAAAACAATGAAAGGTGATAATTTGAAAATTAAAACATATGACTCTGTAAAAATTTAACTATGTAATAAATGAAAACTATCTATGAAAACAATCTTGGTTTTCAATTATCTTATTGAGTATTGTTTTTTGTTAGAATGAAAGTGATTTTTTGCATCTATATCTCAAGATAAACAACATCAACATGTACAAGATCTAAGCAAAACATGTCGCCAAAAAAATATTAATGCAATATTATCAACACGTTAATATAAATTCTTTGAGCCATAGGTTTTTTTTTCTTTTTTCTATTGTATAAATAAATTACATTTTCTTATTATGAAAGTATATTAGATTAATAATTAATTAGTGATAGACCATATTGAATAATAATTACATAATTTGTTTAGTTTGCTGATGATGTAATGAATATTTTTTTAAAAGTTAAACAATTATATTGAATGGGAAAAGTAGCACAAGGCTGGAACCTTACAACCAAAAGTTCAAAAGGGCTCTAATAAAAGTGAACAAAAGAAGTTCATCAAGTAAAAAAGTCAAATATTGATAAATGCTTCTAATATTGCATAATGACTTGTTAGGCTTCTCGTTGCCATTATGCTATTTATTTAATGAATAATTTGTTAGTCACTTAAGTGACCAAATTAGAAAGTTCTTACAAATATCAAAGTAAATAATTTAAAGAAGACACTTATAATAATGCGATCCTTATGATTGAAATGATATAATGATATATTTAATAGGTATACTAAAGTTCATTGATAATAGAATATTTAAGAAGAATCAAGAGGTTGATTAATTAATTTTATATAAAAGATGATAACCTTGATTAATTGGTAAACTTCATTAAATATATTTATTATATACAAAGATAACAATTTTTTTTCTAATTATAGGATGTGTAATTATCAATTATGTACACATAATACTAAGCATCAATTTCTACTCTATTTGTGTATTGTTGTTTCACCTAAAAGAGAACCATAATATATACATATTGTTAATATATTTTGCATGATCTAATTATGTTCCTACCACATGCAAGATTCATCTATTGTGAAGTTTAAATGGATGTAACTTTATTGAATGATGTGAACAAGTTTAGTTCAACCTAATAATCCTAGGTCTTGACTTAGCACTCTAAATTACCAAATTTGTTACAGTTATTAATACTATCAGTGTTTGAAAAAAATTCTTTCTATGAAAATTGGAAAAGGTCAAATAGACTAAACTTAATTTATATGTGAATGATTGTGGCTAGCAATATTAAAATTACAATTCCTAAAATTGATAGTGTTAAGGAATACATTAAGTACATCGAAGATATTTTTTAGTTTGATTCCACTAATAAGTCACTTGCTGGGACTTTAATAATTATGCTAATGAGTATAAAGTTTGACAGTTCTTATATTATGTGTGAGCATATCGGTAAAATGATAAACACATTAACAAGTTTAAGATCCATAGAAATGAAGTGAGTGAAATTTCCTTATGCAATTTATTATTAGCTCCTTACTTCCTAAATATGGTTCATTCTAAACAAGTTACAATATTATAAAGGACAAATAGACAGTGAATGAGCTATAAAGTATGCTAACCCAAGAGGAACTAAGGCTTAAGAAACAAGAAGTTCACTTGATTTATTTTGTGGGTCATCAAAGAATTAGAAAGAAGTTAAGAAAGAATAAAGGAAATGGAAAGCATATACCATATAAAGTTAATGTATCATTAGCTTCAATCTGTAAGAAGGAATTAAGATTGATAGATGTCATTTTTATAAAAATAATTGGACACAATTAGAAAGATTGTCTAAAATATAATACATGGTCGAAAAAAAGGTAAGTTCAATGTTTTAGAATGTTTCAATCAAGTTTAGTAAAAGTTCTTTATAGCTCTTGGTGGATTGATTCTAAATATACCAATCATGTTACTAATATGACAAAAGAATTCTTTACAACCCAAACCATAAACCCAAATAAAAGGTTTGTCTCTATAGGATATTAAGTCAAAGCTCCATTTGAATTTCATGGAACCTACAATTTGATTTTAAACGTTGGACATCATTTTGATCTTTAATTTCAAACTCTTTATATTCCTATCATTTCTCAAAATTTAGTTTCTTTATCAAAACTTGATAGTGTTGGATACTATTTTAAATTTGGTAATGGATGCTTCGATTTGTTTAAACATATTTGACTTATTGATTTTGGTGTTGTTTATGTTTATTTGTACAAATTAAAGCTTGCTAATCTTTTAACTAAAACTCTATTAACTGTGCATCATAATGATGTTACTAAACAAGGTTATACAAATGAAATCTCAACTTACTTATGGCATAAATATTTAAGTCACATATCTAAAGAAAGAATAATTACATTATTAAAGAATGAAATCTTTTTGAATTTGGTCTTTACTAATCTTAGTATTTATGTTCATTGTATTGAAGGAAAATATATAAAATACATAGTTAAGAAAAAAAGCCACAAATAGCACACTACTCATTGAAATTACACATTAACATATATGAACTTTTCAATAAACCATTTTTTGGTGGAGAAAAATTTTGGTACCACCTTTATTAATGTTTTTTTAATGTATGACATATACTATTTGTTATATGAAAAATCTCAATCAATAAACACCTTAAAGGTGTTTCTCAATGAGGTAAAAAGGTAATTAGATGGAAAGGTAAAAATTGTTGGATCTAATAAGAGTGGTGAATATTAAAAGAGATATACTGAAAATAGAAAATATCTTAGTCTATTGGTAGAACAGTTGTATGCACTCTAAATTAATTTCTAATTCTTGCAATGAATAAACGTAATATAGGGAAGCAAGAGTCTATCCCATGAGGAATTCTAATTCACGAATCATTACGAAAGAAAATTCTTAAAAAGAAGGGGGATTATGATAATATGGAATTACGTAACAAAGGAAACAAACTGAATGGAATTATGTAACAAAGGAAACAAACTGAATAATAAAACGAGAGTTACCAATAAAACGGACCTTAGTTTACAGTTGCTTCCATCTTTTGAAACTATGATTAATCATCGGCCTAAAATATTTATTTCATCAAACATATATTTGATGTGGTACTTAAATATCTATATTTTCTTAAAATTAACTAATAAAAAACAAGTGATTCAATTAGTCCTTATTGTTTACCAACATTGAATAAGATCCAAAATTCAATTAAACAAAGCATTAAGAAAAGAATGAGCACCAAAGAAAGATAACATTACATTCACAGTTGTATTTAATCTAGTTGAATGCTTTTTCTAAAGTAATAATTTCTAACATAGCAAATTAAAACTTTTAGTTGCTACAAATTATTAAAAGAATTGAACTTTTGTGTATTCAACCTTAATCTAGCAAATGATCATTTCAATTAATAAACTAATCTGACACATTAGAAATCAATCGAAAATAATCATAAAATAGAAGCGTAGAAAAGTAGTCTAATACATGAATAAATGAAACACTCCATATTAAGACTCAATTGTCTCCCAATCTTCAAGGTTCCAAAAGGCCTTCACTTCTTTCAACTAAAAGAAATTTTTTTTGCTAATAATGGCTATAACAACTATAACATCTAATAAAGAAAGAAAATTTTAACATCCATTAAATAGACGGAAAAGGACTTTGTGAAAGGCTAAAAATTGCAACTGGAGAATCTAGATGCTTTGTTCCTCCTCCTTGGCCCTATTTATAGCCACTTAAACCCCATGTGAAAATCTTGTTGTTGTGATTCTTTTGATCCCACAAATTATTTCATTTCTTTTCATCCAAATTTGCCCAAGATAAGGTTTAAACAACTTTGAATGCATCTTTCTCTTGCAGATTTGAGGTCTAAAGCTATGTTTGGTTGGGGGTTTATTAAAAAAATAGAATGGAATGTAATATTATTCCATCGTTTGGGAGGAGAGTTTATAATGGAATGGAATAGAATGAGATGGAAGAAGAGGGTTTCACATTACATCTCATTCCATCCTAAACAATAAAAATAAAAAAACTTCGATTTGGAGGGATTAGGATGGAATGTAAAATGATAAATAAATTTACACTACATTACATTATAAACCCTTCATCCAAATAACATTTCATTATATTATATTATGAACTCTTTCATTCCTCCCAAACAACAATTTTCTAATATTACATCCATTTACGTTCTATTCCATTCTAATCCATTCCATTTCATTCTATTCCATTCCATTCCATTAAAAACCTTATGGTCAATCAAACATAGCCTAAAAATTGCAATTTCATTGAACATGCCGACATAAAAGGAAATTAGATCTAAGAACAATTGGTGAATTCTTTATTGATTATCCAAAAAAGTCAAAATGATACATATTTTATTGGCCTAACTATAGTACTATAATTATTAATTTAACAAAAATGATAAAACTAGTGACTTGCATTCTAATGTCTTGAATTTTCACTTTACATGGTTACAAAAACTCCCACTTGAATTTTCAGTTTACATGGCTACAAAAACTAGTGGGAGTTTTTGTAACCATGTAAAGTGAAAATTTAAGCCGTTAGAATACAAGTTCCCTTAGGTAAGCTTCTTCTCAAGTGTTTGTTCTTAGAGTTATTGAAAATTTTGACAACTTATGAGAATAAAAAATGTATGACAAAACACCAAATGATGAAGTCACCATCTATGAACATGTTATAGAAGAGCCACGTAAAGTAACATTAAAAAGATCTAAAAAAACAAAGGAGATATGATGATTATATGATTTTTGTAAAAGAGATGAAAGGTGATTTAAAAATTGATAAATATCCAATTTCATTTTCATAAGTTATTGAAAGTAAAAATTCTTATAAGTGGTTAGATGAAATTCATGGATGATCATAAAGTTTGGGATCTTATTGAACTATCAAAAGATTGTTAGAGAGTTAGGTGTAAATAGATTTTTAAGACTAAACGTTACTCTAATGACAATATTGAATGATATAAAGCTAGACTTATTACCAAAGATTATATTCAAAAGGATGGTGTCAATTATAATGAGAAATTTTTTCCTATTTTAAGAAAAGATTCATAAAGAATTACAATAGTATTGATAACTCATTGTGATTTATAAATCCATTAAATAAATATGAAAACTACCTTTTTGAATAGGAAATTAGATGAAAAAAATTTATATAGATCAACACGAGAGCTTTTTAGTTAAAGGAAAGAAAACAAGGTTTTAAACTTAAGAAGTCAATATATGGATTTAAGTGTGCCTCTAGATAATGGTATCTTAAGTTTAGTGACACAATTAACTTTTTTTGAATTTAAAGAAAATTTAGAGATTCATTGATTGGGGTATATATTTGAAGGTGTGTAAACAACTTATTAATTGATGTAAATATTTGAAGGTTTGTAAAAGATTCATTGATTGGTGTATATATTTGAAGGTCAATGGGAGCAACTTTATATTTATAGTCCCATATATTGATGATATCTTGCTTGTTACTAATGATCTTTATTTTTTTACATGAGACTAAGAAGTTTCTCCATAAATGACGCATCTTATGTGATAGGAATTGAAATATTCAACGACAAATCAAAAGAAATGTTAGGATTGTCTCAGAAATCATATATCAATAAAATTTTACAGAGATTCAAAATAAAAAGATTATCTATAAGTGCTGTTCCAATATGGAAAGGAGACAAATTGTTTTGAGCAATTTTTAAAGAATGAATAATGCATATGAATAGAAAAGAATCCTTATGCATCTATTGTTAGGAGTTTAATATATGCCCAAACATGCATTAAACTAGACATTAATTTTATTGTTAGAATGTTAGGCACATATCAAAGTAATCCTAGATTGGAATATTAGAATGCCACAAAGAAAGCATTAAGATGCTTTTAAAGAACAAAAGATCATATACTCAGTTATAAAGATCCAATCATCTTAAGGTGATTGGATACTTAGACCCATACTAATACCGAATGTTTTGGCATAATAAAATCTACATTTGGTTATTTGTTTCTTTTAGATGGGGGAGTAATTTATTAAAGAGTACGAAGCAATCTGTCCTTGCTGCATCCATTATAAAACCTAAGTTTGTGGCATGCTTTGAGGCCACTATTCATAATTTATGACTATGAAACTTTATTTTGGTACTTAAAATTATCAACGATATTGCCAAGCTACTGAGTAATTATTATGATAACTTCACAATAGTCTTCTTTGGGGTACTAAACATGTAGAAATGAAATACTTTGCCATTAAAGAAGAAGTTCAGAAATAAAGAGTGTCAATCGAACACATTAACACAAATCTTATACTTATAGTTCCATTAACAAAAGTATTATTTTTAAATACATTTGATGAACACGTCAAAATAATTGGCATTATTGGGTAACATGATTAAATAAAATATTATTATATATATATTTTATGCGTTTGACACTCCAAACTCATTTATATATTGTTTCTTATGTTGAAGGGTTTTTTATTTATTTGTAGTATGTATACATAAATGATTATGTGAATTTTAATAGGATTTCTCTTTTATAAAGAAATTATTATTGAACAATTAAGATATTATATATCATATTAAGTTTTGAACTAGCTTTGTGATATATGAAGGGGGAATGTTATATTAAAAAGAGATATAAAGAGATATAACTGTTATAATCCTCAACCTCCTTTTTAAATAATTTTTCATGTTATGACATATATTTATTTTCTGCATGAAAAATCTTAACCAATAGATAACTTAGAGATGTTTCTCAAAAAGGTAGAAAGACAATTAGATAGAAAGGTAAAAATTGTCAGATCTAATAAGGATGATGAATATATATTACAAGAGATATAATGAAACTAGACAATGTCCTGGTCTATTTTCTAAATTATTTTAAAAGTAAGTGTATATGCTCACTACATAATACCACACACTCCTTAACTAAATGACATATCTAAAAGGCATATGCATACTTAATAGATATGATTAAGAGTATGATGAGTCATTGTTCTTTATCCTTATCATTATGGATATATTTTTTTTGTAAATTTCATGTATTTATCAAATAGGACTCCTAGTAAAGCAATTCTTAAGACATTTTTGAATTATGAACAACAAGGAAACCTAATGTAAGGCAACTACATATTTGGAGTCGGTAGAAGTAAGAATCTATAATTCACATAAAAGTAAATTAGATTCAAGAACAATTGGTGGATTCTTCATTGGTTATCTACACAAGACTAGAGTACATATTTTATCAGCCTAACCATAATACAAGAATTATTTGAGACTTAAAATGCTAGATTCATAAAAAAGGTAAAACTAATGGGAGCTTTTGCAACCATGTAAAGTGGTAATTGAAGACATTAGAGTGCAAGTTCCCTAGTTACAACTTCCCCTCAAGTGTTTTGTTCCAATAGTTATTGAAAATTTTGAATAATTATAAGAACAACAAATACATAGCCAAAAACCAAATAATGAAGTCCCCATTAGTGAATATGTTGTAGATGAGTCGCATGAAGTAACATTAAGAAGATCTCAAAGACAAAGGAGATCAAATACTTTTGATGGTTATATGATTTATTTAAAAGAGATAAGTGATTTAGGAATTGATAAAGATTCAATTTCATTTTCACAAGCTATTAAAAATAAAAATTCTATAAGTGGTTAGACGGATGAAAGAGGAGTTGAAATTAACGGATGACAACAAGATTTAGGATGTTAAATTATCGTAAGATTGTAAGAGAATCAAGAAAAAATAGAATTTAAAAACCAAACACAACTCTAATGACAATATTAAACAATATAAAGCTAGACTTATTGCTAATAATTCCACTTAAAAGGATGATTTTAATTATAATGAGACATTTTCTCATGTTTTGAGAAAATATTCATTTAGAACTATTATAGTGATGATAGCTTATTTTGATTTAGAACTCCATCAAATAGATATAAAAGCTACCGTTCTAAATGGAAAATTAGATAAAAATATCTATATAGATCAACCTGAGCGTTTTCTAATTGAAGGAAAGAAAACAAGGTGTGTAAACTTAATAAGTCAACATATGGACTTAAGCAAGCCTCTCGATAATGGTATCTCAAGTTTAATGACATTTTAACTTCTTTTGAATTTTTTTTAAAATATAATTGATTGGTGTATATATTTGAAGGTCAGTGAGAGCAAATTTCTATTTCTATTTCTATATGTTGATAATATCTTGCTTGTAACACCCCACTCCCGCAGGACCCGAATCCGATATCGATAGTGATATCCGAATCCGTACCCCGTGAGGGTGGTGTGCCACATCACTTAACAATTAAAAGTCGGTATAAATTTTTTTTAAAACCACAAACATAAATTACATAAAATCAATAACCAAAACGATTCACTTTATTTAATAACCATTTGATACAAAACAATGTAGACAACCGAAACTTTTATTAGCCACGTGGGCCCATTTCAAATTACAAAATACA
>JAOTAY010000004.1:4879107-4904034 GCA_025629805.1 Erythroxylum baracoense
TTTATCTTTATGATTAATAATTAAATAATTAAAAATACACAAAGATAAAGAATGCCTTTTTTATTGAATAAAACAAAATTTATACAATTAAAATTACAACCAAAATTGGCTGCAAGGGCATACACCAACATTATCCGATGACCAATCTGCAAAGGATATCTGTTTGGTAGAAAAGGAGACATGATTGTATAAAGGTCCAAAATTTACGCGTGAAATTTGTATCTCTTGTTGTGGGCATAAGATGAAAAGAAATTCACTACTTTTATTGTCTTTCCGAGTCCCCTTTTTCTTTGATCAACATCGCACCAAGGTCCCCATTCATACTTGGAGGCTGTGGAATGGCTTGGAACTGACCCTGTAACTCATGTTCAATTCTAATAGTCCAGTCGAGAGAGTAATCAAAAGCACTTATTCTACAATCGCCACTTGTATATGTATCACGGCACCTTTTGTAACCAGTCCCATTAAAACTTTGTTCTCCAAAATTACAAGAGATAGCAATGTTGTGCTAGTAGACCTTCCCTCAAGAAATAATGAAATATAGTCTAACTTTGTCAAATTCATATTTTTACTAACAAAAAGGTTTTATTTTAATTTTATTTATACTTTATAATTATCATTTATCTACATTACTTATAATTTTATTTATATCTTCCTCACTATACAACAAAAAGTATTCATAATAACGTACATTTTAACACATTTAGGTCTTTGTACTTAATTAAGTTAATAATGTATATTGATTTGTATTTTAATAACGGCATAAATTTGAATATATAAAAATTCATATAGTAACCTATAATAATGTTTTTTGAAAATTAACCTATAATCATTTTATTGTGGTTATATCCAAATTATTAATTTAAAGACTCAACCTTAGTTACTTAGTATCTAAAAAATTACATATATAAGTTGTAATTAGTTATACAATTATAATATAACATTTATGATAATATTATGCTTCAATTTCCTTATATCTCTTAAAAATTTTGGAACTTATCTTTTTTTTTGGTTCTAAAAGATTTAATTAATTTTAACCTTATCTCTTATTGTCTGAAAGATTCCTCCGTTAATTTCTCTTAATTTCCTTCACTCATCTTTTCCCTTTAGTTAAAACACACGATGTTCCTAAAGGAACTGTGAAAAGTATGTTGTCTTTTTTTTCATATATTAATGAAGGCTTTTAGGCCTTAATATACAAGTGAAAATATAGTAGATATGTGGAAATGTACAGCTGAAAAATTGATACATATCTAGAATAGAACTAATGATCTTACCACTAAAAATTAACAGTTGAGATCCTGAGGTAATCTGATGTTATCATTCCCCCTCAAGATCATGATGATGTGTAATTATGAGCTTGTCATGAAGATGTAGGAACATTTATGAAGGCAAAGCTTTTGTCATAATATTAGCAATTCGAAGAAAAGATGAAATATGTCTGATGAAGAGTGCTTTACTAACAACTAAGTCTTGAATAAAATAGACATCAATTTTAATGTGCTTAGTATGAGCATGAGTGACTGGATCAAAATTAAGAAATGTGACACCAAGATTGTGACACCATAATGTGGGCGTGAAACTAGATAAACTATTTTTTTTAGTAGAGAAGTGATTTAATAGAGTTCCACTATAGCAAGAGTGGTGCTTTGGTATTCAGCTTTAGTACTAGATCTGACAACATTAGGTTATTTCTTGACACTCCAAGATATCATATTTGGGCCAAGATATAAACAATATCTAGAGGTATAAGAATTATCATCTAGACTAGCAATCCAATCATCATCCTAGTAAGTAGATAAGGTAAGTGAGTATGACTTGAGGAAATAATGCCATAAGATGGTGTGGAACAAAGATGATGGAGGATTCATTTAATCACAATCTAGTGAAAATCAGTAGATCAATGTAAAAATTGAGGGACTTTATTAACAACAAACTGAATATTAGGACGAGTGAGGTAGAGATATTAAAGAGCACAAATAATGCTTCTATACTAAATGGGATCAAAAAGTGGTTTGCCATGATTTTTGGAGGTGGAGATAAGGTAATTAGAGTGCGGATAGGTTTGGAATTATTAAGACTAGTCCAAAGAAAAAAGATTTTTTATGTATTTGATTTGAGTAGGTAGAAGAACTATGGACGTAGTAGTGGCTTCAAGACTAAGAAAGTTATAGAGCATGCCTATGTCTTTAATGGAGAAAGTATGGTGAAGATTATGTATAAGAGAGGAAATAAAGGAGGGTGAGAAACCTATAACCAAGATATCATCCTCATAAACTATGACAAAGGTTGTGTGACATGCGGTGGAGTTAGTAAATAGAGAAGGGTTAGATTTGGAGGAAGTAAAGTGGAGTTTAAGAAGTTTCTAGCTCAGACGAGAAACCAAGCTCGAGAAACTCGTTTTAGATCATATAGGGTTCGTGTGACTATGGGATGGGAAGATGGTGGTAGTTGAGGTGGAGGTGAAGAAGGTGGAGGGGGAAAGTGTGGAGAAGATTGAGGAAGTGAGTTGAAAGGCAAAGGAAGTTAGAGAAGGTTTGAAGAAGAGGATGGAGTCACTGTAGGTGGAGAGTGAGTATGGAGAAAGTCATGTTCATGGAAGCAAATATGGTGAGAGATATAAAGTTTGCAGGTTTAAGGATCAAAGCATTGATACCTTTTATACTGAGAACATTAGCCAAGGAAGACATATGGACGATTTGGGGGTGAATTTATTGGGACTAGTGGAGCCTAGAAAGGAAAAATAAGTACATCCAAAAACTCGCAAATGAGAGAGAATAGGTGGGATGGTGAAAAGGGATTTATAAGGAGATTTGTAATTAAGGACATGGTTAAGCGATAGGTTGATGAGATAGACATTGATAGAAAAAGCTTCAAATAAGAAAACCTTGGGAAGGGAGGCATGAAAAAGAAGGGTGATGTTTGTTTCAGTAATGTGATGAGTTTTTTGTTCAATAAGACCATTTTATTGAGGAGTGTGGGGGCATGAAATACAATAAGTAATACCATTTATGGTAAGGTGTTAAACAAAAACGCTTTTGATAAATTCAAGAGCTTCATCGTATTGAAAAGTTTTATTGGTGGTAGAGAAAAAATTTTATTTGTGGTTTTAAAAGTTTGAAATGTAGTTAGGGTATGAGATTTACGAGTGAGAGGAAAGATCCTAGGATATCGACTAAAGTCGTCAATAAAAATGATAAAGTATTTATAACCAGAAAAAGATTAAGATGGAAAAGGTCCCCAAATATTACAACAAATAAGTTGTAAGGACTTGGTGGAACTAAAAGAAGATGATGACTAACTCGAATGACCCAGACGTTGGAAGTCAAAGATCTAGTAAAACTAGAGTGACTGTGTAGGCAACAAGATTTTTAAAGTACCACTAAATTTTCATTAGGTAAAGATTATTATGGATGGAACCTGCAAGGAGCAGTATCTTAGTTTGAAAGTCTTTCGTAACATAATAAAAATGGTTAAATTCAATGAGACATAAGTTATCGGTAACAAATTTAGCAATCAATAAGAGGTTAGTAGTGAGATGTGGAACTACTAAAACATTACAAAGATGAAGTGGATGAATTTATGTAGAAAATGTAAAGAGACCAGTAAGAGGAAATTAGAAGAGTTTGGTCATTACTGACAATAACTTAGTTTGAATCATTATACGGAGTTATAAAGTCCACAACATGAGGATTAGATGTTATATGGGCAATGGCACCGGTTTCAGGTAACCATTCAATGAAATTATTAGAGTTGAAAAATTATCCATGGTATCATGAATGTTCAAAATAGAGAAAATTTCGTTGAAATATTATCCATGGTATCATGAATGTTCAAAATAGAGAAAATTTTGTTGAAATATTATCCATGGTATCATGAATGTTCAAAATAGAGAAAGCAATGCTGAGGGAGGTAAAATGAGGAGGGGGGCCCAGTTAGATGATTTCTAGACTCAAAATATTGAAAACGGTAATGGGATGTAATATGGCCTTGCTTCAGTAAATTTGACATTGGGTAGGTGGTTTAGGATAATTAGATTTAGACAGGGTGTCCTAGTGTAAGTAATAAGGATAAGGTTCGAAACTGGGTTGGGTTATACCAAGTTTGACTTCGGTTGGTAAGGTGAGACATAAGAGTTGGCTGGGATGCCTGCCTAAAGGAAGGTCCAGTTCACCATGGGTTATTAGATTAGGATTTCTGCCTCCATTTTAATGCATGCCTTTAGAATTTGTGCAAAAGCTAGTCTCACTTTGCCCATTTCGAGACTCGCAGCCAAAGCTTCTATTAGAGTAAGATGCTAGAAGTACAGTCTCAACTGAGTGGGAGGAACGGTATTCTAGGAGCTGCTATTTGTGAATGAACAGTCAAGCACGAAGGTCCAGGAAGCTGACGAGAGAGCCATGATGTTCAATTGCTGTAACAAAGGATTCATACTCAGTACGAAGGCCATTTAAGGTGAATAAGATTAAGTTGTCATCTGAGATGTGATCTTTGATGGCGACAAGTTCTTCAGTTGTAGTGGAGATAATGTTCTACAAGTCAGAGACAGAAGACACTCCTTTCTTAAGCATTTGGAGTTTGTGAAAGAGCAGCGACAGTTAGGACGATGAATGCTAGTTCAAGAATGATCCAAAGATCACGAGCTGTAACACAGTTGGGAAAGATGAGCAATGGAGTTGGAGAGGGACACCGTGAGAAAACAGTAGACAAGGAGGTCAAATTTTTTGTCAGTTAACATTTTAGAGATGTGTGATTAATGTAGGGATTTTTTACCGAGAAGGTCATAGGCAGTGAGGACAGCCTGGACTTGATTTTTCCAGACCAAATAATTTTTTGTGTCTAAAGGTGTGATTGAGAAATATGTTAATTGATTGAATGGTAGAATATGAGTGGTGTGTTATGTAAGTCGTAATCCGTAATGTTGATTGTGCGAAGCAGGACGGAAGAGAATGAATGTTGGAATGTTTTTGTATAGAATGTTGTTGCTTACCGATGTATTAAAAAATGAAGGTTTGGATGTTTAATTTGATGTATGCTTTGATCCATATAGGAATTGTAAAAAGCTTGTTGCATTTTTCATATATTTGTGAAAGGCTTTTAGGCCTTAATATATAGTAGATAGGTGGAGATATATAATTGAAAATTGATGTATATCTAAAATACAACTAATGACTTTTATCAGTAAAAATTTAGGTAATCTGATGCTATCAATTCCCATGAAATTAAGTATGACAACATATAACTTGTATTTGTGTATGGTTTAGATCTTAGACTTCGTTGAAATGTACCATACAGACCAAACAGTGTGATTACTTTCCTAGGTACACAATAATTGACAACTTGGTATCAATGATTGACCTATTTTTCCATCAGGCCTTCAATAAATATGATGCATAATTTTAATATTATATTATATGATACATAATTTTATGTTGATCCCGCCTAGAGATAGGAGCGGAGTAGATGATTTGAGGTTGGGTAATTTTTACAGATGGTGGGATTAGGTATTCTAGCTACCGTCAGATATCACAGTTGACCTCCAGACCACCCCACGTAGACTAAAATGTCACTCCGTCATCTTTAACGGAGCTCAACCCCCTTTCTTTAGGTTAACGGAGTCATGACGTCATCTATCCCGGGAAGAAAGCGGCTGGTCTTCTCGGTCGCTTAAGCTAATCTTTTTCTATTTTGTACCACCAAATGCAAGTTCACTCTTAGTTGAAAAGCCTACACAACTACTACCACGCCTCTGTATGTACTTACTCTTTTTCATTTCTTCTTCTCTCTCTCTCTCTCTCTCTCTCTCTCCTCCCCCCGACCTGCTATTTCTATTATGGAAAAACATGGACGTGAATTGACGTTCTTGCACTCTGGTGACTTTCCCCTGGGGAGCTCATGTGCATCCAATCACAAAAACAACAGCTCCATCGATCATAGCAAGCCCGTGATTAAGGAAGTTGATTTCTTTTCATTAAGTGATAGGATTGATGCAGTGTTGTCTCGTGATCAAGATAACAAGAATGGATCGTCAAGTACTCTAGTTGATACCCTTGTAAATGTAAGGTTTTGCTGCCTTTTATCTCATACCCTTCTTGTCTTTTTTGTTTGTTGTGGAAGGTTTGGAGGTCTAAAGTTATGATGGACATAAACAAACCTGTGTTTACTTTGGATTGACTTTTGTTTTTGTCTTACAGACCGGACTGAATCTTCACACTTCGGGTTCTGGGACTTGGAAAACAGAAAGTGACCATAAACCCAACAGTGAAGTGAGTTATGCATCTTAATTGTTCGGAATCTATCTGATTTTCCCATGTTATTCATTCAGACAAAGCATTTATATGTGTTTAATTGTGTATTACTTTTTTATATTCCAAGTTGAATTTTTCAAGAATAGAGATTTGGTTATTTCACAGCTGAGTATAGCACAAATCGAGCTGGATAGACTACACAATGAAAATAAGAAGCTGAAAATCATGTTGGATCAAGGTACCAGAAGTTACAAAGACCTTCAGACTCAGTTACTCATGGCAATCCAAAAACAGGAATATGGGAATTGGGAAGAGCAGGTGATGATTCCGTTGGTTTACATCTTGTCAACTAGATTGGTCTTAGAATAAAGAGGAAGAGCCAAGCATGCCCAATTCATTGCCTTTTTTATTATCATCAAAGCCTAATTGATTGTTCGAAGTTTCTTGAAAAGAGAGATTAACCAAAGAAATCCAAACTATCTTCTTTTATTCATAAAGAAAGAGGTAACGTGCTTCACTTGAACGGGAAAAACGTGCTTGCTTGATCCGCTATCACTTATCATTTTCTTAACAAGCACACTTTTTCCAACTTTAGTTCCAAATCCACTAGCAGAAAAGAAATCTCCATGTTCTTTTCTATCTTAAATAAGTAACTTCTATTGGATTTCGTCTTGATTCAGGCAAGACTTTGATTAACATACTTCTTATATATATATATATATTTGCCACGTATCATCTTAAACTATCTGGCATGGGCGTTGCTAGCATATATATATATATATATTTGCCACGTATCATCTTAAACTATCTGGCATGGGCGTTGCTAGCTTGTAGATATAGAATTATACATCTGACGTCCGGTAAATGCTGACAATGATGACTGATCCCCCGAGAAATCCAATTTCCTGAGTGCTTCCATAAATTCTATCAATATCTGGATTAGTTTTGAATTTAATACGAAGAGATGTTTTTGTACTAATTTCCATAGTTTTTGAATCACGTCAATGATTGATACAGAAGGGTAATCAGGAGGAATGTCAAGTGCCATTTTGTCAGCCCAACAGCTTAAGGACCCACGGCCACCTGCCACGTTAGATGTCAGTGATCCTTCTATGTCTGACGAGAAGACACAAGAAGTGTCGGCTTCTCCAACACATACAACAAATGCCATGTCTCAAATTCTTGGAAAGCAACCTTCCATTGAGGACCGTCTCGATCAAACTTCTCAAAGTTGTGGATTCTCTAAAAGCTCGAAACTAGACCAAGGCAAGTCCGGTGACCAAGTCCATGATGTTCCTTTCAGAAAGGCAAGAGTGTCTGTATGTGCACGATCCGAGGCTCCTCTGGTGAGTGTTGGCAAATTGTACACAACCTTAGATAATTAATGACAGATTTCTGAACCTCACTCAACAGTTTAACATTAGTTATCAATGTCTCGGTTCAGATCAGTGATGGATGTCAGTGGAGAAAATATGGACAAAAGATGGCCAAGGGTAACCCTTATCCTCGTGCCTATTATCGTTGCACTATGGCTATTGGATGCCCAGTTCGTAAGCAGGTATATAATGATCCATGTTCACTCGTGAGAAATGTTGGTGATTGACAACTGCATTTATCATCAAGTCAACTTAAAATATATGAAAATTTGTCATTTCCTTAAAACATGATGACCAGACAACTTAAACAAAGAAACCGGTATTCCTGAAGTAATTGTTTCCGATGATATTTTACAGCCATTAATATGATTGCTGACAACTTAATCGCATGCATACATAAATTTGTCTGTGTGTTCCCTATATTAGGTCCAAAGATGTGTGGAGGACAAGACGATTCTCATTACAACATACGAAGGGAACCACAACCACCCTCTTCCACCTGCAGCAACAGCTATGGCCAATACTACCTCAGCAACAGCAACCATGCTTCTTTCAGGTTCAACTACAAGCAAAGAATCTGTACCATCTTCCAACAACATCTTCCCTTCGCTGCCTTACGCTTCGACAATGGCTACTCTATCAACCTCCGCGCCATTCCCCACCATAACTCTCGACTTGACGCAGAGTCCAAGTACTGCAATGCCCTTCCTTCGCGTCCCTCAACCATCTGCCACATTTCCTATTTCTTTGCATGGCTGCTCTCAATTTCTAGGACATCCCATATATGTTCCCCCAAAGGCACAGGTAATCACAACTTCGCCGTTAGGCCAAAGGCACGGTGGTCGACACTGTCACTGCAGCGATTGCTTCTGATCCGAACATCACGGCCGCCTTAGCTGCAGCTATCTCATCGATTATCAGTGCACTGAGAAGCGAAGATGGAGTAGACAACAATGGGGTATCTGCAATGCCTGGTTCTCCACAACTTCCTCAATCTTACACAACATTTTCCACAATCTACGGCGAACGTTGTACATGGTTCTCGTCTTGAATAAGCTGCCAAGTCTTATCTTTTTGTTTTCACTTTGTTGTTCTTTTCTCTGAAAAATCTTATGAGAGCTTGGCACATGCATGAGAGGGGAGGATGCATGAAAAGTTGTCCAAATTAAATCCCTCTTGTTGAGCCCTTGGAAGAGCCGGCTTGGCTGGTTCCACATTTGGATATGAGGAATTAATTAGCGGAACAACAACTAGAAAGAGAGAGATTTATAAGATAGTAGGATGTATATGTAATTTGTTATATGCAATTCTTAATACTTTTGATAGTTGGAGAGAACACTTCTAGTTCTCAAAGAGTACGGTGACTTTAGAAAGCGTAAAGATGGGTTTAAAACTCCGCAGACGAGCAGGATGAGGATGGTATGTATATTATTGTTGGCATTATACGTAAATAAAGTCATCTCGAACATATGTGAGATAACAATAACTATTCATTGACATTCCGTCTGTTGACCTAAGGATTATACGTGGGCGATTTGGTCCTTCTCAGCTTACATCTGTAACTATAACCGCGTTCTATTGTGAACATTCTTGACAAAAGCGTAGGCTCGACTTGAGAGGCAGCCAAATGGCCCAGTTTTTTATGTTGTGAAGCCCAGAAACAGCAAGTATAACAGTTGAATGGCTAAGTTTTGCTTCTTCTGTATGTAAAAAAAAGATATTCGATACCTGGAGCAAACAAGGATTGGCTTACAGCTAGTCCCCTAGGACAGAGAGTTTCCACAGAACTTCATTACGTCTATTTGAAGTAAAGACAACCCTTTCCAGTTTCCACTGACATATAAGATTCCAAAGGCTAAAGTGGTACGAGAATCACGGAAAGCATGTGGAATGGTGTTCCAAAAAACCGTCCAAGTTCAATGCACCTCGTACTAAAGAATCAGGCCGTAGCCATGGCTATGTTCGATAGTGCTAATCATTTAACTCTTGATATATATATGTGGGTGTGTGTGTGTGTGACCATGAGTATATGTTAAGATCCAAGGTGAAGAAGAGTAGTAATATGATCTCTACTAATGGTTTGGAGTCACCCGGAGTTCCTCCTGCCTCTTCAGTAGTCTGAAATCTTCTTATATATGTCAAGTGCATTGCATTGTGCTTGCAATTTGACACACTGAAGGGTTTGGAGGAACTCTGGGTGTTACCAAACTTGTTAGGAGGTAAGTTTGCACTATCAACACATAAACCTAGTATCGGTCGTAGCAAAAAGCAGAAGTTTACACTGCTTAAACATAGGCCACCAAATTGACCCTTCTTTAATGAACGGCAGAGAAAAGGCTGTACTGATGAAGATCCTGCATAGAAAACATTACTAAGAGCTAAAGGAAGAACAGAGGTCCACCAAGTAGGTTGAGACAAGACCGAATCATTTCTACTAGTTCATACACAACCAATTTTAAATCACGGAACACAAGCGAAACTTGCAATATTACCTTGACGCATTTTAATATAGGATAATATAATAAGAATTATTAATTTTTCAAAAATAATTTATTTATTATATTATAAAATCTGTCGATTTTATTTTTTAATATAATTACATTCATATTTTTAGTTATAATTACACTCAGTTCACATTTATCTTAAGAATTAACAATAGTAATAAAATTCACAAATTTTGAATAATATTAGAGAAAATAATTTTAATTTTTTTATTCAATCACGAGAAATAAGTATGGAAATAGAATAGGAAATGTCATTCTAGAATTATCAAACAAATTCATGCTATGAAAGTCCATCCCTCCAATGTCACTTGGTAATTCCAAGCACGTTATTGTTGTATGTGTTACACTGCGAAGGAATGTCCTAAAGAACCTTTTGATGTTGCTATACAAAACACTTGTGTTACTATTAATTAGGGCGTTTGGTTTGAAAGTTTGGAAATAAAGGAATGGAATAATTGTAAAAAACAGTGTTTGCTTTAGGATTTTCAATTCCAAGGGAATGGATTTATTCCATTAAATTTGGGAATCTCCTAAACCCACCAAGGGGTGGGTATCGAGTTTTTATTCTAACCTAAGTTTTTGTCACGTTTATTTTTTACTTTTTTATCCTCAGCCTTTGCCCTACCATCCTCTTTATTTCTTTATCGCCTCTCAATTTCTTACGATCTCCCATTCTGCCTTATCGAGTCTCATCAACAAAGGAATTTTTTGTTCTGCGCCTCTAAGTATATTTTATGAAATCTCTCGTTTTATGATTTAATCAAGAGAATAACCAATTTGCTATATAGTTTGATGATGGGAAAGTGCATATGGTTATAGATTGAACGAGAATCATAAAACCAGTATGCTCCTTTTTTCCCTTATAATTATTGTTTTGTAATTTAATTTGATTTTTCGTATATGTGAATCGTCTTCTACGTTGGTGTTTGTTTATTTATTTTGTTGGCATTAAGCAACTCTGTTGACAAATGATCATATAGCTCATCTAATGCTCGAAAATTGCAATATAATTCCTTGACAAAACTGATTAATTTTGTTTACAGTAAGTTAAACATACAGAGATAGCCCCAATAAATATATGAAGGGCAAATTATTTTCATTTTTATTGAGGGTAAAAATGTTATTGTATTATCTTTTATTCCCGTTAATGCAACAAACCAAACAATATGATTAATATTAATACAGAAATCCAAGTTACAATCCAAATATCTTTTTTTATTTTTCATACCCATTCCCATCTCCTTCTACTATTATACCCATATCTATAACCAACTCCGTGCTCAAACCAAACGCCCCCTAAGATCATTAAAATTGTCGGATTCATGAATTGGGCCAATCATCATGGACCTTCATGTGGACTCCCCAGTCTGTTGTATTCATCAAAACGGGTAAGGTGGATCTCATATGCTTTGCACGTGTCAAACTGGCGGTCGTATGATCATTTCAGATCTGAACCAGCGGTTCAAATTTCAAAACAGTATTACTGTTTCCTTCCCACTGCTACTGCTAGTCGACCGTTGGAGACTTTGTTGCATTTTCCTCTTTTTTCTCGTGCAGGAATTAAAAACAAGCCACATAATAACAAGCTCTGGTTCTCTCAGGTCTCGAGACAAATTCTAAACAAAATAGATGGATTACTAAGATTCTGATACACTCCCGAACCAGAACCTCGTTTGTAGTTTGGATCCAAGAACTGCAAGAGCTAGTTCTGCTCACACAAATCCCCAAAATGCCATTGAGCATGAGACGTCATGGCTGGCAACGACCTCTCCACCCATTACAGGTGCACGTCCTTTTTCTATGTATAATTTGAACTTAGTTCTTGGGATTAAGGTCTCGTCTGGCTCAAAAGCTTGTAAAGATTGCTTATTTTTTCTTCGAGTATAGAAAGCTTCTCACAGATGTAGCCTAATCACCTGTAACTCAACTGATTTGGTATACGTTTGACCAAAGTTGTCGCCTTTAACCAAGAAATTAGAGAAAATGGTGTAGTTTATGGAACCCCATTTACAACGGAAAGAACTTTCGTGTTATATTGCTTGATTTGTTGAGATTTTGACTTTCGTTTGCAGATGGTGGGAATGGCAGTTTACTGTTTTCTGGTTGTGGCCTTCTATACATTCCTTGGGCTCTTTCTTGGAAACAAAATTGCTGAAGTTATAGTAACGACTGTCTTTTCCTTTGTGGTAATGAATCAGAAGTGGATGACGTGTGTTTCCAATACTTCAATGAATTGACACAATTCTATCAAAATGATATTGCTATCTTTTGCAGGCACTTTCCGTCATGTTCCTATTTATAAGGTGCAGTGCTGCTGACCCTACTGATAAAACAAGTTTTAGGAAGAAAAAGAAAGCCAAATCCAATGGAATTTCAAGTCTGAATTATGGTTTTGTGCTGAGTCAAATAGTGGCGAGATTTTTCCGAAGAATGGAGAGGAAAATTCTTAAGACTTTCATAAGAAGGAAGTATTTGGATCCATTGAGATTCACTGTTCAAATGGAACCTTTGCTACCTTTTCCCCTGGTTCTGAAGGATGACGTTATGGAGCCAGACCCAAAAGATGATGAAATCTCTTACTGCACACTATGTGATTTTGAGGTTGGATAAACTTTTTCCATCAACAAATTATTAGGCCTTGTGTAATATAATTATGGGTTAAAGATATCGTATTAAAACATGCGTGAACACTAGCTACATTAACTATTCATGCTAATATTTAGGTTGTAGAATTAGAAACTGTGGTTGAGTGACGATTGGAAGGTGTTCCTCAGGTGAAGAAGCGCAGCAAGCATTGCAGGACCTGTAATCGGTGTGTTGAAGGGTTTGACCATCACTGTAGGGTGAGAACTTGAATTCTTTTGCTTTTATTAATTGCTTTTAATGGATTGTTGCAAAATTTAACTCTTTTTTTTTTCCAATTTTGCCACTCAGTGGTTAAACAACTGCGTTGGCAAAAGGAATTACACCGCATTCTTTCTATTGATGATGTTCGTCATGTTAATGGTTAGTAGCTCTATGGCTTTCATTTGTTTACTCGAGACCAGGTGATTTGTTTTCCCAATTACCTTCAATTCTCAGTTAGCTTCAGTTAGTAGCTAATTTGTTTTAATTAAATGATCCAGCTAACCATGGAAGGAGCAACTGCAGTTGCAATTTTCATCAGATGCTTTGCAGACAAAAATGGCATAGAGATGGAGCTGAAGAAGAAATTATTCATCGAGTTCCCAAGAAGTGTTCTTGTCACTATAACTGTAAACATACTTGCACACTATTACCTTCAATTCTTTGTGAGGGCATTTATTACTTAATATTTTTCTTTGGCCAAATTTCTATTACTCATAGGTACTCAAATTGGGAAAATTTGACAGGTTATGTTGGTGTTGATGACAGCTTATAGTTCAGCAGCCATGGGACAACTTTTCTTCTTCCATGCTGTTCTCATACGCAAGGTAATTATCATATTAACTAGATAACCTCATCAATGATATTACGATGTTTGGCTTCTGACTTAAAAAGGGGAAATTTATGAAAAACAAAGATTAACAACTGAGCCAACATCCTTGGTCATTTCTGTCCCTCACGTCTTTAGGAATCTATAACGACCATACAGGAGATGTTGGGTTTGGTGCCTAACTTGTCAAACATTCCCTCTAGCACGACTAAGAAAGGAAGGAGAAATTGTTGATCTAAGTTCTTGGACCGAATTCCCATAAATAGCCGGATAAGAATTACGATCTTGATTGCTATATGATCATGCTGACACACGAAATATTATTACATTTGACCACTGTTTCTTAATCTAGTTAGCCTATTAATTCTATTTGCTGCAGGGAATGAGAACATATGACTATATCTTGGCTATGAAGGAGGAGAACGAATCAATGGGAATAGACCCTTTTGATGATTCAGATCTTTCTTCGGACTCCGATTTTGATTCACCGGAAAGGTCAAGATTTGTTTCACGGTATTTTTGTGGGCACAGAGGAAACCAGGTACGTAACTACTTGCCTCAGTTTTGTCACTAGAAGAGATACACACCTCAGTCTCACCCCAGACAATTCATTCAATTACAGAACCCTATAAATCTGTCTGTAAAAATCGACAAGGAACCAGAGCAGGCCTTTGTATCCAAGAAACAAGGATTCCATGTTAGTATCAACCCCTGGAAATTGATAAAGCTGAGTAGAGATAAAGCTATACTTGCGGCTGAAAAGGCTAGAGAAAAACTTAGGAAACAAAACTTAGTGGAGGAACAAGATTCCTTGAGGCCACTTCCACTGGAGACAAAATGTGGTCCATTAATGAACGAGGACAGGAACATGACTAGTGTTGAATCCGATTCAATGCCTATTATTTCCAAAGGAAGAGTTCCGGGATCGCCAGGAAGGTTTTCCAGTCCTAGAAGACGTTTTTCGGGTTCTCAGCCTATGTTTTCTGGCGCAGTACCTTCACCAAAAAACAAGTACAGAAGCAGTTTTGACTTGAAACTGACAGAGGTTTCTAAAGAACTTGAAATCTACATTTCAAGGCAGGTTTTGTGTTCTGTCATAAAGAAGGATGCCTGTGAAACATCCCCCAGATGAAGATCTGAATTCTCAGCCTTTGAGAAATATTCATCCACTGATTGCCGCCAAATAACACAAGTTTTGTGATGAAAATTGTATATGTGGACAAACAAAAGATATTTAAGTGCATCTCAGTTGTACCTTGAATTTCTTCAATAGGAAACTTTCAAACAGTACAATATTCATGAAAAGAAATGAAGAGTCAGAACCTTTAGCTTTCATCACTACATATTTGCGCATGTTATCATTGAAACTCGAAGATTGTTGGTTATAAACGCTACAAATAGATTGTAAGTTTGCATTTCAGCGGCTGATACCATGTTGCGAATGCATAATTGGGTAATTCCATCCTAAAGTTACATGTTCTTCTCATAAGTATCCATAAGAATGACTTCGATATCCAAAGAACAGCCTGATTCTTGCATTTAACAAAGGCTAATTCTCCAAGATCTTTTCCACAGTCCCAAACACCACGTTTAACCTCCAGAGCTATTGGTTCTGGTTAGCTTACTTAGTACATGCATAGTGGTTCACTTTGTGATTGATTTTCCTCTTTGATCACACAGAAAATAAAAAGAAAACCGAACAAAGATCATTTGAAAATGCGAATTCTATTTTCACTTTCTCAAATCACTCAATTATTGGTTACTGCACACAAATTACGGAAAAATCTTTTTGTTTTTTTTCAATACTATCTCACAAGTCAACAACCACAAAATCCGCAAGTCCCACTCAACTATACCTGTCGGGGATCATTCATTCCTCTCCAAGGCAATGAGCAGCTCAGGTTGAGAAATGGCAAGAATCAAATGTCGAAGTATTTATAGAAAAGAAGGTGAATTGACCACCAAGCAAAACCTATGATTTTATAAATTTTACCAAGACTGTAACCAGGCACCTCTGTTTTGATTACCTGCATTCTGCAGGTGACTTGACAGACGATAACAATTGGAATAATGGGAAGGGAAAATGCTCTCCCTGAGAGGCTCACAAGTTTCTGGTGAAACTAAGTCAGAATAACCTTGGACATAGGAACAATTCCAAGAACACGTTGAGGTTACTTTCAGAGTAATGTTCAAAAAGCAAATGTTACGGAAAATGTCTCCTTCTATACCCTCTAGAAGGCCTGCGAATGTTATGTTTTCTCCAGTGACATCTTCTATTGATACCCGCTCTATTACTGGTAGAGCTTGTGGATCATAATGCTCATCAGGGTGCTCCCCATACTGGCCAGTAAATCTTATAGAGACATTTACATTAGACAATGTCACATTTGATATATAGACATCCCTCACGTAGCCACCCCTTCCTGGAGATGTTTTTATCCTAATACCAGTGTTTGAATCGTAAAATCGCAAATCTTTTGCATGGACTTCAGATACACCTCCAGACATCTCACTCCCTATTGCAATCCCTGCATTTGGAGTTTGTCCACTTAACCGGCGAATAGTGATATTTCTGCTAGGACGACCATAAGATATGCCGTACTCATCCCACCCACTTTTTATTGCAATTAGATCGTCACCAGTACTAATATGACAGTCTTCAATGCAAACATCATCAGAAGAATCTGAATATGTTCACAAAGAAATTTGGTAAGAAGACTTTCAGAGTGTTTATATCAGGGGAATTGCATGATTGAACAACAAAAAGTTACAACTGCTATCTTGCAAGGATTTTCACTTGCTTTGAACGTGAAGAATTGAAGATTGAAGGAGAATACTTGAATTTAACTCTGTGAAAACTCTCTTATATTTGAATAAGTAGGCAAAAACAAACTTCTCTTCCGAGTTTTACTGATGGTTGTCATGTAAAACAAGCAACAGAGATATTTCTTAAGTGGTAGAATGAAAAGTCACCTGGGTCAATCCCATCTGTGTTTGGAGAATGAAAAGGAGCCAGAATTGTTACATTCTGGACAATCACGTTGCTGTTCAACCAGAAAAGCAGTCTCAAACTCTCCCCAATTCATAAAGCTTCACTTTTGAAAAGTTGAAACGGAAAAGTAGGAAGAAACTAGGGAAATAGATTATAACGCATATGGTGGGGAAGATACCTGCAATAGACGGGGTGGATGGTCCAAAAGGGTGAATCCAAGAAAGTCAGGTTTGAGATGACTATGCCAGTTGAACTCATGAACTCAACAAGATGGGGCCGGGTATAGTTGAGAGTTTTGTTTCGGAACCAGCTCCACCAGATGTTACCTTGACCATCTATAGTTCCATTGTCACCTGCAGGAAGAAATCACTGTCCTCATGAACAAATGAAATACAAGTCTAAGTCAACACTTCATCAATTTCACCAACCTGTTATGATAATATCTGTCAAGTTGCAACCAAAGATAAGACTCCGATGTCTCCCACCGGGTAACTCTCTCCCTCGGCCGTATGATGGTAGAGGATCAACAACCGGCCAATTATCAGAGTTCTGAATTGATATGTTAAGTTGAACAGTGTTACCATCTATGTCTCAAACTTATGGGACCAAACTCAGCTCAGATATCTTTTGAATTGACTTGAGCACTTACAGTTGACCCAAGTATAACTGCATCCCTATCTATCCACAATGTCAGATGACTGATGAGATTAAAGCTTCCTGTCAACCACCGGCCAGCAGGGACGAAAAGTTTCGCCCCCCCTTTGTCAGCAAAAGAGTTGAGGTAGAAGATGGCATTCTGAAATGCTTTTGTGTTGAGAGTGACTCCATCCCCAATTGCTCCAAATTCAGTAATACTGACGCTGTGAGGCCGAACCTCTTCTGGGTTGGCCTGTTTGCAGTGTGAGCTGCCCCTGATAGCCCATGGACCATCAGCGAACAATGCAAGTACCAGAAGCACATCCAGCACCTGAAAAAGTAAAAGAAACACTCTAATCAACAAACCCTATAGATCTAAATTAAAAGGACTCCTCAACAAGTACTATCTTTGACATTTCTTTCTAGGTCTACGAATTATTCATGATGGACAAAATAATATGGAGAGAACTGATAGTTTACTGAGACATGTCAAAAGCTATGAATGGGTAGCTTCCATAGCTTGCAGATTTCATGCTATGTTAGTCATTGATGGATAGAAGCTGACCATTCAGCTACACTTTTTCAAAGAGAATAAAAATTTTGAAACCCAGAATTTTCCTTTTTCTTATTCGAACCCCTCAATAACAGAGGAAGGGTAGAGAACAATTTATGCGCAGAATAGAGTCGGATCCCAACAAATTTCTCTTAGTGTACATGCTTCCCTCCCAATGTTATAGCTGAATTCAACTAATTGACGGCAAGACAACCAGAAGAATGAATGGAGAAATTAAGCAAAACTCACAGTAAAAGATCCCCTCATGTGACTGAGATCTGTTGCTTCCCTTTCTGGGCGAAAGCAGCACAACCTTTGACCACCTTCACAACAAAAATCACCAACCTAACAAATTCCCACAAAAATAACAAAAGACTGGAGCCTGATAAAGATGTGGAAAGGGATCTTGATGATCAAGATCTCTCCCTCATCAACACGAGAGTGAGTGGATGCGAGAGTGTGCTGTTAGTGTGATTACTGATAAGATATGAAGAACCACCCACAGGGAAAAAGGAAAAAATCATTGACAATGACCGTTGCTGCTCGCCAACAATCAAGCAGTAGGTCCCTTTTGTTCCATCACCTGCCACCTCTCTCTTTCTCTTCGCAACCACAATTAACACACACAAAAACAGACATACATATGCATATCTCTCTTCTCTTTTTCAGGGGAACAAAAGAAGTGTGAAACACCAGAAAAATAAGCAGCCAAAAACACTGGATAGAATCTGAGCCGGGGCTGGTAGATACTGATTAACTCAAGTGTGGTGTGCTTCTCTGACTCAATTTGTTTGATTCTGTAGTTAGAGTAACAACTGACAGCTGAAAAGATTGGATGTTTCCTACAAAGGACGAGAAAGAGATGGAGAGAGAGCGTGTGTTTGTGTTATGAAACTTGTAGAGCAATACGGTGTGATTAAGTTTGCATGGGATGGGACCCTTCCCCATCTCTCCCTCTCTTTTTCGGTGTTAAATATGAAGCTTATTCATGTCTGAAAATGTGACAATCATTACACACCAGTTTAAGGTTTGTAAAATCCGCCACCTGACCTGTCATTACTTTCCCATGTTAGAAACAACAGGAAAAGGCGAAGGGTCTACTTCTGTGCTAGATTCCGTTACATATAAGTACGCCTTTACTGGTTTGGGATGAGCATCTTAATGTCTAGTTCCTTTTAATTTAATTAATTTCTTATTAGTCTGTACCTATTCATCCAATTTTTGTGACTGCAACGGACAGATTCCATTCATCCCTTTAATTTGCCTTCTTTTACGGGTCACTAATTACTAGTATATGAAAACTTATTTTTACCCCTGTGAATGTGCTTAGTAAAAGAAAGTTCACCGTCCAAGAAAGTCAAATAGGTGTTATCCATTTTCTTTTAAATAAAATGACATACGCCTATTCCTATATGGGTCACAAGAAAATTTTCATATCTTTATTAAAGTAATAAATTTGGGTCCTACCTCCACCTGTTTTAATGATAAAAGCCAAAGAAGATGAAAAATGTTAACAGCTTATAGGTGGGAACTACGTCGTTTTAGTCGGAAGTTGTGGCCTTATTGGCCTGTGGTAACGGACAGAATGTACTCTAATCCCGATTTCGTCCATACCAAGAAACGGTTAAAGAACGAGTTCTCACTTATTTCAAACGACAATAATACTGTTTGACCTTGAAACTTGACGATCTGGACCAGCTCTATTGGTGGGTATGGTGGCAAATACTTCATTAGTTCATGGAGGCTTCCAATTCGCTTGAGATTCTGAAGGTGGGGACGTCGTGACTTTTTCCTGCAGTTCGTAAATTCTCTGATTGCCCCTTGCGACTTTCCATTTTCCAAATGTGACGAATGCTTGCCGGCTCATGCCTATGCCTCAAAAATATTAACCAGAAAGATATTTTAAGTTACAATTTAAAAAAAAAAATCAAACCAAAATCTTTATTTTTCCTTACACCAGACAAGAGCAACTAGTTAATACTAGGTTTGAGGTCCTAAATCAGACAATATCAGGGAGAATGTGTTAAAGATGTAACAAAAACACTCATTGTTTCCTTGCTTTTACCAAAACAGCCCTCCACAATGGACCTATTTCTTCAAGAAACTCACATGTTGGCAAGTGCAGTTAAGGCACCGAATCCATGCAAAGTACAGATAGTAATTACAAGCGTTAAGAAAAATTGTCCAGAAAGAAGGGGACAAAGGATAGTCCAGGAGAAACATACATACGCAAAGGGGAGTCTTCAATCTATTCTGTGGCATTGCAAGAAAGTTGAAGATTTCCGAAGTCTAGGATCCAATGCCTCGTTCAACCAAACAAAACATGACAATCGGTGTCCTTTTTCAATAATTAGAGATCTCATAACCGCTACCTTTTAACATTAAATACATCATTTTGACCACTTAGCTTCAATTTGCATAAACACCATGTCATATCTGTTTCCTCTGAACTATGCAGTACAAAGGTAAGGAGTTGCTAGCAACAATTTTAGATGAACTTATTATAGACGCCAGCTTGGATCAGCAGCAGGGGCCAGACATGTTCTTAACCCTTTTTATAAGTAAAATACATAGGAAAACTACCTTCGAAGATGGAATTATTGCTTGTATAGTTAGCAACCAATTTCACATCATTACTCTGTCTGTTAGCTGTAAACTGTATAATATGTGATGAAGAATGTATGTTAAGCATAATCATAAATCGGTAGCTAGCTAGCTATGGGATTGGATTCATTTTCCTTGACAGGTAAATCTCTCTTCTCCTCCCCTTTTCTAAGCATCCATCATGCTTCTAACCTTAGTGAATTATGAAATACTTTACCTTCTCATACCAAGTCCATACCTTATAACTATGCGATATTTGTGTAGAGCGTGAATTATTTGATTGAGATATTAAACATCATAGTAATGGGGTAAATGTATGTTTATATAATATTGTATACCAAACGTATAAATGGACCTTGGTATTACATCACTCCAACCAACTAAAATTGTCTTCACCTTATTGAATGTAGGGGAGACATCAACATCTGTATGCTCATCAATAATGTACATCCCAACCAACTCAATAAATACTCATATGCGCCAATTCATCTATAGCAAGGTTTGATGAACAGATCTTTTTGCTTATCATCTATGTTGCACTATTTGTGCTTTTTTTAATATATTTTTTAAAAACAACGGGAGAATTCGTAATTATATGATAAATTATTGAGTATGTATAATAATTTACAAATTATACAATTAGTATTAATTATTTAATAAATTAGCAATTCAAAATTATTTAACAAGTTCAATCCAATTAACGTTGACATGCTTTAGTGTATATTATTGACCTCTTAAAGATTTTAGATGAGTTATAATTCTCTTTACCATGACAACTACTGCAACATTTTAAATTGAGAAACTCTTAAAAAAACTTGTTTTACTAGTTAAATCACTTCTTTAATAATAGCTTTATTTCTTTAATGAAAAATTGATATTATAATATAAAACTTTCAGATAATTATTAAAATTAATGTACATTCAATTTTTAATATTTTAATATTTGAACTCTCATTTGTGTCAAATATAATTCAAAGTTAACATCGATTATTTAAAATGACATGACATGATAAATTCACTAATTAATTATTTATTTAGAGACATCAGTATTTTTAAGGAAAAGAAAAAATATTAAAAATTATGAACTTAATACAATATTCAACTCCACTTGATATATTTGATATATGCATTCAAATCTGAATAGCATTCTAGTCCATTTGACATATGCGTTCAACTTCACTCTCCGGACACACGTATGGAATGGAGAAAGGAATTAAAATTGACATCCTTAGAACAATAAACGATCAAATTAATAGTTCTCTTTTCCTAAAACCACTAAGCCATTCAGAAGTTAATTTTGCTAATTTTGTTTATTCGCCAGCTAAAAGCGCTCTTTTTAATCCAATGAAAAAGCCATCTCAAACTTTGAAGAAATTGAATCACTTCCGGTGGTTGAAGATGGCTTCTCGTAGTTATGAGTTAGTGATAGCGATAAGGAACAAGAGAAAATAACAACTACATTGTTGAGGATGTTTAGTTTGGAGAAGCTAGGTGAACGTCGGTGGCTTGAGTCCTTAGAACTGGCAATGTCCTCAAAATGGCGATTATGAAAATGATGTGACAAATTTATTGGTGGCATGGATTAAAATGGTAGTTACATTGAGCGTGGCAGTCGTTGCTTGTTTGTGGTTTGATTTTGGGCATTAAAATTTTCTACGATCGAATAATACTATATCTAGACATAAGGTTAAGTTGTTTAATTAAATATTTAAAACAATCTATTAAAGTTTTAATATTGGTAAATGATAAAATTTTAAACGTCATATAGCACAAAACTAAGGTTTTAGTTCAATTATTCTTATACTAAAATTTGTTTTGTGTCAGTATTCTCACACACAAAATGGCAAAGCTTGGCTGGCCAAGGGCATCACGAATGTACTTTCCCTTCCAATTATCTACTTCACCAAAACACCTAACCTCAAGCACAACATTTATGTCCACCATTACTACTTAAGTTGAGCAACCTATGAACAGTAAAAAGATGCCTTACGAGTTAAGACATTTGGAGAGTAAGGACTGTCATAACTATTCAGTTTTTGCCGTTAGCTCACTAGGCATATTAGTGTTTAGACCACCACCATCTCTTAATCCTTTCTTTATGTGTTTAATTTAGATGTGAATGGAACAAAAGGTTTTTCTCTAACAAAAGGGTTACGGGCAATTTGGCCTAATCCTGTATCTGATTAGTTCAGCTACGACAAAGGTATGTATTGACTATTTCTACGTATGCCTTTGCATTTGTTTTCTCTTATGTCTTCGTTATATAACGTGATTATAAGATGAATTAACCTAATTAATTAATACTTTTTCTATTTTAACTAATTTTGGCTTCATTGCCTTAAGAAATATTTATGAGGAGGACCACAAAAAGAATCTAAATAAATCCCTTCGAATTATTTTAAGAATTTATTCTATTAATTAACTTCTTCAGCTTTCAAGTTGTCCATTTACCACAAACATCTTTCAAGTTAGCCTAATGTTTCCTTACCATTACATAAAGAATAAACTAGAAGGGACTACTCTTTCTTTTCTTTGACTATCCTTCACTTTTACATTTTTTGTTACCATTTTTTATAATGTTTTGGTAAGATTTCTCCCACCTTACATCATGACCCATTTTTGCTCTTTACGATATACTTCCTTGTTAATAAGGATGACAATAAATTATATTATACTTAGATCATCTGTAACTCGACTTAAGCCTAACTTTTTTTATCCAAGTTTATTTTAAAGTTCACTTTAGTTTGAGCCAAATAATTTGAGTTTGGTTTGATCGAGTTTAGACAACTAAAAACCTTAATCGACTCAAGAGTAAAATAATATCATTTTAGTTAATTAGTTCTTCAATCATTGAACAAATGATGTTGTTTATCTAGATTGATTCACATTATTTAAACAAGGACAAGCTACTTTGATCTAAAACTCAACCAATTTGGACTTAACTTATAGAATTTAAGTCAAATCAAGTTGTATCAAAATTACCATCTTTACTCGTTAAAAGTCTTCTACTTGATCATCTATTTGTTCCCCTATTTCAGTCTTATATCTGCCCTCACCTTCTATCATATCTCTAATAGGGATGTCAGTTGACTCAAAGTCTAATTCGATTTGGTTTAAAGTCAACAAGTTAGGTTTGGTCAATTCAAGTTTCAGGTTGAACTTGAGTACAAGGGCTGATTTAGGGTCTGACTCGAAGATCCAAATGGCCCCCCTCTCAATTATAACACAACTTAATTTTTAGTCTTAAGTTTTAAAAAAGGATCACCCAAAACCTGTTACCATCTCTAGCCTCCAATCTTTCTCCTTCTTCCTCTGACTTAATTACCCAATCTCTTCATCGTGCTCCCTCCCTGTTCCTTCTTCTTCTCTAGTGTCATCTTTTGCTATCTTGGCACCTTCTAATTGTCTTTTTTGGTTCTTCTAGTTAGACAACTTCTATCTTTATAAGTCCTTGAATTGTCTTTGATAGTGCCTTTACTACCATTGATATGGTTAATGTTAATTAGCTTCCACTTACTTCTAAAGACTAAAAATTCTTTTGGGTTTGGCTCCTAAAAATTCTTTTAGGTTTGGCTCCTTTGAAACTCTTTTGATTAAAAGTAGTTAAGGATTGGTGTTAAGAAGTTTTATTCTAACATAATCATGAGTCTGTAAAATAGAAACGATGGTCAAAACCATATCAAGTTATATCTAGTCATGCTTTGACGCTCAAGTCAAATTAACAAAAAGTAATTTTTGGAGTAACTATTTTTTGCCTTTTATGGTTATTGAACGCCTTTTATATTGATTAAGACATATAATATTTGAATAAAATAACAATCTTACCTCTGCAGAGATTATAGTTATAATATATTTCTAAAGATATTATAGGATTTCACCAACCCTTGAAATTCTACTCTTAAGTACATATAAAAGGTGTACCTTATTGGCAGAATTTTTCTTAGAAAATGAGTTACTTTCCTAGTTGTGTAGCATTGTATATTAATGATTGGGATAATTTGGCTTAGAACAATCAACATCAATGACCTTAATTGGTTCATCTTCTAATTTAATTTCAAAGTTTAGATGAAAAAGTTTCATTACTTTGCAATTTGATATAGGAGATGTCAAAATGGCTCCACTATAGGTTCATGTTCATACATCTCATTTGAGTATTAGATCACAAAATGAGTTGAGCTATTTTATTATTGTAATAAGGAAGCTTACATGCATGGATAAAACTGCTAAATTCCTTAAAAGACTCGATTTTAAGTCTCCTGATTCATTTCTTTCTCTACTGACACTTTATGTCCTGACTACACCTTAAATCTCCTGTCTCGTACCTGAAAAGCCACAGTGTAATTTTTGATGAGTTTTGCAAACTCAATGAGTGAACCATCATCGATGAATTCACCGGATTACACCAATACCACACACATTTCACAGTTAGCCATCCAAACATACAAGCATGTATTCAACAATTAGCATAACAGAAAATCATTCGTACAACTTGCATATCGTTTACACATTGCGCACGTAATTGCATGGGACATGCATGAGACTCATATTCGTTCTTATTGT
>JAOTAY010000004.1:4916539-4938040 GCA_025629805.1 Erythroxylum baracoense
ACTATTTTTAACACTACAATAACATATATTTTAAAAATTATTGGGTTCTATCATTAATAATATTACAATAAAAGATACACCTCAAGCCTTCGCTCCTCCTCTATTTTTCGAAGGCTGTGTTGATATACAGTTTTACTAAAGAAAGATATTAAAGTTCAAAGGATCAATTTGTTCCTCCCCTTAAAGGCCAAGAGCCTATCATCTTAATTCACGTAACGAAGGTTTGCTCGATTTAATATATTATGTGCACTTGAAGTTTTATTATTGAATCAGCAAGTGGTAACATGAGCCGAGTGAGAAATTATAAGATATTTTAATGGCCCATGTCACCTATAAATTTGAGTCTAATGAAAAGAGTCTAAAATTATAGTTATTAGGTCTAAAGAGTTTGGCTCAAATTGGTCTAAGATCCTTTCCTTGTCTCCTTAAAAATCAAATTAAAACCAATAGACATGATGAGTTAAACCAAAAGACAAGTTGATAAGAGATTTTCGTATGTTTTAGAAAATCATTAAATAAGTGTTTCTGAACCATTGCAGAAACTAATTTTACAGAAAAATAGAAAGGTAGAGTGGGAATAAATTGTTGTCAAGAACTTCAACTATTATGGATTCAGATTTGTTTTACGTTATTCATCGATCCATAAAATTCTCTCATCTAAAACATATTAAGATTCATATGAGATTTTAATCATCCTAAATAATTAACATATATTTTAAAAATTATTGGGTTCTATCATTAATAATATTACAATAAAAGATATATATATTTATTTATATTTATAAATAGTATTATGTCATATTAATTTTCTGAAGTAAAATGGATGAAAGTAACATACCTATAACCTATACCAACGCCTGTTCTTATTGCCGCTGCTGAGTCGGCAGGAGAGAATACAGCGAAAGGCAAGTGTATTATGACATATACTTTTCATTTTGGAGACAAAAAGATAAGCTTAAGATGGAGTCGTATTTACAGCGCGGTTACAAGGGAAGTAGATATTTATGATGCCAGTCCTGGTTGAATTTTGGAATTAATGAGTTTTGATTTGAATCACTTAAATTTTAGGATATACTTAGATTTTTTAAATAAAAAATATATTTAACTAAATAAAAATCAATAATTTTAATTCAAATTATTTAAATTTTAAGTGAGATACAAAAACATTTTCAATTTAGATAATATCATTTTGTTATTATAAATTAAATTTTAAATAATATTTTCAGAATTAACTCCAAATTGAAGTCAAGTATACCACCATTTGTGTAAACCTTTAAAATTTTGAGTGCAAGACACATGTTCTTAATGATTTATTTTATTTTTAACTCATAGTTTAATTTTTTTGTCTAAAATAATCATATTTCAAATTTTTTAATTTTATTTAATCTTTTGTCAGTTTTGTGACATATAAGACTAATTGAATATTTTAAACTTTAAAACTCTTACTTTACTAGTTTAACTTTTGATTCAATTTTTAAAGCATTGATTATAACAAAAATAGGGATGTCATTCCAAATGATATGATGCCGTTACTCTTCATCTAAATCATAGACGAACTTAAATTAGTAAATCTGTTTGAATGTTATAAAAATTATGATCAAACTTAAATTTCAATTGAAAATAAAATGTAACGAAAATGATAATAATAAGCATAAGAATGTTTTAAGAATATTAAATTATATGAGAATTTTTAAAAATAAACAAAATCAAATAGAATGTACAATGTCTTGCATTAAAAAATTCTTATATAAAATTAAAATTTTATTTAAGAATTTATTATATAAAAAAGACTTTTATGGATCGAATAATAATATGTAAACAAATCTGAATACATGCCTTTTGCAATGTTCTGGATAAAAAGTGTATTCCCTCTCTTCCTTTACGTTCTATTGTTTTTTCGATGGTTAAGAAAAAAATGTCCTTTCTTTTATCTTCAGAAATGTTGTTCCACTCTACATAAACATATGACACCTTTATATATATTTCTATTGAAAAGATGGGTTGTTTAAAGGAGAGAGAGAAAGAGTCTTGCATTTATTTGAGCTCAACTCTATAAAGTTCAATAATCATGATCTTGAGCTCTTTTCATTAAACTTAAATCTATAAGTGACTTAGGTCATTAAATATCTTACAATTTTTATATAAAATTAAGTTTTTAATTTAGAATTGATTTTCGACGAATTTAGACAAATACTTTAAAAGCAGCCAAAGACTTGCAACTTGCGAGTTCACGTGGTCAAGTGGATCTATTAAAGAAAGTGTTTCTTGTCATTTTCTAGCTCTATTATTGATTTCATTTTTGACATTTAGTACTTCACTATCTTTTAAGTAATTAGAAAAAAGACTCAAAAACTTGAATTAATAAATATTTAAAAATATATTGCATCATCATCGTTTTACACACATAAAAATACAATCTCCAATACGACATCGCGTATGGAGAAACTATGTATAGCTATTAAGCTTTATTTGATTTTGATAGTACTACCATCCTTCCTTCCTCTTCTTATTTGTTTTACACATGTAGAAGTACAACCTTCTATGCGACATCGCATAAACCGAAACCAAGTATAGCTATTAAGCTATATGTAATAGTAAAGTAATACCAAACTTATGGAAGGGTTCAGCGTGCCTTCGGCGAAAGGGGTTTACACACTTTCCTGCATCGGTTACAGGTTTCCACTCTGAAAGGGGAGTTACAGGCTTTCTTGCACTCGTCACAGTATCTCCCTATTGCTTTCCCTATTTTAGGCGCCAGTTTCGGTATGTTAGGCGCCAGTATCGGACCTTCACGATTTGCACAAAAACATATATTTCCCAAATTAAGCAAAATTTGAATATAATAATACAAAGGGAGTGCATAAAATAATAATAATAATAATAAATTTTATATTTTATTTGTAATATTATATTAACTTTTATCTGAGAATTTAATTTTGTTTGAACATTTATTTCTTTACAGTTTTTAATTTTTTTATAAGTGTTATTAATAATATAAAGCACTTTATAACTTTAAAAAATAAGGAAATGCTATAACCATTAACTTTATCATTATTATATTTTATCATTTAAGATTAAATATATATATAGATTAAGATATTCATGTAAGAGTTTAATTATGTTGAATAATTAATATCTCTAAAAAATTAATAATAAAAAATTTAACTTCAAAAAGTTTTATTTATAATAATAACAACAACAACAACAACAACAATAATAATAATAATAATAATTTTTAAAGATTACTTAATGGGTTTTATCGTTGATAATATTACAATAAAAGATATGCATATGTCTATATATATATATATATATATATAAATGAATCGAAATATGTAATATTAATTTTCTCAAGTAAAATGGATGAAAGTAACATTACGTTTGAAAATGCCTCTTGCTTCAGCTGCAGAGTGAGGAGGAGAGAAGGCGACGAAAGCCAAGAGAAGGCATAGTATTATGAGATATACTTTCATTTTGGAGATAAGAAGAAGAGCTTAAGATGGAGTCGTATTTATAGGCCTCCGGTGGGTTGGATATGGTTTGATTACACGAGTTTTGAGATGGCGGATGGGAAGATGGAGAGTACGCGAAAGTTGACTGATGCTGTGGGTTCACATGCAAAAGATTCTCATAAGATAAGAATTTCTAAGAAACTTCGTCACAAAATGTCATTGTCCAAGTACAGAAAATATATCTTTGAAACCAATAGGTTGCATGAATGATAGCATTTCTCTTGACGACAATGATTTAATTTTAATCTGCAAAAGGGCTGCTGCATGCGTCATGACTTTACTGCATTTTATGAGTTTTTAAGTCACCGTCGCCTACGGCCTACCGACCAACTCCCAAATAAATATTATGTTCTGCCCATATTGGCTGCTATTTCGAGGAATTCAGAGAAATACTTGATAAGCAGCCGAAGACTTGCAAGTTGCAAGTTCACGAGTCAAGTTTAAATCTAATTTATGTTAAAAATAACGATAAAATATAATGGTTTAAATAACATGTATGCATTAGTTAATTCCCATCTAAATTAATTTAATTCAAGTTAAATATATCAATAATTTATTAGGATTATCCCAAATAATTGATTTATGTTAGAATCTCACATTAACAATACTTGCTTAGTTCACATATATTGTTATATCACAAGTATTTTCTTTAAATTAATTTTTTTAATTTTAAAAATTACAAAATATCAACAATTTTAAATTTTATTAAATTTTTAACTAAATTAAATCACAAGAGAAATGTATTTTATGTTATAATCAATGATTAAAAAACTAAACCGGATTAGCTGGTTTAATTATAAAAATCTTGAACGGTTTAATTTTTCAATTTAATTTTTAAATTTTAAATTTTATTTATTTTAATAATTCTTATTGTTAAAAATAATAACTACAAAATCAGATCAGATCAAAATAAATACGAATTAATTTATGTTCCCTTTCAGTTTGTGTTTATAACAAAGCCGGTCGGTTTATTGAAAAAACTGGTCAGCTTTTTCGAAAAGACGGGCTAGAGTTGTCTCATTTTAAAATGTGAGGCGCACACGTTATCCCTGAAACAAAGAATTTGTGAGGTCACTTGAGCATGTGGACCTAAGAGATTGTCCTTCACACTCTCTAGTTTTTGACATGTGATAACGTATCATTAATGCAAGTTGTCGTCTTTATATTTATATTTTTATATTTCTATTAAAATTTTTGTTTTAAATTATTATTGTTAAAAATAAGTAACTATTTTTATCCTTACAAACTACTAAATTTATTTAATCTCACTAATAAATTATATATTTATCTCTTTATATTTTAAATTATTATTGTTAAAAACTAATTATTATTTTTCCATAAATGATTAATAAATTAAATTATTAATTAATATATATAAGTAATCTTACTTAAGATAATTTAAGAATACGTTAAAAATATGTAAACTATAAAGAAACATGTTTAAAGGGCAATAAAAAAGAAGTTTTTTTTTTGTTTACAAAGGGAACACTCAAAACTTAATCAAGCTAGGCTATAACATGGCTCTGCGGTACACAGCTCTTTGTTTGTCCTGGTGAAGAAAATCTAGAACTGGTAATGGAGGCTCCTGAAGTGTATGGATACTTACACTGGCGAGGATTGCGAAGGCAGTCAGGTCAATAAAAAAAAGTTAGAATAAAGTTAGAGTTCTTTCTACTAACTTTCTTTAAATATATTTAAAATTTTACGAATTTTTAAATAAATGATAGTAAAGAAATACAATTTTTATTGTTATTTTAAATTTTATATTAAGTTCAAACTTAGTTTAAATTATTAGATTTATTATATATTAACAAGTATTATTAGTGCATTTTTAATAAAGTATTTTATTTTACACTATTTTAATTATTTTCATAATTTATTTCTTATTTATTATATTCCGGTTTTGAATCTTAAACCTTTAACTTTTTCTTTGACGGGTTCGATGTTCGATCGAGTTTTTAAAACATTGGTTAAAAACTGATAAGATTATTAATTAATCGGTTAATTTTTATAAATTAATAAGTTCTTATAAACTAAAATAAATAAATACAATTTCATTTACAATATTTTATTTAAAATTTAAACATTTTGATAGATAAGGACAATATTTCAAATTCTTTAATTTTATTCAAGTTTTAGCCAGTTTTGTGACGTATACGACTATTGAATATTTTAAACCTTAAAACTCTTACTTTACTTGTTTAACTTTTTATTCAGTTTTTAATGTATTGATTATAACAAAGATAGTGATGCCATTCTAAATGATATGATGCCATTACTCTTCATCTAAACCATGGACGAGCTACAAACTTGAAAATCAGTCAAAGACTTGCAACTTGCAAGTCCATGGGGTCAAGTCTGAAACTGTTTCTTGTCATTTTCTAGCTCTATTATTGATTCATTTTTTACTTTTAATTTACTATCTTTTAAGTAATTAAAAAAAGGACTCGAAAACTTGAATTAATAAATATTTAAAAATATATTGCATCATTATTTATTCAAACATATAGTTGATAGGGAGTTTTTATAATTTAAATTATTTTTAAAAATTTTATAATCTTTAAAATTATATAATTTTAAGAGGGAGGAAACCACTGAAGATGGCCTGGTTCCTTTAAGACGTAGTACGAGAGTAAGGCACGTACCAGCCAAGCTTAAGGAATAAAAGCAGAAGCACGTGAATGAGTGAGGGGTAGTTATAGTGAGAGCATACAATAATAGTTTTTACAGCTATGTACAGCTAATGGGGTGAGGATGAGCATGCGAATATATTAGAACTTGTAAGGGATGGAAAAGGGGAAGAAAAAAAAGAAAGTTACAGAAATTAGTCTTCTTGTCCTTCTCTTGTTATTCTCTAAATAGCACGCGTATCATCTGGTGCTTTCATTGACCTCCATGGATGCACCGCTACCGTGGGCTCAAGCACTACAGGACACCCTGCAGGGTATTGATAATCGCTTACAGATAATCAAAAACCAACACCAACACCGGCAGGCAGAGAGGGAGGTCGTCCTTCCAGTGACCAATCCACCTTTCATCCAGTCTCTAAAGATTGACCTTCCAAAGTTCCATGGGGACGACATCCAAGGATGGGTGTATCGCGCTAATCAATACTTCAATCTCCATGACGTTCCTCTTGACCAACGTCTACCCATTGCTTCCTTACATATGGATGGACCAGCGTTATCCTGGTACCATTGGATGCATGTAAATGGTCTACTGTCTACCTGGGCTGCTTTTATTGAATCACTGTCCTGTCGCTTTGGCCCTTCTCTTTATGATGATCCTAGGGGAGCCTTGGTGAAGCTACAGCAGACGGCCACTGTTGCGGAATATCAAGCGGCTTTTGAGGCGTTATCCACTAAGGTGCATGGACTCTCAGAACCTTTTCTCGTCAGCATCTTTGTCTCCGGCCTCAAACCTGAATTGAAACGTGAACTGCAGATTGCCCAACCCCCTTTCCTTCAGCATGCTATTTCTCTAGCTAAGTTGCATGAAGCCAAGTATAATGAACTACGAGCCACATCTAAGCCAACTTGGACCAGACCACCTCCTTCTTAATTACCCGGCCTCTTGCCCCCACCCATCCCCAAACCAGCCACCACCTCGCCAGTTGTATCCCCATGCCAACAAAATATCACTTTCTGCAAGCTGTCCACTGAAGAAATGCAACAGAGACGAGCTCAACAACTCTGCTATAATTGTGATGAGAAATTTGTGAGGGGCCATCGTTGTAAGAACAAATTTCTCATCATGTCCTGCGACGATACTTGTCTCGAGACAGACCAAACTTCCCCTGACTCCTCACCAGTTGTTACAGTCGACACTACGATAGAAAACACCCCATCCGAAACACCAGAAATTAGTTATTTGGCCCTATCTAATCCCGGACTCTTCAGAACCTTTTGGCTTACTAGACAATGTGCAGGTCAGAATCTTCGGGTTTTGGTAGATGATGGGCGACGAATAATTTTATTCATCCTAAGGTTATCAAGCGTTTGGGTCTTCCCGTCACGTCGTGTCCTGGGTTTTTTGTCCAAGTCAGAAATGGCGATCGGTTACCCTGTTCTCATGTCTACAAGCAGGTCCCCCTGACGTTGCAAAAACACCCTTTCATCATGGATATTTTTGTTCTGCCCATTGAAGGAGCTGAGTTAGTTCTAGGATTACAATGGCTTTACTTGCTTGGCCCTGTGCTCAAAAATTACCAAACCTGAACCATGCAATTTACGTAGAACTAGCAACCCATTATCCTTCATGGTGAAAATCCTCCGTTCCCCTCTTCGGTGTCCTTACACCAACTTACCAAAATTCACCACTCTGACCAAGCCATCTCATACCTTTATTTACTTCAGCCATGTTACCACCTTTCTCTTTCCCAGGTTCCCAGAACCCCACCTGAAATTCAAATTGTTCTAGATCAATTCCCTCAAGTCTTTCAAGCTCCTACTAGCCTTCCCCCATCTCGTTTGTTTGATCACCGTATCCACCTCCTACCCAACTCCCAGCCAGTCAACGTTAAGCCATACAGATATCCCCATTTCCAAAAAAGTGAAATCGAAAACCAAGTGGTTTCTATGCTTAAATAGGGCATCATTAAACCGAGCACCAGTTCTTTTTCCTCTCCAGTGCTTCTCGTCAAAAAGAAAGATGGCACCTGGAGGTTTTGTATTGACTAACGTTCACTGAACTCTATTACCGTTAAGGATCGTTTTCCAATCCCTACCATTGACGAGTTGATAGACGAACTCCACAGTGCTATGATTTTTTCTAAACTCGATTTGATGGCAGGCTACCATCAAATAAGGATGCATGACCAGGACACCTACAAGACAGCGTTTAGGACTCATGAAGGCCATTATGAGTTCCTCGTCATGCCATTTAGCTTGACAAATGCCCCAGCCACCTTTCAAGGAGCCATGAACACCATTTTCAGACCATATCTGCGTAAATTTGTCACTGTTTTTTTTTATGACATTTTGATTTTCAGCAAATGTTTAACTGAGCATGTGCAACACCTCAGGCTGGTTCTACAAACACTCCAACTTCATCACTTCATCGCAAAACTACCCAAGTGTGTTTTTGGAGCCACGAGTATTGAATACCTTGGCCACATCGTTGACCAAGAAGGCCTCAAACCTGATCAGAACAAAATTCATGCAATGGCTTCTTGGCCTCTACCCCAGACAGTTAAGGAATTAGGAGGCTTCTTAGGCCTTACTGGCTATTACCGCCACTTCATCAAAGCCTACGCTGTCATTGCACTTCTCCATATGTCTTATCGGAGATTGTACTTCTCCATATGTAAAACAAAAATGAAAAAGAAGAAGAGGAAGGGTATTACTATTAAATTTACATATCAGTAGATTTTATAAGGTGTCTTAAAATTTTTTTAATACTATAATAAAAATTGATACTTCTTTCATTATTTGTGAAGTTGTAGGTAAACTTATTGAAGGACTAGTAGTGCGATTTTTGTGAGGGCGTAAATTGATATTCATCTTATCTAATGAGAGTTGTTTTAGGGTATTTGGTTTTGGGTTTGTAGAACTTGTAGAATGAGCAATATATTCTACTATCTTAAGGCTCGAATTTTCATAATTTTCTATGTTCATCTGGATGAGATTGCTACCTCTCTTTATCAAACTTGAAACTTCTTTTGTCAGTCCTGGAAGATTAGCAATATCGAGAAAGTCTAAGACATTATCTTTAATATATCGTATCTCCGTATCCATTTTGCGTATTTCCTCAAGGATCTTGAGACGATGGTCGTCCATCTCTAGTGAGAAAATCTGCTAGAATATTTTTGTCAGATTTAATAATTTCAATATCAAATGTATAATCAGAAAGTAATGTTTGCCACCTAATTAATCTTTTATACTCAGGTCTACTTGGTAAATTATTTTTTTATGAATGCTTTAACCTGGGTATTATCAGTTCTTAATAAAAATCTGTTGGGAAGTAAAAAGTAATAAATTTTTTTACAACTGCTAATAATTCTTTCTCATTTATATGATATCTGGTTTCAGTATCTGTAAAGGTTCCAGAACAATATCTACATAAGCTTTCTCCTATTTTTCATTATTATTATAATCTATTTTCTTTAAGATTCCACTCCTATAGTTTTCCGAAGCATCGGTTTCTAGTATTAAATTATCTTCTTTACATGGTAAATATAATTTTGGTAAACTTTTATATATATATTGATCATTAAGTAATTATATATATATATATAGAAAATTGTGAATAATTGTTCATTAAGTAATTTTAGTCTGCTGGCTCTATACCGATAATAGAGGTGAGGTTAAAGAGTGAGAATAGTAGCTACTTGAGATAGTAACCTAATTAAGTAATAAGTGAAGTTAAAGAGTGAGAATAATAGCTATTTGAGATAGTGACCTAATTAAGTAATAGGAAGTATTTATGATAAGGTGTTTACTCTCACGTAAAAAAGCTTGACAACTTTTCAAACAAGCTTTTGAATGCTTTTGTATTGCTTAAATTTGATGTTTTGCTTTATTTCAATAAAGAGTATGAACATGTTTAAGAGTTGCAATGCTTTTCTCACGCATATTTATTTTACACGTAGAGTTAAATTTTGTGAATTGAGTTGAAAATTTAAAGAATTATAAAGTGAATTGAGTTAGTTTATGAATTGATATAAGTAGCTTATTACTTAACAATTTGATGACCTTAGCAATTACATAAGTGGTGGAGAGAATCTTGATCGATATATTTAATTTGTTTACTGCTTTTTTCTTTGGAATTATATACTATTTGAGTTAGGATAATAAAATTGACTAGCTTGAGGACAAATAAAAGCTTAAATATAGGAGAATTTGATATATGCTAAATAGACTTTATTTTTAGCATAATTTTGATAGCATTTGTTTGTATTTTGAGTATTTTTATACCAAATGACTTATATTTTATTCCATGTCTTATTTTAGTATCTTAAAGGAAAATGAATGAATTTAGATAAAATTTGAGTCAATTTAGAGCAAATTTGGTATAATTGAAGAGAGGACTCCAAACACGAAAACAACATAAAAATGTGTTACTGCTGTGTTGAAACATGTCCTATTCTATTTCTCAAAGAGATTTTTATCCAAGGAACATAGTATCAACATTGTTCTACGTTTAGGTTGTGTTCAAAGTAAAGGCATATAATTCCTTCAAGCGCATGCAACATACTCTTGTGTTAAGCAAATGTTCACCAATATGATGGTTACACGGACTTGTTTTCATTCCTATGTTGATAGTAATTCATTATGTAAAAATTATAGAAAGACAAGTGAAGCAACACAGAGCTCAACTGGTCACGTATTAAGGATGAGTTGGACAAAAAAAATTAGGATTTCACATTATTACAAGAGAGGTAATTGAAAATATAAAGGGGTTTTAAGCCAATAGATGAATTTTTTTTGAGAAAATAATTCATTAGGAGCCAACAAAAACAATTAAAGGTCAAAAAAAGAGCAATCTTAGAAGAAACAATAAATCCATTATGATTCAACAAGAATTTAAAGACTCAACGACCATAAGTATTTTTTTTATTCTTTTGTTCATTCTTATTTTTGTGTAGTTTTTCCTTGTTTTATTATGAACTGTTTGAGATACAAATCTAGGTGAGAAAGATCCTAAGATTTGATATACATTGAAATTCTTGGTTCTCTTTAAATTGTTCATATTTTATCTTGTGTTGAATCAAAAGAATGAGATTTTAAGATTCACTAATCAGATTTATACATTGAGATCAAGAAATGATTTACATATTAGATCACAATATTAATGATGAGGGTTGAATAAGTTGCTCAAGAGAGAATTACATAATCTTTCTAGGTTAGGGTGAAACTTATCACTAGAATTTATGAAGCAAATTAATGCTTTCTTAGGTTGTTTTGATTACAAAGAGATTTTGGCTAATTCAATTTAAGAATTGGGATTATATTGCTCAAGAGAGAATATAATTGTAGTTTAAAAGTTCTTACTAATCCAAGAAGGTAGAGTTGTTCATTACATTACAATAAAGTCAAAGCATCTTAAAGTTTTAAGAAAAATTTTACCTAGATCTAGTTTAAAATCTTATATGGTTCTAGTTTATCTATTGATTTTTTAAATTTTGATCATTAATTTAATTTTGTATTTTAGAATTGTTTGTTCATTTACTTTCAAACAATCACCTGTTTTATTATATTAATTAATAGAAATATAGTTATTACTAATAATCACAAAGAAAACTATAAGTACAATTATCTGTATAATTTCTTTAAAATTGTTCTTTGTGTTTCATCCTATTCATTCACAAACATGACGTTAATGGTCAATCTCATGTCCAGAAGCTATGTTGGTAGTCTAAGGAAAATAAAAGAAAACCAATTTGCTTTGGGCTGTATAGTGAGGTCCTTTGGGCTATTGAATGCGTTTGATCCACTTGAAGCGATTGTATAACACTTCGTTCAAACCTGGCAAATCCTGCGAGAGTCGACATGGGAAACAAGAAAAGAGCTTCTAATAGCAACGAAGCTGATACCTCGAAGTCCAGCTTTGTTTCTAAAGAGAAAGAGTATGTGGGTTTTGTTTTTCTCTAACTCGTCTTTCTATATTAATCTGAGCTTCTGCTTTCTGACAATTCATTCTTCGAATTTGGTTATCTGGGTGATGATTTTGGTTGCAGTTGCTATGAAGGAGAACGTCTATCTCGTTTGCTCAAATCAATCCACCGGTACACTACTTGAACTTCTACAATGTGCTGTGTTTTAGGTTAAACTGTTAACAGCAACGTATGTTCTTTAACTGTAACGAACAGGGGAATAGAGTCCGCAAAGCTGTTGGAACTCAACTCGCTGCCAGAGAAATTCTGGTACAAGGTTGGTAATTGTCTCTCAGTGATTGTGTTAAAGGTTTAGTTTTCTTAAGTGATAATAATCTATCTTGTCTGCGTTGAACTCAGCAACAATTTGCTGTCGGGGTCAATGAGGTCACGCGTATACTAGAAAGAATGCCGCCTGCGGTGAAGGATATTGAAAGACCCACAAAACAGCATCGTGCCTTCTGCACTAACCCTAAAGCGCCGGTGGTCAATCTACAGGTTATCTTAACTTCACAAAACAGCACAGTGATTATGTTTACTTAAAAAGTAAAGTTTCTAATGGAATAGAATTGAACGGAATTATTTATAATAGAATGAAACGTAAATAGATGTAATATTAGAAAATTGTTGTTTGAGAAAAATGGAAGAGTTTATAATATAACGCAGTGAAAAGTTATTTGGATGAAAGATTTATAATATAATATATTATAAAGTTGTTTATTATTTTATATTCTATATTAAATTATCCAAATCGAAATTTTTTTATTTTTACTGATTAAAATAGAATAAGATATAATATAAAATTCTCCTTTTTTATCTGATTTTATTATAAAATTTTCTTCTAAACAATAAAATAATATTACATTCCATTATAAAACTATCAATTAAACATAGCATTAAGTTTCCTTCAATTCAATTAATCTGCTGTTACACTGCTATGCACATATTTGAATAGTACAATCCTTTGCGTTGAGCATGCAGGCCGTACTACTAGCCTCTGATTGCCACCCTAAATGGCTCACCAAGCATCTTCCTAGCTTGGCTTCGTCACGGAATGTTTCAGTAATCCATTTGAAGGATCAAAAGGGAGGATCTTTAAGACTAGGTGAACTTGTTAAAGTGAAAACTGCCATGGCGCTTGGCATAAAAGTTAGTAGTTAATTTGCAACTTCTGTTTTATCTTATATTTGTGTTGCTATGTTCTTGAGATTCTGATTGGTGTATTGCTTATGTAGGCTAGAGGAAATGATGTCAATGAAATTGTTGAGAGAATTCTTCGTGAGCATGAGGCTTGCCTTGAAGAAGAAGATGCCCAGGAATCGACGGAGTTGGGTGTGCCTTGTGAATAGTTTGTAGTTTAAAGCACTGGAAAAATAACAGAACCATTAGAAGCAAGTCATCTTTGGCCACCTGCGGTGTCAGCAGCGTACGGACGGGTTCAGGTCTCCATTTGATAATGGAATTTGTGTATTACTTACTAATCAGTACCTATCTTGACCATCCCTGTTTTGTCAAGGACAACGTCAAGATGTTTCAGTTTTATGCTAGAGGTAAGAAAACGCACATCTTTACATTGTGGACAAGATGATTTAGCTAAAATGCTCTAGCATAGCAGCCAAACAAGGAAAGAAACTAGAGTTGAAACCTGAATGGTGACCCTTATCGAACAATAAGATATCTAGGCTCTTATACTTCCCATTTCATGTTTTAATAATAGCTCCGCAGCCATTTGTCTTTTCAACAGTCTTCATTTATGGTGTACAGAACTAGTAGGAGATTTTCCTATTTTCCTCTTTTTCTAACAAAAGCACTTGGACTTATATACTGTTCGACTAAAGGGCAATGGATTTCTCTTCTTTCTATCCTGAACGATCTTTAACGAAATAATATCATGACGAAGACTAAAATTGATATCATGTCGAAGACTATGCACTAGCCTGAGAGCTGACAGTCGATGAAGATGACTCTGTTGCACCAACCGGATCTGAATCTGGTTCCTTGTTACCACCTCTACCATTTGTAGTAGCTTTGGTTGATTTCTCATTCTGTTTTGGCTCCTGATCCTTTTTGACCAATACAGGTTGGAACTGCCAAAGACACCCAATTCAAACATATCATACTTAAAGAAATGGCAGAATGAAAAATAAAGGATGCTAGACTTAATTGATCGTCATCTACAAACCTGGTATATGGAATATATTACATTTCTTCTTGTCTGAGCCATCATATCCAAGAAAAGATTATAGCCTTCAAGCTTATATTCAATAAGGGGGTCTCGCTGCGCATATCCACGTAAACCTACAGCTTGCTGTACAAACTTGAGTGCTTGCAAATGTTCCTTCCACAAGCGATCAATATTGCTCAAGATCAGGAACCTTTCAGCTTCCTTCATTAAGCCTGGTGCCTGGTTCTCCACAATTTCCTAGAAGACATACAATAGTTGAAGGGAATGAAGGGATAGCACTAGCCATATCAATACTTCCAAACAGAACACGCGGAGAGACTCAAAGTGTGTGCTGTACAAATTTAAGAAGATAGGCCTACTTAAGCGCCTTTTTTGTTTTTTGGATCATCCAACTGATTGTCACAATACAGCAATTTAGCAAAGAGTATTGTAATTATGTAGATCATAGAGAATCAAATCTTTTAGGAATTGATGGTTGACAGTTAGCTTAGCTTGATGAGTGGTTTTCAGGCAATGGAAAATATTGGTTAACTTAAACCACAAAAGTAACACATGAATATATGTATTAACAGCATCACGACGGCAATTCAGTGCATGTCTCATTCTATTTGCACCTTGCTAGTGTAGATGAATTCTGGGGTTTAAAGATTTGTTACTATATTGCAATAAGGATAAACCCGTTGCAAGCATCAATGTCCACTTTACTAACCCTTTTCTGTAAATATGCTTCACGACCACGAAGACGAAGGTAATCTTGCAACTCCTCATAACTTGAACATTTGCTTCCTAAAACATCTGGTGTCAAATCATTCAAAAGATAGCAGTACCTGAAATTACAGGAATTCATGTCACAATTTTTAGGGCCATATTGATCAAGATAAGCATCAACTACATACGACTGCTTGAAGAGAATTTCAGAGCCACTAACTGTTGAACTTTTGCAACAAGCTTTTCGAGATCCCAACTTTCTTTTGGAGCATCGGGGCCAATATTTGCCTACCCAAAATAACATTTAAATTTCAAGAAAGACTTGGAGTACAAGATAAAAAATGCATCATTCAGAACAACTATGAGGAATAAAAACCGATTAAGCAGCAACTTCTTGTATAACTTACCTCTAAGATGTCATCCATCGTCAGTTCAGCGTATTCAATAATTAGAGACTGAAGATTATCCGATTCAAGGGCCCGCCTTCTCTCAGTATAGACACGGTCTCTCTGACTGTTGAGAACTTCATCATAGTCAAACAATTGTTTTCGGATATCAAAAAAGTAGTTCTCCACTTTCCTTTGAGCTTCATCTAGAGCTTTGGTCAGCATCTTGGACTCAATTGGGAGGTCTTCAACTCTAAAAGCTCTCATCAATCCCTTTAAGCAATATCAACAGTATTTAACAAGATCTTAGAACACGCTCAAAGAGCAGATAAAAACACTATATATCAAACCTGAATTCTGTCGCCACCAAAAATCCTAAAGATGTTATCCTCAAGACTCAAGAAAAAGCGTGAACTTCCAGGATCTCCTTGCCGCCCACTACGACCACGAAGCTGCGTGTACAGTGTGCGATGCCGTTAGAAGATTAAATAGAGATGATTGTATCTAGAACAGTATATGCAGAAGATGGTTATTTCAATTAAAAGCATGATAACATAAGTCAGATGACAGATGAATGACAGTCCAACATTTGTTTACTACTAAACTTAAGCAATTACAGTTGCAAATAAACCTGATTGTCTATTCTTCGTGATTCGTGCCTTTCTGTCCCCACCACATGCAGTCCACCAGCCAATACAACCTAAATTGGCATGGAGAAATATTTAAGCTCCAATCAGCACTTGAAGACAGAATTATGCCAAGTTAAAATAATTTCAAGGAAAAGCTAACCTTCTTTCTTTCTTCTTCAGTATAGACCTTGTATTCTTTAACAATTTCTAGGAAGGCATTCCGCAGGTTGGCTATGACCTCATCCTGAACAGGGCCCTACACACAAAATTATGAGGTCGATCAGCACTGGCATAGATGGATTTAAATTAATCAACAGTAGAACAAAAGTATAAAATGCCTTCAACATCCAAGTCAATTTAATTGTGAATCAATTGTATTTGCATCACAAATGTAGAGTGCATGTAAGGCACCTTCTCGCAGGAATAAGATAAACGATCTTCAGCTTCAAGTTCAGTCAGTGATCTCTGGCCCCAAGCTTTTACAGCTAACCGTACAGCTTCCTCAGCCAATTTAGCATTCTCGTCGGATAGTTTGCATGGAAACAAATTCTCATTGACCTGTAGTGTTACATGAGTATGAGACTATTTAAATAGCAAAAGCAGAATCCTTTATATTAACCCAGGAAATACTTGTACAAATTCAGACCTTCCATGACTTTACTGGAGGAGGTTTCTTCACAGATACATAAACAACTCCAGCTGGCTTAACAACCCTGTAAATTGTCACATGGAAATCACGTTCAACCAAAATAAAGATGCCATCAATTTGATATAACCTATTTCACTAGAGGTGGGCTAGGTTTCTTTCTTTTCCAGGCAGTAAACGCCCCAAATGAAGATTGATGGTGATGGACGGGGCATCACCAAAACTATGCCCTATGTATTTGGAGTTGAGATGGGTAAACCTTTCATGATTTGAAGCACAAGGGAACCAACAATAGTTAACTGAACTAAGAGAAATATGACCACAAATCCTTTTGCAATGTTGATAAGAAAGGTATTTACAAATGATACAATTGATGTAGGACAAATAGAAGAACTATTAACTCTTTTGCATCAATAACCTTCCTAAGAAGTATCCATGTCGACAAAAGATCACCCTTAAGTGTCAACAAGAATGCAAGCCACAATACGAATATTGACACGCTATCACAAAGTAATCAAAAGCGCAAAGACAAATAAAGCATCATTATTAAGCGCATTGATACCTCGGCATGAGCATCTCTCGTAGCTTAAGCCTTGCCATAAAGTCTGCATTACCACCAAGAATAATATCTGTTCCACGACCTGCCATATTTGTGGCAATTGTCACAGCCCCTAAGCGACCGCTCTGTGCAACAATTTCGGCTTCTCTCTCCACATTTTCCGGTTTTGCATTCAGAACCTTTAAGCAATCCATACCTAGAAAACTTTATTACCCTGAACACCCTACAATAAGTGACAAAGGTTTTACACTTTTCTCTTTTCTCCCCGAAGAAACACCTTACCTCATGAGGAATTCCAGCTTCTTGCAACTGTTCAGATAATTCATCACTCTGCTCAACACTTGTTGTGCCGACAAGCACAGGACGACCTGTCTTATGCATTCTAGAAATTTCTACCACAACTGCCCTCCATTTCCCAAATGTAACCCTGAAAACTACATCTGATTCGTCCTGGGAAGATGTTGAGAAGATAGGTAGTTTCATCAGTAGTACAACAAGAACAAGTGCCACAAGTAGTAAACCCTGCTTTGGGCTAAATAGTTCCCAGATTACGGTGTTAAGATGATAAACATGGCATATAATTCGTTAAAGCTATTCTAAAATCACACTACTAGATAAATTACATCATTTGTGAAAAATTATTGTGCTTGTCATGTGAAAATTCTTCAAGATAATAAAATATTAAAGTAAAAGATGTTGATATAGATAGCATGGTAAAACAAACCTTTCTTATCATGGGCTTGTTTGTTGGAACAATTGTAACTTTAAGTTTGTAAATGCTCTCAAATTCAGTGCTTTCAGTTGCTGCAGTTCCAGTCATTCCACAAAGTTTTGGGAACTGTTGCAGTTCATTTAACAGAATATCAGTCAAGATAGCATAAGTTACCCAAAGTGCTCAACATGATCATCTGAGATCAAAGGTACCTGGAGAAAGAAATTCTGGTAACTGATTGATGCAAGGGTCACAGTTTCGTTCTGAATTGGCAAGCTTTCTTTTGCTTCAACTGCTTGATGAAGGCCATCACTCCATCTCCTTCCCTAATGAAGAAAAAAGGTGTATCTATAAAGGTAAGCTTATCTTCGGTAATAGTACAAAAACATTGATATGGACATATATCAGTAACTATGCTTGTCAGGCAGGAAAATCACCTGCATTACTCGACCAGTAAACTCATCCACAATCAGCACCTCCTTACCACGAATGATGTAGTTAACATCCCTAAGAAATAGTTCTTTCGCTTTTATTGCATTTATTACATACGATGCCCATTGTTCTCTAGGATCATACAAATCTTTTACATCCAAGATTTCTTCAGCATCCTCATAACCCTGTTCTGTAAGAAGAACCGTTTTTTGTTTCTCATCCACCTGTAACAAAAGTGTAGGTTATGAAACAATATCAAAAGTAAGGCTATCTTTTCAAACTAAACCTGGCTTCTATTACGCTGACCATAAAAGACGAACCAGACAAATCAGATAAACAGTTTGTGTTTCACTTTAAATATGCTGTCTAGTTGGTAGTCTCTGCTGTAAAGTAATAAAGCGCATCCACAGGAGACTTACAGTGTAGTGTATATCACGTACAAATGCTGCAGCTAATTTGGCAGCTTTATAATACCGATCACTAGGTTTCTCTGCAGGACCAGATATAATGAGAGGAGTTCTTGCTTCATCAATAAGGATGGAATCTACTTCATCAATTATACAGTAATTGAATCCCCTTAAAACAAGCTCCTCAACACTCTGCAGGATTTGACAAGAAAAGATTTAATATAAGCCATTTTGTATGTCTTAGGGCTCTTCAATAAATATAATGCCAGTATTATGATACGTTGATATGGGAAATTTAAGAATATAAGAAAGAATTACTTTCCGTGGCAAGATTGTCCCTTAAGTAATCAAAACCAAGCTCACTGTTGGTGACATAAGTTATATCACACATGTAGTTCTCCCTACGTTGTTCAGGTGTCATGTTCTCTGCCAAAAAAGGAAAGAAAAAGAAGGGATTGCTTAATCAAAAGAATTTTCACAGTAAGTAATAAAAAACATAATGAAAAGAATTAATGGTCACTGGCAGAAGAAATAAAGAACATGCAACCAAAAGTGGAAAGAAGGAGGAATAATAAAGAGGGAGAAGATCACAGAAAAAAGAACTAGAATGCAACTCAACAAGAAGCAACTCGCAGGCAGCTGAAATTTATTATAAAAAAAAAAAAGGAAGAAGAAAAATCCGATAGAAAAGTCGACCAATGTGCCCTTAAGGGGCCTTAAACATACCCATTTAAATACACAAATAACTTAGTGTAGTTGTGCGCACTAGTTTCAGATAGAAGGAAAAGGAACAGATAAGCAATAATATGAAAGTATACGACATACGTTGAATTAGGCCAACCTTCAATCCAAGAAAACGGGGGACTTGACCAACCCATTCACAATCTCTTCGGGCCAAATAATCATTAACAGTAACAACATGAACTCCTTTCCCAGTTAGCGCATTCAAATAGGCTGGTAGGATGGCCACAAGTGTCTTTCCTTCTCCAGTCCTCATTTCAGCTATTTCCCCTTTATGAAGCACCATGCCACCTTCAGTTAAAAAAAAAAAAAAAACAATACGATAGATTAACTTCTCCGCTTCCAAATGTGAAACCGAAGCCACCTTGGCCAGATCAAGAAAGTATCAAGTTATGTAAGAATTCGGTACAGACTTCAAAACTAACCTATCAGCTGGACATCGAAAGGACGAAGACCAATAACCCGTTTTGAAGCCTCTCTCACCACAGCAAATGCTTCCTGAAACAAATATGCTTTTCTACTCAAGATGTCAAACACATATTTTTTTTCTGAAGATGACAAGCAATAAAAAGAAAAATTTACCGGTAAAAGGGAATCCAGAGCTTCACCCATTTTGGCGCGCTCTTTCAAGACTGAAGTTTTGTCTTTCAATTGTGAATCAGATAAACCAGACATCTCTGCTTCAAATCCATTAACGAGACTGACAATCGAAGCATACTGCTGTCTAGTAGACTCCCCTGTATCCGCACCCTTAAAAATACCACCAAGAAGTCCTCCTAACGAAGCCACCATACGCATCCTCCTTTTTCCACTACATGCCAATCTCGATGTTTTCAGTTGGAAGTTAAATATTTGCGGAGATTTAATACCCAGAAACGAGGAAGCCAAAAGGGCTTTCCTCTTGAGGTGCTTTTCATGGAAAAGGGGAGACTTTGATTGGGAAAACGAAGTTACCGGAGAGAGATGGTTCAGCAGAGGAGGCGAGTCACATAATAGAGACGCCATTTCTACTACTGGATTGAAGTTGAATGAGATAAGAAAAATGATGTAACCTTAAGAATGGCTAATACTTTACTGATGAATGATGTCGTGTCGAAGGCTTCAGTTTAACAGCTGCTCGAGCTTTGGTTTGTTAGAACTTGGAAGACAGGGAAGGATAGATTGATTTGAGATAAGGTGAGCCGTACCACCTCTTTGGTCTTTGCCAGAGTCTTAAGACTTGACACGTGGCGCCGATCTGGACTATCATCACTTGAGACGGCATCGACATTGTCTACATTTTCTATCAACCGAACTGTACGCGTTAAAAAATAAAAACCATGGGATTTTTAATTTCACTTTCTTCTTCTATTTCAAAATAAAACAAGTAAATAGAAATAAATACTGAAAATAATACCTTTTTCTTTTCCAATTTATGACAAAATATTCATATCTTTATTTTATAATATAATTTACCATAAACTGAATATATATTATTAAATTATTTAATATAATAATTATTAACAAATATAATTAAATTTAAAATATCTTCTGAATATATAAATTTCAAACAAATTTTGTTTACATAATTAAAATATATTAAAAATAAACATCAACTTTAAATTATTTATTTTAATAAAATAAAATAATTTATTAATAAACATATATAAGACTGAAATAATTTTATTTTAAGCATTATCTAATATATAATTATGATAAAAATATATATTTCAAAGAAGAATTAAAACTGAAAAAAAAGGAACTAAACGTCTACTCCTAGAGCTTCAAGAGAGAATCTAGACATATAAAAAGCTGATTGAATAGGAAGGTGACTACACAGTTTTATTGCTCAAAAAAAGTTGTTGGCCCTTGAATTTTTGTTTATTTATTTTTGATAAATAAGCATGATTAGTTTATTTTAGGGTCTTGTTATATTATTTTATCTTGGAGTTAATTAGCATGTTAATGTGGGTAAGATAATATGATATAGGTTAAGGGAATTAAAGTTTAAG
>JAOTAY010000004.1:4947623-4963165 GCA_025629805.1 Erythroxylum baracoense
GAATTCTTGTGCTCAATAGTTGATTCCATGGATCCAAACGGCAACGTGCAGCCTCGTCAGAATCCGGCTGAACCAGAACTGATGAGTTATTTAGAAAGAAAAAGATTAAAGAAAGCTTAACAGGAAAGAAAAGAAGAGAGTATTTGAGAGATATTGAGATACTGTATAGATCAGAGAATTGTTTGATTGCATGTGTATTACGTACGTTCATGACTACAACTTTATACACAATAATTGTCACTAACTAACTAACTGCTAGTTGAGTAGACAATTTCTTATTCCTTCAACATCATGTCATCGTCATTTCCTCTAAGCCATCGCTACTTCATTCTCCTCCTTGGCTCAGAGTATTCGCTTCTACTCAAACTAACTCTCTAAGACATCCAAACCTTGAAACATGAAATGCCTTCGTAAACAAATCAGCCATCTGCTCCTTTGTTCTTATAAACACCAGCTTCACTTCACCATCTTGTTGCACATCTCTCAAATAGTAGTATCTAAGCTTAAAGTGCTTAGTCCTTCCATGAAATACTGGATTCATTGAGATGGCAATAGCTGCTTGATTATCAACATACATCATTGTAGGATTCTGCACAATCATTTGCAAATCTGACAATAGTTTCCTTACCCAAATCGCCTATTTTGTTGCTAAAGTGGCTGCAACCAGTTCAGCTTCAGCTGTCGATAATGCCACCACTTCTTGCTTCTTGGAACTCCATGAAAAGCAAGCTGATCCGAGAGTGAAACAAAATCCTGTAGTACTCTTCATGTCCTTCGAAGAACCTCCCCAATCACTATCCACATAACATTTCAAATTGCATGTTCTAGTCTTCTTATAACACATTCCATAATTCAAGGTACCTTTGAGATACCTCAAGACCCTTTTAACAGCAACTAGATGCAGCTTCCCTGGATTGCTCATGAATCTAGCAAGCACACTCATAGCAAATTGCACATTTGGTTTGGTAGCTGTGATGCACATGAGACATCCAATTATGCTTCTATACCTCCTACTATCAACCTTTTCATGCTCACCGTTCTGCAGCAAACTCTGTTTTGGACACATAGGAGTTGAGATAGTTTTGCATTGATCCATCTGAAACCCCTTGAGCACATGACATATATACTTCTTCTGGCTCACAAAGATCTGTCCTTTCATTTGACTTAACTCCATACCCAGAAAATATTTCATCAAGCCAAGATCAGTCATTTCGAATGTACTCCTAAATTGAAGCTTCAAATTGCTGACTTAAACACTTGAGCTTCCAGTTAAGAGCAAATCATCTACATAAACAGAAACTACAGCTGCATGGCCTCCTTCAACTCTTACATAGAGTGTAGGTTCACTGCTGCTCCTCTGAAAACTGATTTGCAACAAAAAATTATCCATCTTCGAGTACCGGCATCTTGGAGCTTGCTTCAGCCCGTATAATGCTTTGTTCAACTTGTATACTTTTCCTTCTTCTCCCTTGACGAGGAAGCCTTCTGGTTGTTCCATAAAGATCTCTTCATGTTACTCTCCATTCAAAAAGGCGAATTTAACATCCATTTGATGCACCTCCCATTCCTTTTTTGCAACTAAAGCCAAGATCAATCTTATTGTGTCTAACCTTGCTACAGGTGCAAAGGTCTCACTAAAGTCCACCCCTTCAACCTGTGCATATCCCTTCACCACTAGACGTGCTTTTTATCTGCTTATAGAGCCATCTGGATTCATTTTGAGCTTGAACACCCACCTAAGACCAATTACTTTTTTGTTGGTTGGTTTGTCAACAAGTGTCCAAGTCTTATTTTTATGAATCACGTTCAACTCCTCCTGCATTGCACATTTCCATTTTGCATTTTTCAAAGCCTTCTGCACATGAAAAGGTTCACATACAACTGTATTGCTTCTTTCATAGATGGCTACCAAGCTTCTTATTCCTCTCACAGAAACATGGTCAATATCTTCTTCTTGGTTCTCATCATCATCTCTATCTTCTGAAATTTCATCATCAATCATAGAAGGATCAGTGAAATTCAAACCTGTATAGTATTTGTCAAGTTGCTCACTATCTTCTGTTATTGGTTCTTATTATGATCTCTGCCAATTCTATTGTTTATCTTCAAGGAAATGAACATCCCTACTCACCTTAACTTTGTTCAGATCAGGGAAATAGAGTCTGTACCCTTTTGTGACTTCTGAATATCCCACAAAGATAGCAGGTTCACTCTTGCTGTCCAATTTTCCCCTTCTAACTTGTGGTACATGAGAATAGCATAGGCTTCTGAAGATCTTGAGATTCTTGAGCTTAGGCTTCACCACACACCACATTTCATATGGTGTCTTTCCATCAAAAACTCCGTATATAGCCTATTCAGCAGAAAACAGGTTGTGTGTGCAGCTTCTGCCCAAAACTTCTTGGGAAGTCCTTTCTCTTCTAGCATACATCTCACCATTTCCATGACTATCCTATTTCTTCTCTCCACCACCCCATTTTGTTAAGGGGTCGAAGATGTTGTCAGCTGATGCTTAATCCCAGCCTCTCTGCACAACAGCTCAAATTTCTCTGAAATAAACTCTCCTTCATTGTTAGTTCTTACTGACTTGATTTTCTTGCTGCACTGATTTTCTACCAGATTCTTAAAATCCTTAAAGATGTCAGCTACTTCTCCCTTGCTTTTAATATAATAAAGCCAAGAGTATATGGAGTAATAATCAATCATTAACAAAAAATACCTACTGCCACTCAAAGATTTTTTAGGCATTGGTCCACACACATCCATGTGAATCAATTGTAGTGTTTCAGTAGCTCTCCATGACGATCTAGGAAATGGGAGTCGAGCTTGCTTCCCTTTAAAGCATATTGTACATTGAGATCCATCACTTAGCTGTACAGGAAGGTCATCTGCCATCTTCTTTCTTGCCATTTCTTCAAGTCCTCTCATATGAAAATGTCCCAATCTCTTGTGCCAAAGATCTGTCATCTGAGCATTACTAACCATTGCAATCTGTTGAACATCTTCTATTTTCAGAGAAAAGCATTTATTTTTCACTTTAACTCTGAGAATCTCCTTTTCAGTTGGATTTATGATTCTGCACTCATCATTTTCAAAGAACACCTTAAACCCTTTTTCAATGAGTTGTGCAACACTGAGAAGATTATGGTGAATCTTAGGCACAAAAAGAACATCTGAAATTATGCTAAGACCTTCTCTGGTATAAATCTCAACTACTCCTTTCCCTTCCACTAAAATGCACTAACCATCTCCAAGCTTGACATTTGTATGGAAAGATCTATTCAGCTGCATAAACATACTAAGATTGGAAGACATGTGACTTGTACAGCCACTGTCTATGATCCACTCTGTTGAGGGTGACTCCACCAGATCATAGGTAACAACAAAAAGTTGTTCCTCTTCTTCGACAACTTGAGCTTCAGCAGTAGAGTGTTCAGACTGATACTTACAAATTGCCTCCATATAACCTTTCTGATTACATTTTCTACATATTACATCAGGTCTCTTCCAACATCTGAAAGTCAAATGATTTGACTTACCACAAAGAGGGCAAGGATTATACTTTGCATTTTTATCACTAGACCGCATCCACGATTGCCCCTTTTGTTGATTTTGATTCCTCTGTGCCTTAGAACCTCCCTTCGACCACTTCTTCTTAGACTTCTCTTGCTCAACAGTCTTTGTGGATGCCTTATAAGCACCTTATGAAGTGTCACCCTTCCTCATCAAATGCCTCTGCTCCTGTGCATGCAGAGCACTTACAACTTCAGCTAACTTAATACTGGACATGTCCTTGAAATTTTCCAGAGAAGCAATAGTTGCTTCATACTTCTCTGGAACCGAGATCAGCAACTTCTGTACAATTCTTTCATCTTTAAATTCAACATTAAGAAGTCTGATCTGATCAGCTTGTTGGCACAATTTTTCCACATACACTTTGACAGACTCACCATCTCTCATCTGTAGTCTATCAAACTCTCTCATAAAGTTGAGCACTTTCATATGCTTAACTCTTTCATCTCCCTAGTATTCTTCCTTCAAGAAATCCCAGATTTTCTTTGCTGAATCCATCTTCATAATTCTTGTAAAGATGGAGGGAGCTAACGCTTGATACAAGCAAGATTGGGCTTGAGCTTTCTTGGTGATCGTCTCCCTCAACCACCTCTGCTGAGGTATTGTCGTATCCTCCGCAGGCACCTCAACGGTGTAGTCATCTTCAACAAGTTCCCAAAGATCCTGTCCTTGCATGTACACTTCCATTTTGATTGCCTAGACTGCGTATCCTTCACCATTAAACACTAGACGCTGCAGGCCTTGAGATAAGTTCTCAGCATCTCTGACGAACTTCTCTAAATCACAGCACTCCAAGAATAATAGCCAACGTCAGATCTTCAAGAAAGCTCCTCACACAATCACACACTCACAGGTCCCTCAAGAAAGAAATGCTCTGATACCAATTGTAGTTGTTATCTATCAAACATGAGGTTTTATTTTGATCAGTTCCAGTGGGGAACTGACGAGTTATTGAAAGAAAAAGATTAAAGAAAGCGTAACAGGAAAGAAAAGAAGAGAGTACTTGAGAGATATAGAGATACTATATAGATCAGAGAATGGTTTGATTGTATGCGTATTACGTACGTTCATGACTACAACTTTATACACAATAACTGTCACTAACTAACTAACTGCTAGTTACAAATTAGACAATTTCTTATTCCTTCAACATCACGTCATTGTCATTTCCTCTGAGCCATCGCTACTTCAAAGGGTAATCCTTATATTATAATGTTTTAACTTTCAAGATCTGTGTGGTTCAAAATCATATGCTGAAGAAGAGGCTTTCATGTTAGGTTTTTGTATTCCTTAAGAAGATGGAAGATGAATATTATCGGAAAACCATATTGGATATGGCGACTAGGGTTGTAAGTTCTATTCCGAACGGTGGAATTATATTGGATTCTCAAGCAGCTGAGGTTGAATCTTTCCATTTGCTTTAATAATTTTGGGCTTTAGACTTCACAACCGAGTTGTTTCTATAATATGCACATGAATTTTGTTCTTACTTTCATAATCTGCCATCTCGGACGCATGATCTGAGGCAGGCAACTTATACTATCTGATCAGCTAAAGCTGCCAAGAAAATGGTCGTCTTGTTTCTTTCTTGAGTTGTACATTTTTCACCTGAGGTCCCACAACTGTGTTTTATTTTCAAAGAAATCAAACCACATAGATGCCCCCTGTTGATGGAGAAGAGAACCAAAAAACAAATAAAATGTAGTTTTGTATTTGATTAATTTTTGTTTAATTTGACTTAGTTTTTATTCAGACTAGATAAAAGATTTTTCCTTTTAATCTATTTTTCTTCCACAATTATTGAGTACATTGCCTCCATTACAACAGAGAGACCAATATAGGGGAAGGTTTGGTAATGGTGGTTGTGGTTAGGGTGGCTTTAATAATTAGAATGGCGGCGGTAGCAGGCTCAAGTTCTCTGGTGGCAGAGGTAGCTGCAGTGGTAGAGGTGGCGAATTTACCGACCGAAGGAATGATAGGTTTGGTGGTGGTGATGGTGGTAGTGGTGGTAGAGATTGAAGCAATGGGAAGAAATGGTGAAAAATCACAACTTCGTTATCATAGCTGAAGGAAGAAAAATGCAAAACACTGCCTTGCCGACCTGGCTCGAGAGGATTATAACACCATTGTATCGAGTCAATCTTGTTCCCAATTTGTAACTTATTTTGTATATAGTTTATGATATTTTTTGGGGAATTTTACAGGCACCCTCCCATTCTAGAGTTCATTTTTTGTTGGAAATGTAAGATTTTGATGTAAATATATATATAACTATAGAATTTCACACTTGGTGAAGTAGTGAAGTTTTCAAGATCTACAAATGAGCTCGCCTATGGTTCTAACCCCACTACCTATATCCAGGTTCTGTGTATAGAAAGGCTTTGGAAACGGTATCTCTATCACTGTCTAGTTGTCTCGGTTTTTTTGCTACATAAGTTTTGACTGTTACTTTTAATTTGTTAATTCTTGCATGTCTTTTCCTTCTGCCTGTTTTTTAGATTTGATTGGTATGTGATTCCCCCGTCGTGTGCATTTTGTTTACCAACTAGGCATCTGCTTGATCAGCTGGTCAAGCTTTTCTTTTCTTCTTCTTATTATTCTTATCGTGTTTATTATTATTAGTAGTAGTATTAGTATTATTATTATTCTTATTATTTTCTTAATATTTGTATTCCTGTTTGTCTTATTATTAGTATTAGTATTAGTATTAATATTAGTATTAGTATTAATATTAGCATTAGTATTAGTATTAGTATTAGTATTAGTATTAGTATTAGTATTAGTATTAGTATTAGTATTAGTATTAGTATTAGTATTCTTATTATTATTATTTTGTCTTCTAAACTTGCATCACATACTTGAAGTTTTTTCTTTTAAAGCTTTATGTCATATTTGTCTGTGGGTCTACCGGAAACAGTCTCTTTACTTTGTAAGGTAAGGTTGTGCATTATCAGACCTCCCTAGATGCCGCATTGGTGCAAGATTCAACTGGATGTGATGATGATGATATTAAGCGCGAACGGGGATGTTCGTCGTCCTACCAACGTGTCTTAAATCGATCGCTCCATTTTATCGAACGACCCAATTTATTCAAAGTGAAAACTATGAAACTCCCCCTAATTTCTCGATCCCTTTGGAATCTCCTGAGTAACTATTACATCTTCCTCTTTAGAGCTCTTTCCTTTCTCTTCTCCAGTGAACCTCCTCTTACGCCAAGATCTGCAACTCCACTTCCCTCCATGTTGTCACTCTCAGGGAGATTGTCGCCATTGTCTCCCTCATCGCGTTGTCCATCTATCTACTTGGATTCTTTGGCATCGATTTTGTTCAGTCCTTCATTGTACAAGCCTCCAACGATGCTTTGGACTAAGATGACAGTACCGCCACCGATCCAAATTATCATCTCAAAGAAGATCATCACCTAGTCATTTGTCCTCCTCCCATTTCTACTCCTTCTCCCCTAATTTCATCTTTAACCTCCTAGGAAGACGAGGAGATCATCAAGTCAGTTTTTTTTCTGGTACCATCCCTTCGTATTCTCTAGAATCCAAGCTCGGCGATTGCAAACGTGTAGCTTTTATATGACAGAAGGCTATCCAGAGGATGGCCAGAAGGTCACTCAAGGGGTCTACCTCTCAAAGGATTTGACTACGACTCGTGTTAATGTTCTTGTTCTGGTTTTGGTTTAAGGTACAATGAAACTTTTGATGGTGTCACTTTAGCTTATATTGTCAATACTCCAAATAAACATGGGAGGATTCTATATGAGGTTCATTCATATTTTGCTATTTGACTACAAGCAAACCTGTTGATTTTCTCCCCTAAACCAGACATGCTTATAGGTTGTTTTGGATTCCGATATTGTAATTGCCCTTGTTTTTTTTCTTGTTTTTGCAATTAACAATTCCATATATTCCTCTATGTACATACTTGTTACATGCCTTTAATATCTTTGTTATTAACAATGAGTTTTTTTTCATGATTACCAGAAGGTAAAGTTGTGAAAATTGTCGAGAATCTATTCACTTAATCGTTCTCGAATTTTCATCTGCTATTATAATTAATGGGGATATTCGTGATGAATTCAGATTTAAGAAGGTATATATATGTGCTTGGTAATCAATCTGTTTTCGATCTAAGATTGCTTATTTGATATACTTTGTGTCTTCAGAAACATGGTGAGGGTGTATATGCTAGCAAATATCACAAAAAGCATGTAATAAAGGTTGGGACTCTGATCCGATTTGTAGTTAAAAGGTGATATATTGTATTTTTCTTATAATTATGCTATTAACTTTGAAATGGCACAATTCATGCTACTTTGGTTCTTTTTTTCGTTGATCTTCCCTATTTCACATATTTTGCATCAAAAGGAATCTTAATTCTTTACAAGTCTTTCACCTTTAATTAACGTGACGGTTTAATCATGATTACTCCACGCTAAAAGCTTTATTGGCCATTTACACTGCAGGAAGTATCCTTGAACACATTTTAGTAAATGTAAACTTAGATTGCATAGCGCTATAAATATGGTTCATTTTATGGACAATCCTATTGATACAACTATTCCTCATAGCTTGGATGAGGAAATACTGCACATTTCTGGCTCCGTGAGGTGAAGCGCCCATTGACTGGAAAAACATTTCGAAGATGATAATATTAGCAAGTGATAAAATTGTTCTGCATCCTAATCCTCAGATGAAGTTGCATTATATGTGGAAATTTAAAGATTAAGATGTCATTTTGTTGTTAATTTCTCTTAATTGATATCTGCGATTCTGTTAATTCTATGCACTGGTACTTGTTTCTTCATTTTGTTCTTGTTCTTTTGAGTTGTTGTTTGTTTTCCAACTTTATTTTGTTTTCGGAGTCGACGTCTGGGTTTCGTTTTATAACTTTCGCTTCTTATTCTCTTGTTGTCTTTGTTTTTGTTTCTTTGATTTTCTCAAGAGAATTTTGTGCTATACTTATGTTTTGTGGGAGTTATAGGAAATTCTGTGTGGATTTCTAATTGAATTTTTGTTTTACGTAGCCTTATGTTTGATAAGATGATAATCTGTAGATTATGAAAATGAAGGAACAAACAAATCTAATATTGGTGTATTAAATCTATACGGAAATTTTCTCGTAGGGAGGATGTTTAGGTTATAATCCTTTTAGTGAACCAATATTTGAGTTTGTTTTATGGAACAACATATCCATTGAGCGTAGAGCGTAGTATTTTGGTACTGGTGATCAAACCAGTTATTTAGTTGCTTTATTTTTCATTTGTGATTTTTGAATTATTATGGATCACGTGTTTTCGAAGCATATTCTATGAGTGTAAATTTTATGTACATTGATAAGCATGTTTTCAATAGCTCAGGGTGGTAAAAGGCATAGTGAAAGCTGTGAAGAAAAGGTTACAACATAAGAACCCTAGAGTGCAGCCACTGACTTTGACTGTAATTTGATTACAATTTCATTTTATGATTGTTTTCGTATTATTTGCTTGTGCCTTTTTTTGTGTAGTGATTACCAAGTTAATAGTACTGGAGCTATTGTCTATCATGCCAATGCTATTGATTAATTGTGTATGAAATCTGATTTGCAGCTTTTGGAAACAATGGTAAAAACAAACTGTGGTGATTTTGTTCATTTTCAAATTGCTGAAAAGAATCTATTAGGGGAAATGATCAAAATTGCAAAGAAGAAAGTAACACTTTAAAATTCTTTAGTCATAATTTCCTACAATATGAATGTCATTGCTTCTGTGTTTCTAGAACTTCTTCATTCATATTTAGAAATGAAGATAAGAAACATTTACCTGTGGAAATACAAAGTAAGGTCCGTATAGGTAAAAGCACAGTTGCTACAACCTTCATGGAATGTGCATATGAAGTGACATTTACTCAGTTTATGTCAAATTGCCCATCATTTTTGAATTTGAAGGCCTCCATTCATTAAGGATGTTTTAGACGCAAATGTGAATATTAGACAAGAACATATACTACTGGAAAATTATGTATTTATTAGAGAATTTTGAGTACTAAAATCTGTGTTTATTATAAGAAAGCATTCATATATATATATAAAAGAAATCATATCTCCGTAATGAGGAGACCTATCTAAATAAAGAAGAACTAAAAATCAGTTCCCTTTAACTTAGATTTGACTACCTAAATAGGATAGTACATGGAATAAATTAATTAAATTAAAAAATTAGCTAACTAAATCATAAACCAGTAGCTGATTCTAAATCTTTGGCGTCTCCCCTCAAAATGACGTTGGTGAGTCTACAAGTATCAATTTACCAATAAAAAATTATGGCGTTGTTGTGTTATGGATTTTGTGAAAATGTCTTCAAGCTGTAGAGTAGTGGAGATATGAGGCAAGGTAATGACTTGACAGTCATAGGCCTCTTAGATGAAATGGCAGTCAAACTCTATGTGCTTTGTACGCTTATGGTAGACGGAGTTGATAGCAATTTGGATAGCACTAATGTTGTCAACATGTAATGGAGTTGGTTGAAGTTGCAAAAAATCAAGCTCTGTAAGGAGACCACATAACCAAATGATTTCAGAATAGGCATCAGACATGGCATTGTATTCTACCTCACTGGATGAATTGGATGCACAATTTTGTTTCTTACATTTACAAAAGATAAGAGCATCATCAAGAAACGTACACCATCTAGTAGTAAATTTCCTTGTGTCCAGGAAACTAACCCAATCAATATCCCTAAAGGTTTGTAGTTGAAGTGAAGAGCCAACAGGGAAAAATAGGCTTTAATTAGGTATGTCAAGAGAGTATCAGATGATGTGTCGAATTGTAGATAAGTGGAGATGCCAAGGAGATAGCATGAACTTGCTAACAGTGTGAACAACATAAAAGATGTCTAGTTTTGTTAGATAAATAAGACTACCAACCAGCTTACAATATAAAGTAGGATCTTTAAAAATCTTGCCTTTATTGCATTGGTATTTCACATTAACTTCCATTGGAGTTTTAGTAAAAGTATTATTTGTGAATCTGAATAACTTCATTAAATCCTGAATGTATTTGTGTTGATTCAAGAAAATACCTTGAGGCCTATGATGAACTTCTAACCCTAAGGAGTAGATGAGTTGGCCAAGGTCTTTCATGTGGAAACCAGAGGGTAATAATTTTTGAAGTTTACGAATGGCCTCTAGACCAGAACCAGTGATATCGATGTTATCCACATAACAAGAAGAAGACCTATCCATTTGGATGTCTGTTGGAGAAACAGAGAGGAGTCATATTGACTCTTAAGTAAAAGAAAAATCAAGGAGTGTCGATCAAAACTTTTCAAAGCTTATTGAGCAATTTAGTTTGCAAACATCATTAGTAGAGGAAGGGCGCATACCTAACTGCCAGCATTTGTTTGCTTTTTTGCTCATCTGCTTTTGCCTATCCTATCTTTTAAGTTAAAAGAGAACCATTCCTAACTTAAATGTTTCATTTTTTAAATTTCAGGTAGAAGCATTAGTAGTTCAGCTCACTTAAAGGGAAGGAGAGCTCATTTAATAAAAAGCATAAGTGAAGAAGTTAGCAAATTTTCTTAAGCAGGTAATGCAGTTAATAAGTCCCTAACTATCATCCTCTCCCTTTGTTTATCTTTCTTTCTCCTTTTTTGACATATTTATGAAGTAAAAATAAGCTTTACATTTTTTTTAATATTAGTCAAGTAGATACAAAGTTTAGCAATTGATTACTTCCTGTTGTTTATCTACCTATGACCTTTCAGGAGATCAATTAACCGTTATCTTTTTCATCTTAGTTCCTTTAGTTTTCTACTTTTCTTATACTACTATTCTCATATTCATTTATCTCTGCCCTATCTTCATACTGGATCAAATAGGAACACATAAATCCCAATAGCTTTTATACGTTGTACTGATTTCTCCTTTAGTATATATACTTAAGCTATAGTTAGTATTCGCTATTCTATGTTGAGCATTTATATCCCTTTTAGGTCTCAGAACATGTCAAAAAACTAGTTGATGAGGAGCGGGCTTGTTTCTTATAACATGTTGGAAGTAAGCCCCATTACTTCTATAGTTGTAAGAAATTTAGATAAAAATTGGAGCCTTGTGTCTTTTTGTAGGTTATAATTACTTCCCTTTTTCTGTTGTTGTTTATTGGGTTATCTATAGACTATTATCTCCTGTAGTACGGCCATTAAAAACATGAATTCTGGAATGGTCATGGTGGCTCATTATCCTTTTTCATGTTCTCCTTTATGGGTCTCATCTTTGGAATTGTGTGAAGCTTGACATCTTTATTATTTTACTAATGATCTACACTTTTCTTTTTGGTAAAAAGAGTATTGAACTTCCTTTTGATAAGGTCCATGCTGACCTAAAAACAAAAACCTTTCATTCATATCAAACCTATTCACATGTAACCATCGAACGGAAGGCAACGCTTCACTGTTATCTATTACTGTCAGACTGATGATGCTGAATTAGCGGGAGGCTCAACTTCAAGCGTAAAAGGAGATAATGACAATGCTGAAATGAGACTCATAACTATTTCAAGTACCTATTATTATTTATTGAAACATTTGTTCATATTTATATTCATCAAACTATTTCAACTCTCCTTTTTTCACCCCCCACATATCAAATGAACTGTGTGCTAATAATAAACCAAAACTACTGATAACTTTCAATTTTCTTGGTGATGATTGAACTAAAAACCACAACATGAATTCTAAACACACTTCACAATATCTAAGTATATATCTTTCAATGAAGATTCATTATTACTAGTACTTTACATCTCACCCTTTAAATTACTTCATAATGTTTACTTCTGGGCATTTTATATAACTATATTTTAATGTATACAAATTCACCTTTGTGGTCACTTTTATCTCTTATTAGTTCCTATGCGCAAATTATATAATTTTCTACTATTTATTGTATTTATTATGTTGTTTACCATATTTTGATTTTTTTTCCTTCCACCCCAAACTAATTTGTACTCATATACTTTGGTTTTTATATATTTTTAGAAGAAATTCTTGTTTCTTCTTCAAGAGTTAGATAGTGTCTTGACAATAGATTTGAAGAAATTGAACCAGAATTGACATCGACCTCAATTGTTCCTATTGATGACTGCAACAAAAAGCCCAGATTATCGTAAACTTTTCACCGTATCTAAGACAACCTAAGCATGTAACTTTTACTAATGATTAATTAAGGTTGCTATCTCACAAGATAAACTAGAAAATTATAAATAACTTCTTGACTTATTATTTGCTTTTTTGTATCTGCTTTTTTACTATTTATCTTACCCCTTTATTTAAATATACTTCCATGTGATCCGAAAACAATTGTCCAATATGCTACAAATATATAAGAAACAACCCGTTGATATTATCCTAGCAAATTCTAGTTCAGCTAGGCATCATCGTTTTGTAAATCTCACTGTGCATTTGTGTAGTGACCACCAGCTAGTTTTACTTAAACAAGAAAGTTGGGTTTTATTGTTCCACCAAAACTAAAATGAAATGAACAAGAAGCACCAATAATTATGCCTCGTTATTTTTTTTCCATTCACAGGGTAAGCAAGAGGTGAGTGTGAGTAATCTCTTACAAGTATTTGGATTAAAGACAAAATAAATTTTATGTGATTTGATTTTTTTCGTAATTTTTTTAAAATTATTATATATTCTTAAATGGAAGAATATTTTTTATTTTTTTAGTTCAAAAAAAAATAAAAGAAATGTGTTTCATTTAATAAAATACAAACATATATTTTAAAATATTAAATTATAAACATTTTTTAGAAAGAGTTAACTCATATAAGAAATAGGTTTCTCCTCGTCGACAAACACATCTAAGAAAATATATAATTTATTATTTATTATTACAGGTTAAATGCTTAATTAAAGATTTTATGAAATAAGTATGATCATGAGACTTTAGAATTGCTTAACGATTATTTAATTATTAAAATTTTATACAAAAATTGAGTTAGATTATTATTATTATTAATTGATATGGGTGCATTTCCTTGCAGGTTAGTAAATATGATATCTTAGATGATATGATGAGAAATTTTCTCAAAGAACAAATTAAGAAAAACATAGATTTAAAACAAAAGAGTGTGACACGAAGGCATGTAAAATATCACATACGTGGAGAAGAATATACTCTAAAAAGTATCGTTTAAAGAAAACTAATAAAGTTAAAGAAAAAAATGAAAAACATAAAAGTTGATTTTGTTTTGTTGTTGAAAGGCACAAAAGAATTAGGATTCAAATATTAGTATATGTTTTTACAACTGTTGCAAATATTTTTATGGGAGTACAAAAGTAGATGTTGACTATTAATTATCTTAATTTGATTGTGGTGTATAAATTATTAATAAATATATTTGATTCGACACTTTTTCAATTCTTATTTCTCTCCCTTTTTATTTCTCTTCTTGGAATTTTGTTGAGTTTTCATGTCAACAAATAGTTGTTTATTGTTATTTTGAAAATAAATTACAAAAGTAAAATATTTTAAGTGGATATATTATATGATGAAGCAACCAAACTTTCCATCATAATCACAACAAACAAAAATGTATATTGCATAAACAAAACACAAATTATAGTCTATGTATTTATATCAATAACAAAACAGAACACAGTTTATTCATTCAAACATAGATAAATGAGTTTATGCATACTCGATTGTGATAATCGTTTTTGTGATGATTGAACAACTTTCTTTGGGGTTACCCTTCTTTTAATCTGATACTGTATTTGTCTAGATATTATGCTTAGATTCTTTTTAAATATAAGGCTTCTTGTCTAGATATTATGTTACAATATTTGAAACCTGATTATTCATTTCTTTTATTTACACATTAAACTCAAGAACAATAACAATGCATTGTCAATTTAATTATTTTCATAAGATAAAGTAAATGTAAGGCATTAGCGATATATATGGTACCACTATAGGTATTTTAATTAAAAAAAAGTAAGTTGCTGAGAACAAATTGCACACAAGCTGTAACTTTGGACAACCACAGCTTGCAATATGCAAATTGTGGCAAAGGGCAGTGGAGGGTCTATATAAAGACCCTACCTCCCGCTTTCATATGTGTGTGCTTCCAAAAATGTGTATATGTAGTAAGGTAGAGAGAATTATGTGTTTAAATTCTTATGTGAGAGAGTGATTTTTGATATTTTTAGGAAACGTTTTTACTAAAAGGGTGAGTGACAAAATAGTGAGGATATTATCCTAGGGATAGTAAATTTGGGAAACACCTTGTGTATGAGTGCCATATTTTGTTGTATTATTTTTCACTCTCTGTACCTATTATTTTCATTAGTGGAAGTTTTATTCAGAGTCTAACCCATGAACGTAGCCCAAATTAGAGGGTGAACTACGTTAAATTTCTACATGTTATTTTCTTGCTTATTTTGCCTGTGGAATTTAATTTGTAAATTTTCCCAAAAAGTGATACCAAAGCGAGGTTTGACTCTGTGTCAAAGCATTTCTCATCACAGATGGAGGCAAAAATAAGCAAAATGATTAACCTAAATGGCTCCAACTGCCACATATGGAAGAATAAGATGAAAAATCTTCTGTTCATCACAAAATAGCATTTACTGGTGTTTACCACAACAAAACCTGAAAATAAATCGGATGAGAAGTGGGTGTTTGTGTTAGTAGTGTGCCCTAGGCCAATGGTTATATGTGACTTTTGTACTGACATTCTAACTTATTAATAATATATTATGAGGTATTCTTTTGTATATGCATGTATATTGTTTATGTAATGTGATTTACATTCTATGAATAGTATTAGGCTTATGTCATAAAGTATATGACTTGATAGTAAAACTATAAGCATTATAATATTATTCTAAACTGTCCCTAGTCTATCATTATTGGTGGAACAATAATGAATTAAGGCTAGTATGTGTTCTGATTGATGATCACGTTTTACTGATCATGGAT
>JAOTAY010000004.1:4963265-4980873 GCA_025629805.1 Erythroxylum baracoense
AGAGAAAAATATGCTTATGGTATTATTTATTTTTTATAATTCAATGTTAAAATATTCCCATTGCCACAATTGTTATTTTATATAAATATAATAAATTAATTAGTGCCTAAACTTCTAGAATTTTTTATTTATTTTCAAACTTTTTAAAAATTTCAATTTATTGATTAATCTTTTAACACTCGTATAAATCAGGTTAAAAAATTGTTCATGTTGATAAAGCATTTCTACTAAATGTTATATACTATTTATCTATTAGTTACATAAATAAACAAAAACACGTTTTATTTGAGTTGTTTGAATTTTAAAATGTTAGTTATTAAATTATAATTTTTTATTATATATAGCAATGGGTTAGATTTGGCACCAATTTCTTTCAAAGTTTAAGCTCGACTAAAAATTCGTTAGTTTCAGGGTTTTTTAGACTTTTTAAGGGTTCGTTTGGTTCTATTTCAGTTTTTCTGTTATAATTTTCAGTTTTTTTATGTTTTCATTTTCTGTTTTCTTTCGAGTAAAAACAAAAACTTGTTTAGTTACATTATTAATGTCAATATAACTATATTTTTATCACTGATAATAATCACATAATAGATAAATCTTAAAGATAATTATTTTAATTGAATAAATTTATTTTAATCTCTTATTTAATATGTAATTAAATATACTTATGTTTTGTGGGAGTTACAGGAAATTCTGTGTCAAGTTCTAATTGAGTTTTCTTTTACGTAGCCTTATGTTTGATAAGATGACAGTATGTAGATTATGAAAATTAAGGAACAAGGAAATCTCATATTGGTTTATTAAATCTAGATGGAAATTTTCTCGCAGGGAGGATGTTTAGATTATTATTCTTTTGGTGAACCGATATTTGAGTTTATTTTACAGAACAACCTATTCGTTGAGCGTAGAGCATAGTATTTTGGTATTGGTAATCAGACTAGTTATTTAGTTGCTTTATTTTTCACTTGTGATTCTTGAATTGTTATGGATCACATGTGTTTTCGAAGCATACTCTATGAGTGTAAATTTTATGTACATTGATAAGTGTAAAGAATGTTTGTACTAATGAAGAAAACTTTATTTCAACATATTGAATATGTACAAACATGGGAACTCTATACTAAAAGCAATGAAAAACTATTGGCTAACGTACCTATCTTCTAGAACTTCTATAACAGAAAGACAGCTAAGGATGATTTGTTGTAACCAACGAATCGTCTAGAAAACTATACAGCAGAGATGGAATAAAATGTAAAGATGAGGAAATAAAAGATGGGGGAATAATTCTAATGTCGTCATTTGTCTTAGGTGTAAGTGTAATTGGGCTAGACTCTTTAACCCCCCCCCTTTAAGTCGGATCCCCGAAGAAACGCACAGATCCGAGCTTGAGAAGTAGGGTTGTAAACATTCTTTCGGGAAGCGGCTTAGTAAATAAGTCAGCTAATTGATCTTGTCTTCGAAGATGTCCAAGACTTAGGAACCCTAAGTTCACTGCGTCCCGCACCAAATAAAGGTCAATCTCCAGATGTTTTGTCCGCTCGTGGAAGACAGGGTTCTTCGAGATGTGAATCGCTGCTTGGTTGTCATAAAATAAAGGTATGGCTTCTCGATTTTCTACTTGAAAGTTCTCCAATAGTTGAACAATCCATTTTAGCTCACAAGTAGTTGACACTAAACTTCTATATTCTGCCTCTGCAGAAGATCTACTGACGGTTGTCTGTTTCTTGGTCTTCCACGAGATGAGCGATTTTTTGAGGAATACGCAAAATCCAGTTTGGGATCTTCGGCTGAACTGCTTACTCTGCCCAGTCCGAATCAGAGTAAGTAGTGAGTCGTAGGTTTAAATTTGATGCATAGAATAAACCCTGATTTTGAGTACCTTTAAGATATTTGAGAGCATGTTTTACTGCCTCCCAGTGAGGTTGTCTTCTTGTTTTCATGAATTGACTCAGTTGTTGTGTGATGTAGGTGAGATCTGGTCTCGTGAAGCTCAAGTAGTGTAATCTGCCTACGACTCTTCTATAGAGTTCTGGGTCTTTAAGTGGCTCTCCTTTATCTATGGTAATTTTTCTACCTGGAGCTATAGGTGTTATGCATGGCTTGCAATTAAGTAATTTTGTTTCTTGCAAGATGTCTCGTATATATTTACTTTGACTTAGAATCATTCCTTCTGTTGACCTCTATATTTTGACCCTTAGGAAAAATTTTGCGTACCCTAGGTCTTTGATTGTGAATTCCTTATTTAAGGCCTACTTGACAAAGTTTAAATGTTCTTCCTCAACCCCAGTGATGAGAATGGCATCTACATAAATAAGAATAACAGTAAAGTTATTTCCTTGACCTTTTATGTAGAGGCAATAATCTGATTCTGATTTATGAAATCCCAATTCCTTGAGTTTCATAGTCAATTCCTTGTGCCACTGCCTTCCTGCCTGTTTAAGACCATAAATGGATTTTAGTAATTTGCAAACTTCTCCAGCCTTTGCTTTATTGTAGCACTGAGGGGGTAACATGTAAATCTCTTCATCTAGGTTCCCATATAGATATGCATCATTTATGTCACATTGTAGGATGGGCCATTGCTTGATTGTAGCTACAGCTAGGAATGTTCTGATTGTTACTATTCTAGCTACAGGGGAGAACACTTCAGAATTGTCTACAGCCTCTCTTTGGTTAAAACCCTTTGCCACTAGCCTTGACTTCAGTTTGTCAACAGTACCGTCTGGGTTGGATTTGATTTTGTATACCCACTTTGATGCTATAGCACGTTTCCATGTAGGTAGTTTTGTCAAAACCCAAGTTTGGTTTTCTTCTAGAGCTGCTAGTTGTGCATGCATGGACTCCACCCATTCCTTTGATTCACTTGTTGCCTCGATAGAGGTTCAAAAACAGTAGATACATTACCTATGAACTCTCTGTAGCTTTCCTTATGCGCAACATGAAAAACTGATCCTTCATCTTCCTCTATTCCTGTAGGATCGCAAACTCTTAAAATGTTGTCAGCATTATTAGGGACAGAAGTGGAATGATGAGCAGAGGCTTGGAGGACATAATCGTCAAGGTATTTAGGTATGGCATCAGTTCGTTGGCTCCTCCTCATATTATTTTTTATGATGGGTTCTTGGTTGATGATAGTGTTAGGTTGTGTTTATATGTCTGTGATTTTTGGTATGTTGTTTATATTTGGCGTGCTTGACAATCCTGGCAAGTCATCTTGGGCCATTGTTATGACATCATCATTTGTTGTGTTATAAGGGAATAGGAGTACTGGGCTTGGTTCAGGATTTGGTGTTTTAGCAAGGGGAAAGATATTTTCGTGAAAGGTTATATCTCTGGAACTAAAGATAATTTTGGTGTCAATGCCCATGACTCGGTGGGCTTTGTAGTTGGGCATGTATCCAAAGAAAACACATTTTAGGGATCTAGGGTCCAACTTGGTCTTAGTAGGGGTTTTATCTAAAGCAGAACATAGGCATCTGAAAATTTTCAGATGTTCATAAGTTGGTTTTTTGTGACGTAACTTTTCAAAAGATGTTTTCCATTGCAGCACTTTGGTTGGGATTCGGTTTAGGAGATAAGTAGTTATGAGAAGGGCTTCTCCCTAAATTTGTTTGGTAAGTTTGCTGTAAATAACAATGCTCTTGTCATTTGCAATAAGTTCTTGTGTTTGATTTTAACTACCCCATTTTGCTGTAGGGCGTAAGGGCAACTTTTCTGATGTACTATTTCCCATTTCTGTAAAGAATTTTTTGCATTCATGGTTTATGAATTCTCTCCCATTGTCTGTCTAGATTTTTGACACCTTTGTGGCATGCTGTTTTTCAATGGTTTTAATAAACTGAGTTATGGTAGGGTACGTTATATCTTTGTGTTTGAGTAAAAATGTCCATGTGGCTCGAGAAAAGTCATCTATAATAGTGAGGAAGAATTGTGATTCATTTAGGGTAGGTACTCTATATGGTCCCCATAGGTCCATGTGTAGAATTTCAAAAGGCTTAGTGGTTTGAATTTTGTGTTTAGGGAAAGGCTTTCGGTGTTGTTTGGCCATAGGGCATATTTGACAATCGGATAAGTTGTAAGCAAAAAATTTGATTTCATTGATATGTCTCAATTTTCCCGTAGACATATGCCCTAATCTACTATGCCAAGTATTTAAATCAACAGAAGAATTAAACACAAATTTTTTGGTTCTGTAGAAATCTAGGAGAGGACCTTTCAAAGTTCCTGAGGGTAATAGGCTGTTAGCTGTCAGCTCATACAGTCCACTTCTGGCCCTGATAACTGCTAAAACATCATTAGTCTGTAGGTCTTGCAGAAAGAGATCATTAGATACGAAAACATCAGCAATATCATTCTGTGTTGTGAGTTTGTTCACAGATAGTAGGTTTTTGGAAAAATTGGGGATATGCAGAATTTTGTCAAGAGTGATTTTGTCTCCAATTGTAGCTTGACATGTGCTTTACTTGTTGCTTTGAGCCATCTGAGAGTATTACAGGTCCATACATGTTGTTTATTATTTGTGCATGGTAGAAATATAAATTTTTTATCATGTGTGACGATGCACCTAACTCAACCAACCATATGCATTCATTTTCTGTGCTTTGAACATTATTATGAATAATGTCATTACCTGCAAAGTTTGCAAACCCACCAAATTTTACCTCACCCTTGGCCTTCCCTTTAATTGCTTTAGATATCTCCTTTTGAATGAAGGTGGCTAAGCCATGTAGGATTTGACCATTTCTTTCAATATGCTCATTTGGGTCTTGTTGTGTGTCTGCAGGAGTGTCACTTATCATTGCTAGGTTTGCTTTATTCTTTTTCCTAGTTAACTCCTTGTACCAGTCAAGCACGTAGTGAATCTTAAAACGAGTCTCCACAGTATGTCCCGTTTTCTCACACTTTTCACAGTATTTGTCTTCCTTCTTAAGGAATGATTTTTTTGTTGTTTCTGCCACCTTTCTTAGCATTTACATTGCTTTGCCTCACCATCATAGCTACGTTTAAGTTATTTTCATGACTAGCATTTATTGCTTTCTGTCTTTCCACATTTTGCATCATGGCAAATGCTCTATTAACCATGGGCAAAGGTTCCATCAACATGACCTGGTTAACTACATGTTCATAATCTTCGTTTAATCTCATCAAAAACTGCACAAGTCTGTAGTATTTTCGTTGATAGTAATAGCTTTAGCAGCATTAGAAATACACGTAGGTGTGGGACTTAGACTAGCTAAATCATCCCACAGTTTTTTCAGTTTTGTGTAGTATGCAGAAATGCTAAGGTTAACTTGTTTTAAGGAACTGATTTCTCTTTTTATTTGATATATTAGTGGACCATTGGCTTCTCCAAATCTTTCTCTTAGTTCTTCCCATAGTTCCTTGGCTGTGGGTGAATGACAAGAAAGCATCAGCTCCTTGTTCATAGAATTAAGAATCCATGACTTGTCCATGGAATATGCTCTTTTCCATCTGGTGAGAAGAACTGTATCGTTTGTTGGTGGTGTGCATATCTTGTCGATGAAGGAAAGCTTGTCTTTAGCACAAAGGGCTATCAACATTGATTTGCTCCAGGTTAAGTAGTTGTTAACATTGAAGGAGGTAGTAACAAGAACAGCTCCAGGGTTTTCTATTGATAGAGATACTGATAGGCTTTTATTTGATGCATTAATGTAGGGGAATTGTGTAGTGCTTCAGAGTAGATATTACTAAATTACTGTTTTTATATTATATTTGGATGTTAGGAGTTTTTTGGAGAAAAGAATTCAAAAGTGGCTAAATTAGAGAAGGTACTAGCATCAGCTAAAAGAAAATGCAAAAAAAAGCAAAACTTAAGCAGTAGTGGAGCAAAACGCAGCAAGTGAAAAGCTGGAGAAGAGAGACCAAAAATGCAACACAGAAGAAGCAAACGATGTAGCTAGCATGCAGACCAAAAATGACATAATAGTGCTGGAGAGCAAGAGACCAAAATGCAGACGTTGAGGAGAGCCTCCAGGAAGAAAACATGCATCCACATACATAGCCTCCAGTACGCCTCCACTCACGCAAAATCACGCCTCCACTCACTTCACACACACAGCTCAACGAAATCTCCACTCCATCCACTGAAAAATAACGCACTAACCCTCCATTCAGCCACATGCACGCAGCCTCTACCCAGCCCAAGCTCTAGAAGAAAACAATGCCTAGATTCCTCTATGCAACTTGCCTCCACTCCATTCACACACGGAGCGGTCTTCATTCACAACATTTTTCTTTTGTTATTTAGTTTCTTCATGAGTTTGTTCAGGGTCTTTGCTTGTGGATTCATTGGTATGATGATTTGTGGTTAGAACCTTAATTTCTCTTAGGGATTTGATGTATTTATGTTGCTTCAATATTAAATTTTGTTGGAATCCATGACTGAATATTCATACACTTGTTGATTTTCCTTGAGTTTAATTGTCCCTACTTTGAATCATTGGAAGTTTGCTTGGTATAAATTCACCTTTGGAAAAAGGGGTTTTTGCTAGAAGATTTTCAGCTAGGATTTCTTGTGAGTTGGGAGACCCAAGAAACCTAGGAGAGGAATATAAAAGGTTTGAGTTTGGAACTTAAGAAACTCTACGAAGAACTTAAGTAAGGGATTACTAAGTGATGTCTAGAGTGAATAGATTAATTTACCTTTGGGACAAGGAGATTAATTGCTCTTAAAATTCACATACAAGAATAAGATTGTTCATTTGTGAAGGATAGCTAATTCAATATAAAGGTTAGCAAAAATATCACTCCCGAAGAGAAAGTCATTCCCCATTAATGTTAATACTTTTAATTAGTCAATTGTTGCACTCTTTTCTTAATTAGTTATTGCATAGATTTGTCATATTCATAGTTATTTTGGTTGCATTGAATTAGGTAGTTGCTTAGAAATTCAATTGAGTTTTTTTATTAATTCTTTACATTGCTTTTAAATTTCCAAAATTTCACCCAACTCGATTCCAAACACTGTTAGCTAGTGTAAATTTGAATTTTCTCATAATTCCTGTGGACACGACTCGGTTCTTACCAATTTATCATTCACTTCGACAACCGTGTACTTGCGGTTCACTAGCATCTATGTTTGTGATAGAATATTTTTCTAGGTCTGGGTTGGGGTTACTAGTTTCACTGTCGTCAGCCATATTTGGTAGATAGGGTAAAGTGTATCAGAATTTTGGCTCTGATACTATGTAAAGAATGTTTGTACTGATGAAGAAAACTTTATTTCAACATATTGAATATGTACAGACAAGGGAACTTTATACTGAAAGCAATGAAAAACTATTGGCTAACGTACCTATGTTCTAGAACTTCTATAACAAAAAGACATCTAAGGACGATTTGTTGTAACCAACGAATCGTCTAGAAAACTATACGGCAGAGAAGGAATAAAATGTAAAGATGAGGGAATAAAAAATGGGGGAATAATGTTAACATCATCGTTTGTCTTAGTTGTAAGTGTAATTGGGCTAAACTCTTTAACAAACATGTTTTGAATTGCTCAAGGCAGTAAAAGACATAGTGAAAGCTGTGAAGAAAAGGTTGCAGCATAAGACCCTAGAGTGCAGCCACTGGCTTTGACTGTAATTTGATTACAGTTTCATTTTATGATTGTTTTCGTATTATTGGCTTGTGCCTTTTTTGTGTTGCGATTACCAAGTTAATAGTAGTGGAGCTATTGTCTATTATGCCTATGCTATTGATTGACTGCGTATGAAATTTGCTTTATAGCTTTTGGAAACAATGGTAAAAAAGTGTGGTGATTTTGTTCATTTTCAAATTGCTGAAAAGAATCTATTGGAGTAAATGGTCAAAATTGCAAAGAAGAAGGTAACACTTTGAAATTCTTTAGTCAAAATTTCCAACAATATGCATGTCACTGCTTCTGTGTTTGTAGAACTTCTTGATTCATATTTAGAAATGAAGATAAGAAAAATATTTACCCATGGAAATACAAAGTAAGGTCCATATGGGTAAAAGCACAGTTGTTGCAACCTTCAGGGAATGTGCATATCCAGTGACATTTACTCAGTTCATATCAAATTGCCCATCATTTTTAGTTTGAAAGTCTCCATTCATTAGGGATGTTTTAGACGCAAATGTGAAAATTAGACAATAACGTATACTACTAAAAAATTATGTATTTATTAGAGAATTTTGAGCACTAAAATATGTGTTTATTACAAGAAATCCTATCTCCATAAGGAATATACAGGAGGAGACCTATCTAAATAAGGAAGAACTAAAAATCAGTTCCCTTTAATGTAGATTTGACTACCTAAATAGGAAAGTACATGGAATAAATTAATTAAATTAACAAATTAGCTAACTAAATCATAAACCAGTAGCTGCTTCTAAATCTTCTGACATCTCCCCTCAAATTGATGTTGGTGAGTCTACAAGTACCAATTTACCAATAAAAAATTATGGCATTGTCGTGTTATGGATTTTGTGAAAATATCTGCAAGCTGTAGAGTAGTGGAGATATGAAGCAAGGTAATGAATTGACAATCATAGGCCTCTTAGATGAATTGGCAGTCAACCTCTATATGCTTTGCACGCTTATGGTAGATAGAGTTGGTAGCAATTTGGATAGCACTAATGTTGTCAGCATGTAATGGATTTGGTTGATGTTGCAAAAAACCAAGCTCTGTGAGGAGAACCAAATGATTTCAGAATAGGCATCAGACATGACACTATATTTTGCCTCAATGGATGACTTGGATGTATAATTTTGTTTCTTGCATTTATAAGAGATAAAAGCATCATCAAGACAAGTACACCATCCAGTAGTAGATTCCCTTGTGTCCAAGAAACCAACCCAATCAATATCCTTAAAGGTTTGTAGTTGAAGTGGAGAGCCAGCAGGAAAAAATAGACTACCATTAGGTATGCCAAGAGTGTATCAGATGGTGCATCGAATTGTAGATAAGTGGAGATGCTAAGGAGACTACATGAACTTGCTAACAGTGTGAACAATATAAGAGATGTCTAGTCGAGTAATTGTTCGATAAATAAGACTACTAACCAACTTACGTTGTAAAGTAGGATCTTTAAAAATCTCGCCTTTATTAAATTGGTAATTCATATTAACTTCTATTGGAGTTTCAGCATAAGTATTATTTGTGAGTCTGACTAACTTCACTAAATCTTGAATGTATTTGTGCTGATTCAAGAAAATACCTTGAGGCCTATGATGAACCTCTAACCCTAAGAAGTAGATGAGCTGGCCAAGGTCTTTCATGTAGAAACAAAAGTGCAACAATTTTTGAAGTTTACGGATGGCCTCTGAACCAGAACCAATGATATCAATGTTATCCATATAACAAGAAAAAGAACTATCCCTTTGGATATTTGTTGGAGAAATAGAGAGGAGTCATATTGACTCTTTGAGTAAAAGAAAAATCAAGGAGTGTGGAAGCTTTTCAAAGCTTACACATGATGCCTGTTTTTCAGTCATGTAAAGAGCATGTTAGTTTGTAAACATCATTAGGAGAGGAAGGAGGCATAACTAACCGCTAGCATTTGTTTGATTTTTTGCTCATATGCTTTTTCCTATCCTATCTTTTAAGTTAAAAGAGAACCATTCCTAATTTAAATGTTTCTTTTTTTAAATTTCAGGTAGAAGCATTAGTAGTTTAGCTCACTCAAAGGGAAGGAGAGCTCATTCAATAAAAAGCATAAGTGAAGAAGTTAGCAAATTTTCTTAAGCAGGTAATGCGATTAATAAGCCCCTAATTATCATCTTCTCCCTTTGTTTATCTTTCTTTCTCCTTTTTTGACATATTTATGAAGTAAAAATAGGCTTTACATTTTTTAATATTGGTCAAGTAGATACAGAGTTTAGCAACTGATTATTGCCTGTTGTTTATCTACCTATAGACTTTTAGGAGATCAATTAACCGTTATCTTTTTCATCTTGGTTCCTTTAGTTTTCTACTTTTCTTATACAGCTATTCTCATGCTCATTTATCTCTTCCATATATTCATACTATATCAAATAGGAACATATAAATCCCAATAGCTTTTATACTCTGTCCTGATTTCTGCTTTAGTATATAACTTAAGTCGTAGTCAGTATTCGTTGTTCTATGTTGAGCATTTATATCCCTTTTAGGCCTTAGAACATGCCAAGAAACTAGTTGATGAGGAGCGGGCTTGTTTTTTACAACATGTTGGAAGTAAATCCCATTACTTCTATAGTTGTAAGAGATTTAGATAAAAATTAGAGCCTTGTGTCTTTTTGTATGTTATAATTGCTTCCCTTTTTCCATTGTTGTTTATTAGATTAGCCATCGACTGTTATCTCCTGTAGTATGGCCATTAAAAGCATGAATTCTGGAGTGGTCATGGTGGCTGCATATCCTTTTTCATGTTCTCCTTTACAGGTCTCATCTTTGGAATTGTGTGAAGCTTGACATCTTTATTATTTGACTAATGATCTACACTTTTCTTTTTAGTAATATGAGTATTGAACTTCCTCTTGATAAGGTCCATGCTGACTTGAAAACAAAAACCTTTCTCGTTCATATCAAACTTGTTCACGTGCAACCATCGGATGGAAGGCAACGATTCACTATTATCTATTACTGTCAGACTAATGATGTTGAATTAGAGGGAGGTTCAACTTCAAGCAAAAAAGGAGATAATGACAATGCTGAAATGAGACTCACAACTTTTTCAAGTACCTATCATTATTTATTTAAACATTTTTTTGTATTTATATTCATCAAACTATTTCAACTCTCCTTTTTTTCACCCCCCAAATATCAAATGAACTGTGTGCTAATAATAGACCAAAACTGCTGATAACTTTCAATTTTCTTGGTGATGATTGCACCAAAAACCACAATCATGAATTCTAAACACACTTCGCAATAGCTAAGTATATACATTTCAATAAAGATTCATTACTACTACCATTTTACATCTCACCCTTCAAACTATTTCATAATGTTTACTTCTAGGCATTTTATATAACTATATTTTAACGTACACCAATTCACCTTTGTGGTCACTTTTATCTCTTATCAGTTCCTATGCGCAAATTATATAATTGTCTATTATTTATTGTATTTATTATGTTTTTCCCCATATTTTGATTATTTTACTTTTTTCCTTCCACCCCAAACTAAACTGTACTCATATACTTTGGTTTTTTATATTTTCAAAAGACATTCTTGTTTCTTCTTCGGGAGTTAGACCATGTCTTGATAAAATATTTGAAGAAATTGAACCAGAACTGGCACCGACCTCAGATGTTCCTATTGATGACTACAACAAAAAGCCCAGATTATCGTAAACTTTTCACCATATCTAAGACAACCTAAGCGTGTAACTTTTTATAATGATTAATTAAAGTTGCTACCTCATAAGGTAAACTAGAAACTTATAAATAACTTTTTGACTTATTATTTGCTTTTTTCGTATATGCTTTTTTTTACTATTTATCTTACTCCTTTATTTAAATATACTTCCATGTGATCCGAAAACAATTGTCTAATATACTATAAACATATAAAAAACAACCCGTTGATATTATCCAAGCAAATTCTACTTAGCACATTTTAGTTCAGATGGGCATCATTGTTTTGCAAATCTCACTGTGTATTTGTGCAGTGCCCACTAGTTAGTTATATAATTTGCATGATAGCTTCCTCTCTAAGCGAACGGATACTCTATTCCTGTTAACCAATTCCTACCCTATTCTATTAAATCTTATCCATATATTTATGTGAGACCCACATAAATATGTGGATAAAATTAAATGACATAAGGTTGGAATATCGTAAATGGAATAGAAGATTTCATGTGCCTCTCTACAATGCCAATCCTAGGCAGGGGCAGGCAGGGCACCTGCCCAGGGCCCATCCTCACTATGGGTCCACCTTTAATGCATTTCAGCAAAAAAAATTTCTTATTTTTCAGTTAGGAGGGTAGTAAATCCTTAGTTGTCAATTAGAGGAGAAGAAAAAGTTAACGTTAACTAATAAATAACTTACTGAGAAAGTTAATGTATTTAATCTTGGAAGCTAAATAGTTTCCTTTATTGGCTATATAAAGTTAAATTGTTAAATTTATAAATACTTAGAAGCATTTGAGTATATTTCTTACACTCTAATTTTTTTATTTTCATCAACATATGAATCTAAGATACTTAAACTTAAAAATTGATGGTAAAAAATTTTCACGATTTTGTTTTATGAGTTCTGAGTGATATTTTAAAGGCAAAGTTTTTTATTTTTAATGTATTTTTAGCTTATTAAGTATTTGAATATATTATAATTAATTTGTAATTTTTCATTAACGTGGACATTGTATTAGCATTTTAAATCAGAACATTAATATTAAATGATACTGGGTTCTCCTTTTTATTTTTAGATTACTTATTATTTATAAAAATATGATTAAACATTAATAAATAATTTAATTTTTGTAATTGTAATTTTCATTGTACTTAGCCACAAGTAATGTAATAATTGTTAGATTTGTATTCTTGTAGAGGTTTACATAAGTTGAGTGATAATATAACTAAATCAAATAATTTAAATTACTTAATTCAAAGATTACATAAACGATTTCATTTATTATAAAAATTCGTATGATTCTATTAAACATGTCGTGATAATTAAATAATAATAAAAATTATCTGATAATTAAATATGACCGTAAATAGTTGGATGTATTTGATAATTAAATAAGACCGTAATAGGTTGAATGATTTAGCTATTTTATTTATCAAGAAGGATATGTTGGATGATATTGATTCTAATAATATTATTAATGATTTTGTGGCTAAAAATGCACGAAGAAATTGTTTTTCATAAATCACAATCATTTCTCTTAGTGTTTTGTTGTTCGATTGTTGTTATTACTATTTTGTTATTACTGCTACTATTTTTAGTAATTTTATTGCTACTAACATTCACAAGATATTATTAGCTTATGTTATGATCACTTAATATTCTGTTAAATGCGTGGACTTATAAATTTGGTCACTTATATATAGATATTAAATTTTAATAAAAAATATGCTTTTAAAAATTACACTAATGATTATTGCCAATTTATTGGGGTCTTTTTTTACTTCGCCCAGGGCTTATAAAACGTTAGAAACGACCCTGCCTCTCTAGTGACCTCTTTCCTATCATATGTATTTAGCAATACTTTGAATTATTAGAAGAAAATTTACAATTACAATGATAAGTACTAGTTTTCGTGAAAAATAATACGAATACGATCTTCAAGAATAATCCATGTAAAACCAAATTTAATAGATCCTTTGACAATTCTTTTGACATTCATGGCATTCTCATCTAATCATTAATAAGTAGGTATGAATGAGAATGCAATTTTTATTCTTTAACTTTCAATTGTTTAGTTACTGATAATAAATAAAATGGTTAATTATAAAAAATTTCAAACTTTACTCAAATTTGCAATCATAGCCCAAATTTCAAACCATGACAATTAAATACTCAAACTTTCAAATTTTCTCAATTCTAGCCTGACATTAGTCTGTTAACTTTGCTGACGTGACTAGTCATTTGTACCAGAAACCCTAACTATTAATACAGCTTAGCCAAAATTAATACAAATAATGAAGAATAATAGAATGACATCGTTTAATCACATAATTAAAACGACTTTGTTTAAAAAATAACGTGGTTTAATCCCTAAATCAATTTATGCAGCCCAGACGCCCTCAACCTTCACTTTTAGTTTGTTCTCTCGACACCCTAAGCCACCCTTATATTGCAAAGCACCAACAAGCTCTTCATTTGTAGTTCGTTCTCTCGACCTCCTCAGTCCTTCATGGTTAACTACGATGCATTGCAAGAGCAAAAGGAGCTTCCTGCAATGCATGAAGGGTTGAGAGCGTCTGAACAAGAACCTGAAAATGGAAGAGTGAGGGTGTCGAGAGAACAAACTGAAAACGAAGGGAACAAATTGAAAACAAATGATGAGGGCATAGGGAGAACAAATTGAAAACGAAGGGTGAGGGCTTGATGCTGCATAAATTGATTTAGGGATTAAACTACGTCATTTTTTGAAACGACATTATTTTAGTTATATGATTAAACGACGTCGTTTTATTAATCTTCATTACATGTGTTAATTTTGGTTGACGTGTATTAATAGTTAGGATTTTTGGTACACGTAGCAAGTCATGTCAACAAAGTTAACGAAGACACTAATATCAGGCTAAAATTAGAAAAATTGAAAGTTTAAACATTTAATTGTCACGTTTTGAAGTTTGGACTATAAAATCTAAAATTGAGCAAAATTTGAGATTTTTTTAATAATTAACCCTAAATAAAATACAGAATGACAAAATCAGAATAAATTATAGACAATCTTAAACTCTTACTTAGGTATAAGGTAGAATCCAATATCGGGAATAAGTGATAAGAGATATTATTAAAATATTATCAAATTATTAATTTATTATCAAAATATTATCAAGATATTGATTCTTATCATAATATTATCATTATTTATTTTATTTTGTTTCATTGATTCTTTTATTCTTATCATAAAAATTATTCATAATTATTTAAAAATTAATAATTTTATAAATTATTAAAAATTGACCAATTATTTATAAAATATTTTAATTATTTATTTACAAAATAAATCATATAATAATTAAATATGATCAAAAAATTAATTATCATTTTTAATATTTAATACCAAATATTAACATAATTATTAACTTTATTTAATGTCATAACAAATAAGCATAATTAGTAATTTCATTCTTATTTCGATTCCTACTTTTCATTTTTATTCCTTTTTTTGTTTTGATTCTTTCATTACTGGTTACTTTTTTATGATCAGAAGGTCAAGAGGTTTGAATCACATAAATAGCTTCTTTGTAAAATGCAAATAGAAGATTGCGTACAATTGATGACTCTCTATCAACAATTGCAAAGCAGGAAGCTTTGTATATTGGGGTTTGCCCTTATGATCCACCAATTCACTATATAAAATACAACCCCAATCTAGCAGCAAATATTGGAAAGCCTAATGGAAGGATTTACAACATTTATTAAATTATCTTCATTGCATCAATCTATTGCATACAAAAGTAGCTAAAGACAAACTAGAGAAACTCAACCATAGATTCTTCTCAAAACTAAACATAAACAATTATTCATATTGGATCTAGTATTTTATGCGTCATAAATGTCAATTGATCAATCTCAAGTACCCAAAAAAGAATGGATATTATATTCTATAGTGAATTCTTTACGCCTACAATATATAACTGTAATAATATATTGAGTTGTGCGCTCATATAGGAAATAACTATCACTTGTGATTGACGAATAATTAACAGTGAAATTTCAAATTGGGTTCATAATTGAAAATGATGTAAAAACTAATAAGTTAAACCAATGATACTATATATCATTTTTAAAGTATTAAAATCACTTATATTTTAAGAGATAAGCAATTTTTGATAAAGTTTCCTTCAAACTTGAGTAATAATACATTTGTTAAGAAAGAACTCACTCATTAATGAAGTTAAAAATTAAAACAAGTAACGGAAAAAAGTATTGAAGTACTACATATAAAAATTAGCCTTCCTGAAATCATCATTTTAGAGACAACTATCTTAATTTAAGCTTCCATATTCTCATCATAAGGTAAAGCATACTTCAATATAAACATAAAGACTATATTAAACTTAATTTAAAAACTCATAATCCTAAAGCTAAAAAATGTATAAACAATACATATAAAACAATACAGAAATCACCACAATAACAATATGTTGCCTACCATATGTACAAAACCTATCAAAATAAGATACAAATCAGATTCATTTTTTCTAAAACAATAATATTCCTTTTTTTAACCTTTTAGTCCATCAATCCTTAGTTAAGCACATAACTCTATAGAAAAAAAATAGAATCTCAATATTGTAACCAAACCTACCATTATTGGCCTCAATTTACTTGTATTAATTGAAATTACTATGTAAGCCAATCCAACTAGCAATAAGGCAAAGGGAAAAAAGCACTTGCAATCTTTGACAAAATTCATAATGAAAACACGATTTTACTTTTTATATTTAATCACACCTTTATGTTTTCCCAACTTAGTGTCTTCAAAACTAATAAGAATAATGTGAAACTAATGAAAAGCCATGAAGTACAACAATCATCACTATTCCAAGAAAGTATCAAAAAATTCAACACCCACCTAAGGCCTTTATTTCAATATGTTTCAAATTGTTTTATAAACTTTAAACAAAGAAAACATGAAGCCCAAAACTTAAGAAATGCATTTGAATTCTGAGTGTAGTTTTGCCCATAAAATAACACCATGAAAATTAGTTTAGTGAAGATGCAAAAAATGGCACAAAATCAAATAAGACAAAATGGACAAACTTAATCTCTGTTGTGTTTTTATTTGTTTCACTTCTAATTGGACCAAGAGAAAAAGAAATCCAAAAATCACAAACCTACAAAGCACTATAGAAAGAAGAAGTTTATCCCAACAAGTTTCGATGGTTTTTTGAAGGTTTAGTCAAACCAATCAATTTACATTAACTAACTGATTTTAAGTTTCAGGGGTTTTTATAAGCAATCAAACAAAATAATAGGTTCGTTCCCAGTTAACCCTGTTGAACTAGCCATTTTAATTTGATTTTTAAAATATTATGGGTAACAACTCACTTATAGATATATTAATTATACTAAATTTTATTTATTGAATTGAGTTTATTAATTATAAATTATTCATTGTAAACATATAATTCATTGAATATTATATACTTTTAAGATTTTATTCGTTATCCACTTGAAAAAAATCATAATATTTTGTTGTTATATATATTTATAAAAGGGAGAGATGTCATTTGGTTGATAAATTGTTACATATATCTGGCCTCGAATAATTCACAAATAGTGGAATGATAGTCACCCTATTCTAGCATCGACTATAGGATCCCGCTAATTGGAATCCTCACTACACCTCACTCGTATATGTATCAACTGCCTTTTTAGGGTGTTAATTATGCAACAAACATAATTCACTTACAAAAATACAACTATAGTAATGCACCTACAATTTCATTTTTGCATTAGTTGTAAGTTTATCCTGACACCCAAAATTATGAGTCACATGCCAAATTAATCTCTATATCATCATAATCATGCAAAGTACATATAATTCACATAAACGCAACCTTTAAAATTAATCATAATTTTACCAAGTACTTAAAATTAGGGTTCTTCACAAATCTAACCCGAATATAGAAATTACATGTTTCAAACATCTAATTGAGTGGGTTGTTTGTTAAGTTGTCATTTTGTGCTCATTTTGTATATAAATCTCTTTAATGTGTTGAAATTATGTTCAAAATTAATGGATTTTCTTCTTAATTGTTCTTAGATGATTTTCAACACTTAAGAGATAAAATTGAATCAAAAAGATGCAAGGGAAGCAAAGATAATTCAAAAATTCCAGACTGGCAGGAAATTCAATGACTAAGCGCGGGCACATGCAAGGACAGAAACGATCTGTAGAATCTGCTTTTAAATGCAGATCCGATCCACTTCAGATTTTTATGATTTTGAGA
>JAOTAY010000004.1:4980973-5004106 GCA_025629805.1 Erythroxylum baracoense
GATTTTCACTTTTGTTATGAGTAGCTAAATCCCTTTTCTTGATTGAGGGAAACCATGTTATCATCTATTATGTGTGAGATGTTCCAATAAAGTTTATTTTGTTGATGGACATTGAGTGTCTTTCGAGTTACCTTTATAATTGGACTGGTTGATTTCTAGGTGCGCAACTAGGAATTGATTCATTTAATAGCCAGATTAATAAAGTATGATATTCAGTTTTGTTAATCACAAGTGGCAATTAGGATTACCTTTTTTACGTTAGAGTGGGAAATTCTACGAAGAAACTCATCTTAATTAAATGCATGTCATACATGTGCTATCTTGTTCATTGGTTTCTTAGTTCTTAAAGCTATTACTCAATTGAACTTACGATCGTATCTAAATTATTGATTGATAAGAATGCTTAAAATACATGTTTCTACTCATTTACACTTAAGAGAAAACATCACCCAATGAATATTTATTGATGAACTGAATTTTATATCAAGGATCCATATTAGTGTGATAACATCGGTGACCCAAAACCAAGATTTGTCTATTAAATTTTCAGATCCAATTACTTTAGTTGATTTTCAATTTTGTCATTCTTTTCTAAATTGCTGTGAATTAAAACCAACCCCCTCTTTTTACTTTGTTTTAATTTTAAACTCGTAAACTCTTTACCGTTAAAATTTCTCGTGGGAACGAAACCCACTTTCCACTACTACATTAATTTGTATTGACGAAAGTTGGTTTCTTTTTGAATTTGGTTGCAGGCAACAGCAGTACCATTGTCAAAGCCCTCAAAATTAATTCCAATTCTCTAACTTCCTGTATTAGTTGTGGAACCAGGTTGAATCTCAAAAGAACTAAACACATTTCTTAATTTTAATTAACAAAATAAAGTGGGGTTTATGATTAATTAAATAATTTACAAAAATTAACAAGGAATTAAAATAAATCAACCAATTATAAAAAGTGAGAAATTCAAAAGTACCAAACTTCAATTCAAAGGAAATATCTCATCTAATTATAACATCGATCGTTGGTTTAAAAAGAATAATTTTCACAATTCAAGCAATAAGTTCGAAACATGTTTGGATAGTTATAGTAAGTCTCAAATTTCCTAATTTAATGAGTTCAAACTAAACATTCAAACCAAAACTTACTATCAATTGATTGTGTAATATTTCGTCTTTTGAATTATTGAGGGATTAAAGTATTAGATTACTGAATCTCATGAGTTGCATCATATAAAATGAATTTGATACATCTATGACATGATTTTATGATTGCATTCATATGCATAATAATAGCATACACACATAATTTATGATTTCAAAAAACATTCTAAAGATAGTATGAGCACTCAATTGACATATTCCGGGGTATGAAACTAAAATGAATGTGACATGAATGTGCATTTCCAATGTCTTGTACTTTGGTTTACCAATAATAAGAATTGATGGATTACAATTAACAATTTGGAATTAATTGTTACAATTAAGAGATTGATGAATTAATATGTACATCTAGTCTAGGAAAAATGTCAAGTGATAAGATAAGTTGACATGTGAAAAATTAGGATGACTAGACCTATGAAATAAGTGACACGTGGCAGTAGAATTGAATGACAAATGACTTAGAGATTGAATGACAAATGGCTTAGAGATTGTGTGACAAATGACCTAGGAGCTAAGTAGTGGATATTAGTGAAATCTAGGTAGATTCAGGTTGAATGGTTGATGTTGGAAGGCTGGGTAGGTGGAGGCAACAATAATTGAGGTGCAAGAAGTCTTTCTAAAATATCAATATACATGGGTTTTATAGAATCTTTATTTTTAGCCATAGATGATTTTAGATTTCTTATTTTATCTGCATTTGTTGGACCTAAACATCTCCAGAGTTAGATTAGATTATGACTAGGTAGGTTTAAGAGGCATGAGAAGGAAAAGAGAGCACCAAATGACAGGAAGATGGGTAACCTATAATAATTATCCCACTTCAAGTGGAGAAACTCTCTAGAAAGGAAAGGGAAAAAAAGTTAAGTCAAGTTCCTATTGTTTTTTCTCATTCCATAAACATGCCTATAAATACAATAGGTAGTTAGTGAAAATAAGGAGATGTAAATAAGTGTCACCATCCTCTTACAATTATTTAGATACTCCAAATATTTCTTAGACAACTCATTAGTTTGTTACGAAAATATCTTTTAAATATTACTAAATTCTTGAAGTCATTTGGGTTTTGTTTTGTTATGCATGGACCTTATATTAATTTTTGCTGACTTGTTAACATCTTGCCCTAAAGCATGCACTTCAATAACTAGCCCATCTTCTACACCCATGAGCTCATCATATTATCAAAACATGATTGATTTAAAGATGACAATGGTGCGGGATAGGCCGAACCTACTTAGGCCCTAACTTGACCTAATTTGACTTAAAAATTTAGACTAAGCATAAAGCTCGACCTAAGTTCAATATAGCTTAGGACACATGATTTATTTATTTTTTAAAAAAATAAAATTTGAAAAATAAAATGACTGCAATTTTCTTATAATTTTTAAGTTTCGAGTCAAGCTCGAGTTTATTTGACATGCCTAGATTGATTGTATAATATTGATTTAATATTACACAGAATGTTTGGGCAATTAATTGCAATAATCTCTTAATTATTTCCTTATTCATATTCTTATAACTCTATATATATAGGACTTCTTGTAATATACAAACTTCTCTTAATACTCTTTAACGAAGTTTATAAATCCTATCGACTCGTCTCATATCACATTTATTTAAATAAAAACATACCTACCATATAAAAGGATTCAGTCATTCACATGTATAAACAACTATACTCTTTTTTATTATTTTCAAAACCTTTTAATAAAGGGACGTGAGGCACGTAAATGCATCATTTGTCTTTCGATTATCTTGTCAAATCCCAAGTAACACATTTTCCATATATTTAGTTTGAATAGCTTCCTAAAAACTACATAACATCAAGCTCTTCTATATGAATCATCTTTTTTTCACAACTTCTTGTTGGTACTGCTCCAAGACAATATTAAACTCTTTTTTTAGCTAATTTCTCATTGTAATATTTTTATCTGACCAATATGGATCCATGTCATCCTTCTCTAGTACAACTGATGAGAGAAAAAAGGAGACAGAACAAGAAGACAAATAATAATAAGCAAAGGACAAGTCAATGAGAATAAGTAGAAGCGCGCGAGAGAGAGGATAAAAAGAACCAGTTGGAAATGAATGAGAGAGGAAATATAACAAAAACAGATAGGAGGATAAATGAAAAAGAAGAAGAGATGCGACGTCGTTTCACTCTAGAAGGAGAGAAGGGTCCCAATGGAGCCAACGTTGCTAGTTAGAATACCAAATGATAATGTGGGACTGGGATCTATAAAAATACTAACAAATATTAAAATTTATTTTTTATGGAAACTAGCTGAAAGTTTAAATTTTCGTTATAGAGTTCAAGTAGAATAACTTTTATAACATCATATTTCTTTTTAATCACGACAAAAGTGTAAATTTAACTATAACAATTTCACCAAAATACAAGATTTATTATTTTTATAAGATATGTGGGTCTTACTTTGCACTATAGCGGACACGGGATCAGATCACTTCTTCCTATTACTCTATTCCACTCAGTTTTATAAAAATCTATTTATTTATTTACGAAACTTATAAAAATTAGACAATTAGGATTACACCGGAACTAAAAGTTGGAACAGAAAATCTTACGTAAGCAAACAATTAGTAAAATGAGATTTACATATTTGATTAAACTTAAATTAATTTTGTTTAATTTTTAATATCCTAGTTAAACTTATTAAACCCCATTTAACCTTAATAATCTGATTTTATCCTAATTAAACGCTTTAAATCCAAAAATCCAAACTATTCAAATTCCCCAAATTGATTTATCTCTTCCACGTGATTTGAATTGGATATGGACATCAAAGACCACTGGCTGAATTGGTTGGTACTCAAATCACCAGAGAAGCTCTAGAATTTGCTAGATGATGTATCTGACAAGGGCGGCCATTCCTTGTAGCTCTAAAACAACATCGAGAACGAAAGTAGAAGAAGATACATTAAGATGTAATTCTTGTAACTATCTTAACCGTGGAACTAGGAATAATGATTATTTTAAGTTTTTATATCATATGGAATAGGTATATCAATTTGAGAATTTTGAGTAATTACGTATTTTTTTAGTTTAGAAGAGTTTCATATTGAGGTTAAAGTAAGTTTAATATTTTTAATTAAAAACAATTAAAAGATAAATTTAACTAGACATGTAAATCTTATTATATTACCAACCTAATAAAAAAATAAATTTATATTATATCAAACGAGCATTTAACTTTATCTGAATTTTTATCATTTCAAGGATATTTTAAACATGACGTAAGTTTTAAAGTTTATTTTAAATGTTTCAAAAGATTTAAGATCTAATTTGTATTTTAATAAAAATATTGAGATTAAATTTACATTTTTTTAGTTTAAATTAAATTGCGGAATAACCTTTTTAAGTTGAAAATAGCCCTTTCATTTTTACCTTTGTTTTTGTTTGTTCCGGGTCCAAACAATTACACTTGGCAACAGCCTGAGCCTCAGGCTGAACGATGTTATTTTAAATTTTTTACAAAAATAATAAGTCACCCTAGCCATAGCTACAAACAATTGAAAACTGGTACTTCTACCATACCCGTAGAAAATACACCCGTATACATACAGTAATTTCAACAAGTGATTGTTTACTAGAGCAGAATTAATGTACAACAGCTATTTTTTTTCTTAATCATTTCCAGTGCTTCCGAACATCTATTCAAGAAACTGATTGATTCAAGAAGGCAACAAGTGGCATTGTTCAGTACCATCTTTGCCAAGAAGTTCTGCAACAATCCTGCCTACATCTTCCAGGCCAACCCCAATATAGAGGGCATTGAATGAAGGCTCCACATTCATTTCTACACTTGTTTTGGAAACCCGCACGTTAGGAGCGTTCTTGCACTTGCCCATGCATTTGCACTCAACAACAGCACCCTCCACTCCAACTATCATCTGAAACTTTTCCATTAAAGCAACAGATCCCAATTTCTTACACTTCCCACCCATGCACACCTCTATCTTCCCTCCCAATCCTCCTCCCACAGCGATTTCGTCATTGTTATTGTCGTTACAAGCATTTAAACTACTACCAGGCACATAGCCACGTCTATTCTCATAATCTCCTCTGCAATTCCCAAGACTCAACTCATTGACCTCAACTGCTGTTAGTGAGCTAGTTTTGGTCAATGTTGCTATGTCCAGAACAGCCTGTTTTGATTCAATTTGGGCAGTTTGCTTCACAGCAGCATTACTTCTCATGTCAACTACCTCCCCGCAATCACTATCGCTGCTTGATTCTGATGATGAACTTGATTCTAACTCGCACATGTTATTTGCTTCGCGCTGAGCCTTTTCTAGCTTTGCTCTCTTTTTCTGTTCTTTATGCTGTGCTTTCACATATTCCAGCTCTGCAAGTAAAACCTCCGTCGCTTCCTGCTCCAGACAAGTAACATGTTACTTCTGTAAAGACTAAGTCCATGCCGTCAAGAAACTCTGATTCAAATCTATAACAGCTAAGCTAGTTGTTGTAATCAGTTGTAACAACTTAGATTATACAGTTCATTTTTATCTCTTATATTCTTGTAATCTCTTCTATAAATTGTAATCACTTTGGCAGTCAATAATATAAGTTTTTAGACAAATTCAATATCCTTATAACTTCATGGTTCATAAGTAACATAGAAAACAACCAAAATTAGCAGAACTCATCATCATCCCTTCAGAAAAGCACAGAACAATTTTATAAACATGTATGACCATAATCCAGCATGTAAATTATCTGCAATCTTGCATCAAGAAAATTATCAGCAAAATTTACTAAAATCCGTATTTGAATACAACAGATAATGCTTAAAACATGGAAATCCTTAGCCTATTAAGAGGTTTGTGAAAAAAAGAAATAGTAATCGAACTCACCGAAATCGTCTTCCTCTTGGCTTCATCTGTTGAAAAGCTAGCCAAATCCTTGGATAATCTCTCAATCAACTTCAGCTTCTTCTTCTCTGCTTTCATCTCTCTACTCTTCTCCTTGATCATACCACATCTCAGTGGCGATTCGTAGTATTGTATATGTCCTGAATCACTAAATCCACCATAATTCCAGCCTCTAAAAGAAACTCTAGATTTTACAAGCCTCAGATCATTGGCAGCAAATTTCCGAGAGCGAGAATCAACTACGGCGCTGGAGACGCCAAGAACAGGCCGGCGAATCAAACGAGCGGTCTCCATATCCATTCAGATGATGATTAACCGGTAAGGCGCAAAGTGAAGGCAACAATGAGTCATAAGTTTGATTTTTCCTTGTCCCCGACGACGAAGGAAACAGCAGAGGACAAAAGGAAGAGACATGTGGCTTCTTTTAATTGGTTCTGACTATTTTTTGCTGATGTGGACCAGCGGTGCCAACTGAGGGTGGCATGCTCGTGGCTTCACACGTCTTGTGTATGGAAGACACGCGCTCTTTTACTAATCCAACGGTGTACTGAAAAGTATTGAAGTTTAACGGTGCAGATTTAGTGCCAGCTGGCACAAATGGATACCAGATGGCATCAGTTTAGATTTTGGGCTTTAGGCTCAAATCGCTGCGTACTGGGGCAGTCGGGCTGTCTATAAACTGGTGACCCTAGAACCATTATTCAGCTGTTGGGACTTGGCGCCATGTGAGAGGACTCAGAGGAGCAATCAGATGTGCTCGGCACCAGGAGGGAATTTTCTTCCCATTCATATACCGCCACGTGGCATATAAAAACTTAAGGTCTATTTGATTGGATGTTAATTAATGGAATGAAATAGAACAAAATGAAACAGAACGGAGCGGTTTATAATGCAATGGAACATAACTTAGTAAAAAGTTGTTTGGAAAGGATAGAAGGGTTCATAATGTAATGTAGCGAATCTTTATTTGGAAGATAGATAGAATGGTATTGAATGCAATGTATAATAAATGATTATTATAACTCTGATATTAAAATAATTGTTGCAAGATATTTAACGTTATGATTTTAAAATAAAAATCATGTCTAACTAAAAAGTCACGGTTTAACTTATTTTAAATATATTTTTGATTTAAAAATAATAAAAATATTATTATTTTATTATTAATTATATACAATTTATTATTAATTATATAAAAATATTATTAATTATTTAATAAATTTTATTTTGTTATAAGTGATTTATATTTAAAAATTATTTATTTATATAAAAATATATTCAAACAATTAAAGAATAATTTTTTATATTTTTATATTTTTCATTAATAAAAATTTTATTAATTTTTTATTAATTATATACAATTTTTTATTAATAATATAAAAATATATTGAGAGTGATAAATTTGTGGATGGAAAAAAAGGATTAGGGTTAAAAAATAATTAATATTAAGAAAAATTATTAAAGATATATTAGTTAGTATATATTTATTGGTTTACGTTCCATTCTAAATCTTCCGATTTAAAAGTTTCTTATTTTCATTATTAAAATAAAATGTAACATAATACGAAACTTTTCGATTTCAATCCATTCCGTTATATTTTATTATAAAATTTTTAACCAAACGATTAAATTGTGTTAAGTTTTATCCTGTTACATTATTAATTCCTCGACCAGGCCTTAACAGTGTCTGTTCTGATGCGGACGGGCGTCAGATCAAGGATTTCCCTGTTCTTGGCGGTTCTTCGTAGGAAACCCTAGAGCTATTGAGGTAACGTTGATAGAAGATTGAAGGTATTCGCGATTTTTGTAAGTTAATTATGGACGAAGAATCATCTCGTCCAGTAAGGCTGATGAATTTTGTCACGGAGGAACAGGTACTCGTTAGTTTGATTATCCATCAAACCCTTCGTGTTAGTTGTTTTGATGTTGAAGTTTACTGTGCATGAATTGGTGGATTATTTCAGTTGGATGAAGCTAAGAAGATAAGAGGTGAACGCGTTGAAGATGGTACTGCCCAGAGGGATCGACCTCTCTATGAGGTATCCTAAAGATACCAAAATTTTCTTTATTGATCGTCTCTTTTGTTATACGCTTTTGTCTTGTAATAAGAGTGATAATTCAAAAGATGATTCGAACGAATATGAGAATTTTTGCTAACTAAAACACGGCCCTGGTGTTAGAGCTAGGTACTGTATAACAGGGTAAGAGTGAAGTAGACGTTTAAATAAATAGAATAGCGTAGGAGTACATTCTACTTCAATTAAAAAAAATTAAGCCTGGCAAAGAATGCACATTTTCCCTTCCCTACAATAGTGAGAGATTGATTTGTTCGCAACCTGAAATCAAAGAATGGAGGCACCAGTCAATTTCCGCTAGGCGCAGGAGTACCTTTTCTTATCGTTAAGTGTTTGGAATGTTCAACTTAATCAATTGATAAACTGCTTCTAAACGTAGGCTTAGATCGTTGATGCATTTCATGCGCTGATGTCCCTTTTCTGATATTTATTGTTGGATTGGTTATGATGTCCCTGTTGATAAGCTGTCTCCATTACACAAGTTTCTGCTCTTATTACCAGATTCCACGCTTTAGTGCTTGTTTCTAATGAACCAAGTATTTGCTTTTTATGTATCTCTGAGTTGCCACTCCTCTGAGGTATTCAAACCAATTTTGTTTTCTAAGTTTTTTTTAATAAAATATTTGGAGAATAAATACACATCTTCGTTTCTCATTTTAAAAAATGTGAAAAGAAAATTGATCTCTAGCAGGTAGATTGATTTCATTGTATCCTTCTTGCTTCATGATTCGTTTCTTGTACATAATTTGGTGATTGATGACAAGTTCTTTTACCGATGACTTCTTGCTCATATGCAATGATTTTAGTGTTGATTCTGAACCCAATGGGTCATCAATGCTAAATTTCAGTTGTCCGCAGTCATCTTATCTGTTTTCTCTTGATGCAGATTTTAAAGGAGAATAAGGATAAGAAAGATGCTGAATTTAATGAACGTTTCAAACATAGTGAGTTCTTTACTATGCTAACTTAACAGCAGATGGGATACACTTTCATTATTGTGACTTTTTGTTATCTCTGATGATAACCCAGATTGCATGGGATGGTAGTGTGTGCTATGAAAAGTCTCATCCAGGCTGAAAATGTTAAATCTGACTTATATGAGTATTTATTTTCATGCTCCTCACTAAGTGTTGCTTGGTTTTTTCACTTCTACGCTAAGGTGTATCTCTGGAATTTGTCTTGCCGAAACAGTTCTTATATATTTTTTATATCATCAAAGACTCAGTTTTTGGTCTGTTACAAGTTGCCGTGTCATTACACAGGATGTTGAACAATGGGCTATTCAGATTCTCATGATTAAGTTGCCGATTTTATTGTAGGGCCACCTAAAGCTTTGGATGAAGATGAGACTGAATTTCTTGATAATTTGGAAACGGTAAGGCTGTGTTTATCGGCCAATAGTGGTCTGAGGGATGCAACGGAGGGTATAACCTTTCATACTCTTTGTTGATATTTCCTTTGATAATCACTAATCAACAAAATCAGGTTGGGATTAAAAGGCTGTTTATGTACCAATTGTTTTGACTGTAAGATTAGTCTGTTGATTCTGACATTATGAACCAAACAGTGTAGGATCTTTATTCATAGTTGGTTGTTGTTTACCTTTATATCATATATTTATTTGTTTATTTATGTAAAGTTCACCATAACTGAATTTCTCTGTAACACACAGTATGAACTAATTGTTTTTCTCTTCTTTGGTTGGCACTAGATGTCTTGCATATGAACTAGTTTTTTCCGTGTTTAATGCTTATTCTAATTTATTATTTTGGTGTGAGCAGTCGAGAAGAGAATATGAGAGACGACTGGCAGATGAGGAAGCACAAGAGGTTCAAAGCTTCCAGGTAATTTGTTATCCAACTTTTCAGTTGTAGATGACTGTGAGACTAAGTTATATGTGTCTTAAGAGATTTCTGTTTTTCCTGAAATATAGAGGTTATGATTGTCCATGTTACTGAAAACTCATGACAATGATCATAAAAGGTAAGGGTTTGCTGATGGCGTTTTTGTTGCATTGTGACCTTTAAGTTGTACACCTTCATTGTTGCATGCTGATCCATATTATGTTCAAGTCCCTGGGCAGGAGGAAATTGGAGCCCACTAATATGTTACTGTTATTTGATTGTTTTGAAAAAGATCAAATTATTTGAGAAGAAATAAGATCTGAATACTAGTTTTTTTATCTTTGTCTTTCAAGTCATTTCTCATATGACATCTTGTTTTCTCTCTCAGGCTGCAGTTGCTGCTAAATCTGCTGTTATGCAAGAAATGAAGGAGATGCCACATGTTTCTGTAGTCGAGGTTAGTTTTCAACCAATCGTATTTGTTGGATTTTGCCCCTGATCCTTATCACAGTTCGTGGGATAGGGATTACCTACATCATATAAGACTTGCTTGGTTACTGTTCATTGTCAAATTCTGCTCCTCTCAAGATTTTTCAGACGAATTTATGATTGCATAATAGTGATATGGTCGTTGTGTTGCTCTGTGGCATATGAATTGTTCCTTGATTTTTATGCCTTTAGATGTTTATGTGGGTCATATAAAACGTATAGGATGTTCACAAGAGAGAACTAGCCTAGTTGTAAAGGTCACCATATGTGCTCTTATGTTCCAAAAAGTTAAGTGTTTGATGGGTCGATGGCAGCCAATCTGTGTACCATATTTGAGAGTGTGTTTGAAGACTCAGCACCTCAGAGAAAACAGTAAAAATTCTCAACGGTCAGCTCAATTTTTCCTAGATATGGCATCTATCGTCTTAAGGTGAATATCCGCCGCAACTATTCTGATATGCAGTCTAGATTGTTAATTCTTTACTTCACAATGACACATTTAATGCCCTCCCTTCTATGGTTTGTACAGAGAATGGATTTCAAATTGTAATCTATCGGTTCCTATCATCTATTCAAGGCCTTTCTTGCGTGCGAACGTCCTCTATAAACTGATTAAATTATGGTCAAAGAACGTCGTACTACTTGAACATGTTATGCTCTAAGGGGGAACATGCCAAGAGAGTTGGTATTAGTAACGGACTAAATGTGATATAATGTTGTACTCAGGAACAAAAGCCAGTTGGGAGGAAGAATCCACCATCTCGACCTCTGAGTATGCTTATTAAGGTCAAACCCCAGGCAAAAAAAGCGAAGATCGATGATGGGAATGATAGAGAATCGTCAGGCCCGGCGAAATCACAAGCCTGTGATGCTACAGAGAAGTCATCAGAGCCAGTGAAATTCTCCAACGGCGTCCCAAATGAGAGCCATGATGTTGCTAAAACTGGTCTTGTTTTGTATAGTGATGATGATGATGATGAATGAGTAATTGCCTTTTAATTTCTCAGTTTATTTCAGCGTTAAATCAATGTGGTGGATTGATAGACCAGATTTACCATAGCCACCCTTAAAAGGGGTGTTACGGCAGCTCGTTTCAGCGAAGCTTAATTTTAACACCATCTAAAAACTAAAGTGGGCCTTGGGTTAAAACGTCGGCTTCAGCTAGCTGGGACTTGCGAGACCATTCCCAGTGCAACAGAGATTGTATTGTATCAAGGCTCTGGTAAGCACAATTAGCTTCTGAAAATTAGCTAATATCATTTAAAACAATTTAGATTGCGAAGCATACATGGTTATCTATAAATGTTAATCATTCCAGACTTTTTTCAGGCTTTTACCAAGCACTATTGTGGCCTTAGTGTCTGTGTTATGTTAAGTGCAAATAGTCTTGGTTTTATTTTAGTAGGGTCTCCTTCTCTAAATAAGGCTAACGTTATAACTTTGAATATTTGGTTTTGGCGTACGATTGGTGAGCATGTAATCTTTATCTAACAGTAATAATCATTAAAAACTAGTAATTACTAACTGTTAGTCTGTTTCTGGTCCTCTATAACTTACTACTGAAATGATCCAAAGCTTATCGTGACTAAAATAATGAATTTGTATGCTGTTTTAACTTACCACTACTAGAAATAGAAAGCAACCGTGTGCCTCCTTTTAAAATTGAAGCTTCTTGTTCCTCGGTGACGGTTGCAGTTTAACACTCGTAGGCAATGCAGCTAAGGAAACGTATATCCCACCTTTGATTGGTAATAAATGTTTCGTGCCTGCCACTTTCTGCATTTTATCAGTTTTTGGTCACTTGAATTGTATCTGCATTCCTGAGGGTGGGTAATCTGTGGGCTATTGTCCTGTTTACCATGGCTTTATTTAATGCATCTTGCACTACCCTCTCTTATTCAGCATCTAATGCACTCTTTATCCAACAGTAGTACTTTGGGATCTTTTATGTTGCACGGTCAGTTGCAATCCTCTCTGCTCGTCAAATCTTGATAAACTTATTCTGTTCTAACTTTGTTTTATTAAATCTTATCTATATATTTATGCGAAGTTTACGTAAATATATGGATAAGATTTAATGAAATATGATAAGAATACCATAATTAATAAAGGATGAGATCTGATCCCCTCCTCCTCCTGACAATTGCAATCCTCGTTCTCTTGCCACATTCTTAGTTGATTGAAGGTTCGAAAGAGAAGAAATGAAGCATAATTAGTACCTATGCAGGGCTAACGCTTGGTACTTGCTTTTGCAAAGATGTAACATATATGGATCGACTTGTCAGCCTAGCTAGATTTTTGGTTCAAACATCATGATTATACAAATTTTTATTTGGGAATTATGCGTAAAAACTAAAAAGAATAGAAGAGTATACTAAAACGAAAGAGATAAATAAGAACGTAAGAAAATTTTTAACAGAATTAGACTATTTTTTATGGGATTAGGTCATTGGGAGCAAAAACTAACCTTTTTATTATTGAATAATAATTATGACAACTTTTATATAATCAAGTTTTCAAACAAATTATAGTTATATGTAAATTCTATTATTCTTTAATAAAACTCAAGCCAATGTAAATATGATCATAATAATATCCAGACTATTTTTAAAATTTAAAACTAATTGAAAATGCGATAAAATAAGACAGTTAATTGAAAATATAATTATGTCTTAATTGTATAAGTATTCATATTTTTCAAAATTAAATACAAAATTCTAAACTAGGTAAAATATTATATCTCTGTATACAGAATTTAGTATTAAATACACTTTGTACAATAATTTTTTAATTAAGTATTAAAACTTTAATTGTTTTAATTGAATGCCAAAAATCTTACAAAATCATAGGGACTGATTGTCCTATTTTTTATTTAAACATACTCTTTAGATTTAAAAGTTTCAAGTATTCTTTAGTTGGCCCTAAACTTTTATCGCTACTCATCAAAGACTTCTTCTTTTTTTTCCTTTTAAAATTATATTGAAATATGTTTTAAATCTTCAAAAAAGTCATTTATCATTCAAGCCACTCTTCCTACACCCTCCTTTTACCATTACTCAGCATTCATGCTGGAGCCTTTTTCTTCTGTGTGTTGATGAAGTGGAAGTGGGATCACCCATTCTGTACTTAACACGTAAGCCATTCTTATTGGTTATCATTACGACTTTGAGGATAATACTATGCAGCTTCAGAGAACACATGCAACGAAAGATCTTCTATAAGAAAATAAAATTAACGCTTTTAATTAATATTATATGTATAATAACTTCTGTTCATATTATACTATTACTGCATATTTAAGTTAGTATAATTAATTTAAGATTATGACAATTATGATACCGTGATAAATTTTGTAGAACATTATATTTAAGCATGTTGGAGCTTAGGCAATTATGATTGAGGGTTGAACTTGAGTGGATATTTGGTGTAAAAACTACCAATCAGATATATATAAACTCAGATCAACTTGTTGACTGTCTGGATTTTTTTTTCTAGAGGCAAAATGTTTCAGAACATTTAAGTACATGATCTGTTAACGCAAGTTGCATTTCTTCTTCCAACTTGCAACCTAAATATCTTTCAATACAAACATAACTTAATCCAATTAAAGTGCAAATCATGTACACAAAATAACATTGAGATAAGTTAGAACTTTTTTCCCAACTTAATCACTAAGTCATTCTGGTCTTGCTTAATCCTTTGAATGTGCGCAATTTGTTTGAACTTCCAACTTCAAGAAACTTGCCTTTCCTTCACTAACTTTGAAATAATTTAATTAATTTCTCTTAACTTAATAACTTATTAGTCATCCTGAATTTATATTTTGAAGAGCAAAAATACAAATTGACAAATTTTGCAACATGGTTTCATTAAATTGTTACTTCTAAATTCGCTTAAGGAAATATAGAAGTAGCAATTTCTAAGTTGTAGTGGTAAGAAAACAAAATTTTCACTTTTCTGGGTAAATATCATCTAAATTTTCTGTCATATTCCCATACAAACTACATTAACATTGTTTGGTCAATACTAAATCTAACACACACATTTAATATTTTCAAAAACAAATTCCATAAAATAAGGATTTCGACATCTTTATAAATACTATTAATAACAATAGGTTAGAGAAAGTTTCTTAAAATATCTAAAAAACTCTCAAATTCTAAGACTTGGGAATGTTTTTGGAGACTCCAAACCTTGATCTTAGCTCTCGAACTTCAGTTTAGAAATTACCTTAATTACTATATCAACAATCTATTTTTTTGAGCAACAATGCATTGGGTTGACTTCACCATTCTTATCAGCTTCTCTAATTGCATTAAAATTCCCCTTTATATGTTTTGTTCTTCTATCCTGCACCGGGTTCTTGGCATATATAAATGGTTGATTTGTTTTTAACCCAAGTCAAAGTAGTCTTATCTTCACTTTTCCCTAAATATGTTAATAGTTTCCTTAACCAAATTGCTTGAATTGCAGCTGCTGCTACAAATCTATACTTAGCTTCTGTTGAGGATTGGGCTGCCACTTCTTGGTTTCTAGAATTCCATTAAAAAAACTCCACTTCTAATCTAGAAAGCATAACTAGAAGTGCTTTTAGAATTATCTACGCTTTCAGTCCAGTCTCTATCTGCATATATGTAAAGTTCTTTACTTTCTTTTCTAACAAACTACAAAACATATTCAAAAGTGCTTCTGATGTTCCTTAAAACTTTCTTAGCAACACTAAGATGAACTTGATTAGGTTAATGCATAAATTATGAGAACAAGCTTGTAGAGAACATTAAATCTAGCTTTGTAGCAAATGAGTAGAGTGGGCTACCAATTAGACCATTTTAAACATAAGCATCTATTTTGTTGCAACCTTCATTCTTTGATAATTTTTTTTTCACAACCAATAGAGTTATCACTAATTTAGATTTTTTAATATGAAACTTTTTAAAACCTCCAAAGCATACTTTTATTATGAAATGAATTTTCCTTTCACATATTGGTGAGTTTTCAAGCCTAAAGAATATTTCATTTCACCTAAATTTGACATTTCAAATTCACTCTCCATCTGCAATACAAATTGTTTCAAGATTTTTGAATTACAACCTATAATCAATAAGTCATCTACATATAAAGAGACCATTAGCTGAACTTCTTCTTAAACCTTCATCATATACAAAGTAGCTTTTCTTTCACTTCTTTTAAATCCTTGTTGTAGTAGATAGGCATCAATCAAGATCTTGGTACTTATTTTGAGCCATATAGAGCTTTATGAAACTTGTAAACTTTTTCTTTACAACTTGAAACTTGAAATCCTTCTAATTACGTAAGATAAATATCTTCTTAAGGCATATCATTTAGAAAACAATTGACTTTACATTAAGATGATAAAATTTTCGGCATATCTTTATTGCTAAATCCACTAGAAGTTTACTGGAATAAATTTCAAACTCTCAAGAATACTCCTTTACAACCAATTTGGCATTGAATTTGTTTATAGACCCATTTGGAGCATATTTGATTCTAAAAATCCAATTGACACTAATTATTTTTTATTTTTATGCCTATCTACTAGTTTCTAAGTTCCATTTTATTCATCATTTTTATGTCCTTTTCCATTGCAACTCTCCACTCATTTTCTATAACAATTTTATCATAAATGTAAGCTCCTATAGTTTGAGATTAGTTATTACATTAAGCAATTTTATCATTTGGACTTGGTCTAATTTTTCTCCAAAGCCCCCCTTAAAAACCCATCAAGTTATTATATTTTAACATATACAACTTCTATCTCACTTTTCTCTCAGTTTCATACTGCTACTTCATCAAATTTGATGTCCCTGCTAATCAATTTTTTTTGTTTTCAAATTAAAAATTCTATAACTCTTGAAGTTAGAGCCATATCTCATGAAGATTCCCATCTGAACTTTATAGTTTAACTTGTCTTTTTCATATCTGATACATGAGTGTAACAAATCCTAATTACTTTTAGGTGTTCCATAATTAGTTTAACTTCATGTCAAGCCTTAAATGGAGTTTTATCTTTCACTTCTTTAGTTGGAAGTTAGTTCAACAAGTACACAACTATATAAACATCTTTTACCCAAAAACACTTGGGTATCTTATTTTCAAATAAAAGACATATTCCTATCTCCAAAACTGTTATATTGTTTGTCTCAATCTCTAGATTTTATTGAGGAGAGTAAGCGATAGATAGCGAATGTTCATTTCCAACTTTAATGTAAAATTTATCAAAGTTATCTAATGTATTTTAGTCATATTGTTTGATCTTATCACCTTTCTGTTATAATTTTCCAAAGCATTGAAATTTTGAAACACATTTGCCCCCTCTAACTTTTGATTGATAATGTAAATCCCAACACTTCATCATTTTAGCATCTATGAATAAGATGAAATACCTGTTTTCATTCAATGAGGGTGTCAACATTGGTTTTACACACGTCAATACAGATCAATTACAATCATTTGGAAGCTCCCTAAGCCTTCTTGATAGGAAATAACAATCTTTGTTGCTTCCCAAATTGAGAAACTTAAAACACATTCTTTTTAAGACAAATCATAAGTAGGCCTTGATTTAAGCCTTAGTGATGCAATTTTTAAGTGTAGTGTAACAAAAATGACCAAACATTTTATGCCACATCATAAACTCATCAACAAAAGTGATACATGCATGTAAATTATTCTCTTTCCACTTAATTGGAAATCTTTTATCTCTCATTTTTGTAATTATAAACTTACCACTAACATTACCATCAATGATGTAGGGCCTATTTTAAAAGTGTAAAGGATAATTCTTTTCTAGCATTTGACCTGCACTTAATAAACTTTGACTAATTTCAGGCAAAAATAACACATTTGAGGTATATTTATTGATACCTGCTAGAGTCTCAACAGCAACAACATCTTTGCCTTTAATGTCAATGAAGTCTCCATTCTTTGTCTTCCTTTCAACTTGTATAATTGATCTAACACCTTAAACTGCTCAATTTAAGAGTCATGTGATTTGTATAGCTATTATTAATAAGCCAAATTTTTTGTACAACTTATTGCATAAATTATAGTAATAATAGTGGCTCCTCTTGTTGTTGATTTTCAGTCATTTATATTTGTTGCCTTGCTAATCATTTTTGTTCCTGCATACCTTCTTTACATGAATAAATTGCTTGCATGATATATATTACACACTTGGCCTATGTTAGCAAAAATTATTTGAATGACTCCTCCTCTTATAATGAGGACATAGAGGATATCTTCTTTTTATAACAAGCATAACTTAGCCGATAAATCATTTAACAAGATTAATGAAAGCAAACGTGAAGGAAAAGAAAACAAACCTAAGCTTTTAGGTCAGACAAATGGTCACATAAACTTTTCCAATTTTATTCGAAAATTAGTTCGAGAACATGGCTTTGTGCCTCCACGTTAGAAGAACAAGATTTATAATACTTACGCAACTTGAAACGACGATGGTTGGTCCTTTGTTTTAACAATGAAGTAATACAATTTGAAACATTTGGGTTCTCAATATGCACAATATTCAATTTCAACTGTAAACAATAAGTAAAAATGTAGTTAATCTCAAAATCATTAAAACAATATTGCATAAAGTTAAAGATTTTGTATAATTATCTCAACTTTTTTCAATACATTTTCAAGTAAGTTGTCTTCCTTCAAGTCCTTACCATGTTTCATATAAGACAGTTCTATTCTTGCAGTAATTCCCAACTTACTTAACAATTTCCCAAAGTATAGTGTTCTTTAATTTGCTAGCCATATACATAAGACATTTTGGATAGTCTTTAGGTCCTAATTTATTGAAAGTAACCTTATCTTAGGCCTTAATGCAAACTTAGATAATATATAACATTTGTAATAGGATTTATAAATGCTAAATCCTATTTGATCCATTACATTATTATTTTGGAAGAAACATATGACAAAAAAACTAATCCTAGTTGAATTAGTGTTTAACGATAAATTTCTTATTAATATGTATTTGAAATGAATAATACAAAAAGGAAAAATAATAATAAATAAAAGCATGTATGCGAATCTATTATTAAAGAGAATTAAAAAATAAAAGGTTATGAAAAAATATTAAACATAAATTAAAGCTTATTAACATTTGATGATAAATGGTTATAATTTTAAAAGTAATTATTTTGCATTTTGGTATTACTTAAGTCAAATTTTAGTTGATAAATTGTAAAAGTAGTTATTTCAAATATGACATAAACACTAATCTTAGTTGAATTAGGATTAGTATTTGTGTAGTATGTGAAATAAGAAATGGGATTAGTGTTTATGTTGTATGTGAAATAGGAAATACTCACTACAAGAGTTAAGACATTTAGTGACAATTTTTTTGTGACTAACTATTGTTTTGTCACAAATACGAGTTTTTTTATGACAAAACAATTGATTGACACTATTGTTTGGATTATCTATGATGATTTATTTTTTTGTCAATAATACAAAAGTAATTGTGACAATTTAGTATCTTTCACAATTAAGTTGTCACCATTAACATATTAATAGTGTCAAAATTTCTTTTATGACTAAGTTTTGTCATTAAAAGTCTATGCAATTTGGCACCAAAAAAAATCTGACGGGAATTAATTGTAATTGTGACAAAACATATGTTAGTAACTAATATTTTCTATTTGTTGTGACAAAATATAGTTTAGTCACTAATATTTTTTTCTTGTTGTGCCGAAACAGTTTATATCATCACACAATATTTTACTTGTTGTGATAAAAGATTTTGTCAATAAATATTCAATTAATTAGTGTCTACTTCATATTATCACAATAACCAAAGTATAACTGTGGTCACTACTATTCGTAATTTAGTGACAATTTTTTTGTGACTAACTATTGTTTTGTCATAAATATGACCTTTTTTGTGACAAGACAATTGTTTGACACTATTGTTTGGATTATCTGTGAAGATTTATTTTTTTGTCACTAATACAATGGTAATTGTGACAATTTAGTATCTTTCACAATTAAGTTGTCACTATTAATATATTAATAGTGTTAAATTTTCTTTTATGACTAAGTTTTGTTATTAAAAGCCTATGTAATTTGGCGCCAAAAAATTTTTGGTGGGAATTAATTGTAATTGTGATAAAACATATGATGGTAACTAATATTTTCTATTTGTTGTGACAAAATATAGTTTGGTCACTAATATTTTTTTCTTGTTATGACAAAACGATTTACTGTCACACAATAGTTTACTTATTGTGATGAAAACTTTTGTTAATAAATATTCAATTAATTAGTGTGTACTTAATATTGTCACAATAACCGAACTATAACTATGGTCACTACTATTCGTAATTTAGTGACACTTTTTTTGTGACTCACTATTGTTTCGTCACAAATATAAGTTTTTTGTGACAAGACAATTGATTGAAACTATTGTTTGGATTATCTGTAATGATTTATTTTTTTGTCACTAATATAATGGTATTGTGACAATTTAGTATCTTTCACAATTAAGATGTAACTATTAATATATTAATAGTGTCAAATTTTCTTTTATCACTAAGTTTTGTTACTAAAAGCCTATATACTTGTTATGATGAAAACTTTGTCAATAAAAATTCAGTTAGTTAGTGTCTACTTAATATTGTCACGACAACCGAACTATTACTATACGCACTACTATTTGTAATTTTAGTGACAAGAAATTTTGTTGTCACCTGATCAACTTTCTATTACAAAAGTTATTGTAAATATAAGCGTAACAAATTAATGATAAATATTTGTTGTTATAATAACTTATTAAAATTAACCACTCTAAAGATAAATTTTGTCATTATTGTAAAAATTTTCGAGACCAGAAACTACTTGTCATAATTTTTTCTTTAATGTGATTATTTGCAAAAGAATTTAAATATTTTCAAATAAAATATTCAAACTACATATATTGGTAATCCAAAAGTAATATTTTACATATCAATAGATATTTGGTATACATAACTTTGAAATTTCATCAAAAAAATCAAAATAATTAAATGTTTAAATATAATAAAAATCTTGTTCCAAAATATTAAGCAAAACTCTTAACCTATTGAAAATTAGAAACAACGTTTTTGTCAATGCTCAATCATTGTCATCGTCGCCTTTCTTATCTTCAATTACTAAATTTGTTTCATCATCATCCATAAAAGTATCTTCATCATAATCAGTTTCATCATCTTCTCCAACACTCATAGTATCAATATTTAACGAATTTCCTCCAACAGTTGCAGCAGCTAGATCAGATCTATCCAAAAATATTGTATCAGTATCATCCTTTAAAGTAGATTCGTGAAGTGGAAAACCAAAATTTTCATTTTCTTGACATGACTTATCTCTTTTAAAATAGTGTTTAGTTTTAAATGTGTCGAGACAACTGACACAAAAAAGTGTATGTACAAAAAATGATTAATTTTACATGTGATTGATTGTAGCTATTTTATTTGATACGGAAAAATTATTTACAAACTTTATTGATAATTTTTAAGAAAATAATAATTAATAAATATCTTGATATAATTATCTTATCATTAACCACATTAAGTTTTACAATAATCAATATAACATCAATACCAAAACAGAAAATCAAAATCTCAACTTCCCTATACCAAAATAAGGAAGTCTTAGACACTTATATTGAGACATATCTAATAATAATTGTCTTAAATAATCCAAAAATTGGTGGAGTTTTTAAACATTTATTTAAGACAATAAAATTTGTCTAAAAAAATACTAAAAAAGAATCTTAAATTTTTAAATTTTAATTATTTAATTATTGTATTCATTTATGTTAAATTTATATTAAATAATTAATAAAATAATATTGTTTAATTTCTAGATACTTTGTGACTACTTATCCTACACTTGCACTAGAAACTTATCTAGTGGTTATTAATATTTAAGATACTCCCTCTCTCTCTCACGACTCATTGTTAAAATATATTTGCTCACACTCTCTCTCTCCTCTGCACATGATCTCCTTTATCAGATCATTTTCTTTTTCTCCTTAGATTTTCCCTCACTTTCTCCCAATTTTTTCTTCCTCTCCAAACACGCTCGGTTTTCAGGAGATTGCTATTCCTTCTCATTTCTTTGATTGATTCTTTCTCGGTTATACACTGCCCTCTCTCTCTGTCTCTCTCTTTTTCTCGCACTGGTTTACTCCTTCAAGTTGTTAGTCGATTGGCTTCTTCTTTAATTGCAATTGAAGAAGTGAAAGTGGAGGAATTGGAGTTGAAGTGAGTGATCGTGACTCTGGAGCTGAGCTCTCGTGGAGATTCGATTCAGTTGCTTCCTCTGACTGAGGATTTGTTAGGGTTTGGAGTGGTGAAAGCTTTGTTAGGTACCACTTCCTCACAGGTACTTGACTTTCTTAACGATTCCGTATGCATCTATTACACATGCGTAGGATATAGGTACTGAGTTTTATACTCTTGACTGTTCAAGGAGAGTGTTCACCGATTTCGCATCCTCTCTACGCTAACGTGTCGCAGTTGGCTGTGTTTTCTACTAGTGGAGAAACTGCTCCCTCAGGTTAGTCGGTTTTAGCTTCTCTGTTTTGTTTAAATATGAAATTTTTGTTTAAGAGTCTGATTTGTGATAAATGTCTAGCATCTTCATTCTTATAACTTTGGTTTCTGAATCTACATCGCGTACTCTGCAAGATGAATCAATGTATGAGAGGTACGAGCAGTGGATGAGTCGTTATGGGCGTGTGTACAAAGACAGCAGCGATTCAAAGCTACAAGAATTAGATGCGTAAAAAATCTTTTTTCATTCTGGATATTTTTAATTCTAATTGTAAGATTTTGTGTTTCCACAGTCCGGAATGATATGGAATCGAATTCGAACAAGGATGTTCCATCTGGTGAGCTTTTTAGTTATTGACTTCCATTTTTCATTCAAGTTTGGGCGTTAATATCTTTTAACTGGCAATCCTCAAACCGTATTTAGGTTAACGTTATGCGTTGCGTACTTAGGTTTGTTGTGTCTTGAGCCGGTTTATGTTGTAAAAGCATCTTCTTGCAACTGGGGCCTTGCAGAGATGTTTATCTGTTAGTTCGATTTTCTTTCTTCGTTGGTATTTAGTTCCAGCACGATCAAAGATCGAGGCACACTCATGTGGTGTGCCTTTTCTGTTTGTCTTTCTTTCCGTTTTCATGTTATTGATTACTTAAAGCATTGCTTGTTAAGCATTTTTTTCCCTTTTATTGTGAATCAATTAGGATAACGGGGCCTTTTGTGAATCAATTAATACAACGGGCTTTGGTTCCCCACCCCCCACTTTTTTCTTTTGTGATTAATTTAGCCTCCTATAAATTGACAATCTGTTATGACTGGCCTGCTTAATGTATGTCATTTCTCTTACTTTATGTGACGGAACTGTTCCTTTGCATTAATTTACTTCTCACGGTCTAGAAATGTTGTATCATTGTGTTAAATGAGGTTTTTCCCAATCTTAACTGACACTATAATCTAAAGCCATTTTTCTTAATGCCTTTGTGTTTTCAGTTTTTTGCATGTGTGTAATAAATCTTATAAAACTGGTGCTATTGAACTTTTTTCTAATTATCATAGAGGTTTTGTTTTCATTGCTTTCAGTTTATTTATTATTTCCAACAGAGGAGCAAGGTTCAT
>JAOTAY010000004.1:5009378-5048676 GCA_025629805.1 Erythroxylum baracoense
GCCTCCAATAGCTTCATAAGAGGATCCAACTAACAATCCTTTTATATATTTCTAAGATAATCTTTAACAATTTGGAGTTAAAAAACCTAAAAGGCGATTTGTTTACATGAACAAACATACGGATCTATCCTACAGCCTAATAGGCTTTCACCTTCGAATTAAGTTTTCGATACTTTACACTATTTCTAACATTTTATATTTATATTAACACATTTAAGAATGGGATAAATGAATAAGCAAGCAATATATACATATAAAATGTAAGTTGAAATTCAAAACTCTATTAGAATTCCCAGTTTACATATAACAAGTCGTGTCTGATATCAAGAGTTGCAATGTCATGACGTTCTAACAAGACATGAATATCATATAACAAGTTCCATTTTTCAAATAACATTACAGAAATTACAAGATAAAGTAGTGAATAAAAGTATATTGCAGAACAAGAGTTGGTATGGACAAAAATTAAATCATATCCAAACTCATCTACTTTACATACATTAACAAAATCAATCATCATTTTGAAAGGTTTAATGTGGTTCGACTGTAAAGCCTACATCCACAGCAGCATTGACATGTATAAATATGTCAAATCGTTACTGGAGTAGTTAGCATAAGAATTCAATACGCAAAAAATGCATTAATTCTCAGAAAGTGGTGTTGCTTGATATGCTACAATCGGTAGCCATAGGTAAGCCAACTCAAGCCTCTGTAACTATTTCTTATGCATCGAATAAGATCCTATTGTTAAATAGTAAACCCCTGAAAGTCTGCAACACTTTATATTTTCTATCAGCTATTCAATAATTGTTAGTATGCAAGAATTGTTGATGAATTGAAACCATCTTAGGGTTCCAAAAAGAAAAGCGTAAGATTGTTGAATTTAAGTGAACAGTTTCGAAAAGGCAAAATTGCTGATTTAGCAAATAAGTGACAGGCAGCTGCCAATACAGAAACTGGTTCCTTGGAAGTTTGACCACTCTTTGGTTTTAGATTGCAAATGTTTGGCCTTGTGCTAGGATTGTTGCTTAACTTAGTTATGAAATTATGTGATTGCATTACAACAGCCTTAAGTTGATGGTAGAAGCTTCAAAGAGTATCTAATAAACAATCCCTACCAATCAAGAATCAACCATTAATTTGTAAGTTTCTGCAGTCGAAAACATTAGCATTATGAATTTACACACGGTATCTATATGCACTAAAGCAACGGGAAGGTACTACGGTCTGTAGGAGATGACTAAATAAATCTCTGGAGTGGCTATTATCCATAATAATAAAATTATGATCATAAGCAACCATTATCTCACCATTATATTGGCATTAATGAATGCTTATGATCTTCCAATTTTATTGAAAACAACAGCAATGCAAGTTAACCAAAGTAGCTAAGTCTTAAAAAAGATTGCAGTTTAATGTTTTCAACTAAAAAGTCACCAACTCTTATTAGCAAATGACAAAACTCTAGAACTTTTCTGAATTCCATACACCACCAGTTATAGAATCATCTCTCCGTAGTGAATGAGTTACATTTTCAAGTGAGAACAGCCCATAATGCTAGACTTATACCCACCAGTAATTTCAGCGGGAACTGCCATTAATTGCCATTTTCAATGAAGAGTGAAATCAGACCACAATTCCTAATCCCTCACCCAATCGAAAACCATCAACAAAATGCAAACATAACCCCATTCTCAAACTTTATCATCCCATAGCAATCTTTATAGTAAAACAAAAACGATACAAGGTTTGCAATTGAGGTAGACAGAGTATGTTTTTACGTACTGTGGGAGAGTTGCCCGACGTCGATACACCTTCTGGAACGGGAACCGATGGGATTCGGAGTCTTGCTTCTGGTGTTGAACGTGAAAAGGTTAAAGAAAAACCCTCAATAGAAATGGAGACGATGGATGAGAAGGGAACAAATTGAACAGCACATAAAAATGAACAGAAAAAAAAACTAACCTTTCACTGGTGGGTAAGCAGGAGCGGTGCGTGAGAGAGAGGACAATGCAAAGAGCTTTTCGGCAGAACGAACGCGAGAGGGATGCGAAAATGGTTAGGTTTCAGAGTTATGGAGGGTATTTTGGACATTAATTACAACATTTTGTTTTTGTCCCTCAGACAAGAATTTGTGTACCACATAGATGAGAGGTACAGAAATTTTCTGTCCTTGTGCGTTGAAGACAGAACAAAGATAGATGTGGACATCAACCAAACGCATCCAAGGACAGAACTCTTCTGTCCTTATCCTCTGTCTTCCTGCGTGAAGACACTAACCAAACACGCAGTAATAGTCTCAACAAAACAACAATAATTAACCAGAGAAAATGACATCATTTAAATTGTTTTTGGAGTATTCTTTTTTCATTATAGGAATATATTTTTGTAGTCAAAAAGTTTTGCGTAAAAAATTTAAACATAGCTTATAGCTATAAAAAAATTTAAACATATTTTTATAGCTAAGAATTTTTGCTATGAAAAATGTTTCTACGTCACCAAAAATTATTAGCTATGAATATAAAATGTAGCCTATTCATAAATTAGCTTTTTCTATGAAAACAAATTCGGAGTAAAACAAAACATAGCTAATATTCTAAAAAAGCCCACAAACTTTTTTGTTTAAAGAGGTATTGTTTTAATAGGCTATGATTTAGAAATTTCATAGCCAAATAGTAAGATATAAATTTCAACTCGTAGCAAAAGAAAATACAACCGAAAGTAATATTTGTTATAGCAAGAAATAAGTCGTTAACGATAAAGATTAAGGGTATATGTTTTCTCACTTTTAGAGATAATTACAATTAGGATGACCGGAGTCTGGAATAATTGGAAGAGTCGATGTGATCTGTAACTTGTTGTATCCATTAAACTAAATAACATTATTTTGTAAATTTTAATCAATAGATTTATTTATTTTTTTTCAATCCTTATATTTTGAAAACTATCACTTACTCCTCTATGATATTGTTTAGCTATTAGCCAACTCCAATCGTTATATTCTGATAATTTTTCATAAAACAACATAGCATTGGATTTGTGAATCGAAAGAAAACTAATGACACATGATCAAAGGACTTTTATGATTGTTAGAATACTATAAGGAGGTGAATAATAGTTTTCAAAATATAAGAAGATCAAAATAAAAAGTTCAAACCACAAAGAGATTTATTTTAAATCTTAAATTTATTAAGAATTTTAAGTTAAATTTAAATTTTCCTATTTTGTTATTCAAGAAAACCAAAAAAAAAGTGATTTAGATTTTATGTTTCACTTTTATAATATTTATTAGTAGTTAATATTTAATATTTATTTTAATTTTTTAATGAACTAAATTATAAAATTCAAATAAAACTAATTTTAAAATAAAATATATACTAAATTAAAAAATCTTTAAATTGATAAAATTTAAATATAATAATTATTAAATAAATTATCTAAAAATTAAGAATTAAGAATATAATCGTAAATAAATATTAGTTTATAATAAATTTATTTATAATAAAATATATTTACAATAATAATTATTAAATATTATAAAGGCCTTTAAATAAAATGAATTCTTTGGTTAATTTATAGCATTAATTTATTTCTATTTTTATTTTTATTTCATTATTGTTAGTAACAAAAATATAATTATGTTAATAACAATAATAAGTAAACTTACTTAAAATTAAAATTAAAAAAACTCAAAACGACAAATTCAATTATTGTAACTGAAAGAAGTACCTTACTTCACTTGCAAAGAGGTAGCTGGAGTTGGAGTTTCAAATTATGAAAGTTCACTTTTCTTTTATCTTTTAAAAAGTGATTTGTCTAATTAGATAAAGGATCAAACTCTTGCGAGTGCTTGAACTAATATCTTTAATATTTAGCTTCATTGGTATCTTTTTTGTATGACCCACAATCATTGAAGTGAAATCAATAAGCTTCTAGATTTTAAAAATTTGAAATCAAATACGACTCTAAGTTGCACCAATCTGAAAGCGGTGCGGGCTGAATCATAAAGTGTATAGAAGTTTCTATTTTGTTGGGAACCACCGAAGTGGACCTTACGCCCAATGCGAATAGGGAACGGCTAAGAACTGTATGGAGTAAAATGTGTGGATGGAATCTGGAACGAATACTGATATGAAAAGTGCCTGAACAAAGAGCGCAAAATGACAGAGATCATGACTGAACAGGAGCCTCAGAACATTAAAGTCCATACAAAGCAATGATCTCATCCTCCAAAGTCGCATTCACGCTTACTTGTGGGCATTGTAAGCGTAAAATCTATATAAACTAGACCAAGGGCTGGAGTCCTTTACATTTACTTTATCGTCACATAAAACCTTAATCCAGCTGCTATTCCCGAAAATGGGTAATCTAGGCATTGTCATGGTTGCTCTGGCAGCCGTTCTGGTCACATTAATTTGGGAATTGCTTAAAGTTGCTGTATGGAGGCCATATGTTGTAACTAAAATGTTGGAGAAGCAAGGAGTTAGAGGCCCACCTTATAAGTTTCTTTATGGTTCAATTACTGAAGTGCAGAGACTGAAGCAGAAAGTTTCTCAGTTAGTCTTGGATATCAACTCCAATGATATCATACCAAAAGTTCTTCCTCATTATCATAAATGGTCTTCAGAATACGGTCAGTTTCTTCTCTCCTATGGTTTATATGCATGCGTCATGGCTCCATCTTAAAGTATATGATTGTTTAATTATAGCTATTAATTTCATTATAGACAACTGGTAACGAGCAACTTGGTCAAAAACATTTCAGGTAACACACTGCTGTACTGGCACGAGACCCAGCCAAGAGTTGTTATAGCAGATGCCGAGCTAGCCAAACAAATATTTTCAAATAAATTTGGGTTTTACGTCAAACCTGAGACCAGACCCTCAATAATAAAGCTCATTGGAAAAGGATTGATATTTGTGGAAGGAATGGACTGGGCAAGGCACAGAAGAATTCTTAATTCTGCCTTCTCTATGGATAAGCTCAAGGTCTCCATCTTAAGCACTCTTTTAACTTGAACAAAAGGGGCATCATTTCTAATTAACTAGGGACTATGGAGTTTTCATTTAGTAACACTATATAAAAAGACTCATTTTTTAGTATTACTGATTGAGGTAACGTAGTTTGTGCAATCTGAAATTGGTTTTGGCAGATTATGATTAAGAGAATGTCAGAATGCACCATAAAGATGCTTGACGAATGGAAAGCTCAAGCCATGGCCGCTGAAGATCCGTGTGTGAAAATCAAGATAAACGAACAATTTCATAAACTTACGGCTGATATAATCTCACATACAGCCTTTGGCAGCAGTTATGTTCAAGGAATGGAAGCCTTTAAGGCACAAAAAGAGCTTCAGAGATGCTGTGCAGCTTCGCTCACCAACATCTTTATCCCTGGAAGCCAGTGTGTACTTTGACTTGGTGTTGCATGCTTCTTCTTGTCCTAAAACTATATATCTTTGCCTGGCATCACCTAATAGGTTGTTTCTTTTCACACTTTGGCTCTTTTAGGTACCTTCCAACTCCATCCAATATTCAGATATGGAAACTAGATAGAAAACTGAAGAGGACGCTGGAGCAAATCGTAAGCAATAGATTGAAGTCCCTAGCTACTAAAAATTCAGAAGTTGATTACGGAGATGATCTACTTGGTCTAATGATTGAAGCCTCGAGAAATTCCAAAGAGCTGAACATGTATGAGATCATGGAGGAGTGTAAAACTTTCTTCTTTGCTGGGCACGAGACCACCTCCAATTTATTAACTTGGACGATATTCTTGTTGAGCAAACATCTGGATTGGCAAGACAGACTCAGAGAAGAGGTTTTCATGGCATGTGGGACTGCAATTCCTGATGCTGACATGTTAACCAAGTTAAAATTAGTAAGCTGTTCTATCAAGTTAATTAATATCAGAAAAAGGACTAACCTGACGTGTGTAATATATATATGTATCCCCAGGTGAACATGGTTTTACTTGAGTCTCTGAGACTTTATGGTCCAAGTACGGAACTTGTTAGACAGGCAACACGAGACATGAAACTTGGGAATTTGCTGATTCCGAAGAACACTTGTGTGATGATTAACATAGCCGCGATTCACAGGAACAGAATTTACTGGGGAGACGACGCAAACGAGTTTAACCCGCTAAGATTTAAGGATGGCGTGTCCAAGGCTGCCACACACCCCAATGCTTTCATCGCATTCTCTATGGGTCCAAGAGTTTGCATAGGTCAAAATTTCGCGATGCTCGAAGCAAAAACTGCGCTGGCGTTACTTCTCCAGAATTTCAGTTTTACACTTGCTTCCGAGTACAAGCATGCTCCTGTGGCCATCCTCACTCTGCAGCCGCAATTTGGCCTCCCTGTCTTTGTAAGACCTTTGCATATGTGATGTAACTAATTAATAATGTTATGTGATGTAACTAATTAATAATGTTGGCTATGATATATAATATCAGTTCCAGCTTCGGCATAATTTGTAAGGGGTAAAATTACTCCACAAGCAATGCTTTCTTTCGTTTAACATTTATTTGATGGAATTTCTAAAATCATATTGAATTAATTTTGAAAATTAAGTCAATTGCGTGCTGTAGTTTCTAGACAGCGATGGATACAGCTCCACAGAAAATTGACCATAAGCGGACATGTAAGTGACTTCCTCATCCACTACGCATGCAGATCAGGTGTGGAACATCTAGAACATGGTATAATTGGTAAGGTCTCGGCGAAGTGACTGCTAAAGGATGTCTCTTCTAATTGTGGGAATTTTGGATTTCACGGACCATACATTGACGCAACAGTATTGTGTTCAATGAAGAAAGGGACATCATGTGCGCCGAAGGATGTCGCTTGTAATTATTGATTTTTGGATTTACGTGTACGAAGTACATTCACGTTTCTCGAACAATACATGAGACACGTGGAGGCTGATTTGTCAAAATTTGTTGGCGAGGCGAAGAGCTTACAGCTTCCGCATTATATCTGAAAAGACAGATGGAGAATGTGTTATTCAAGACTATATCCTATTAAATGTTGGTTCCTATATAAGTGAATTTAGTTAGGAAATGTGAACTAGAGATAACAAATAATTGAATATCTAAAGTAACTGTAACTTGGGTAAGTAGGTTAATATTTACAAATCTCCATATATGAAGTTGGGTAACCATTTTTGAAAAAAAGGAAGACGAAAAAAATATATTCCTCTTATTATTCATTGAAAGCAGAAACGAATATATATAAAGAGAATCTATCCTTATAATTGAGCTATTCTACTCCTATAATTAAGCTATTCTAATATGGACAATTACAATATTTACTCCATCAATCTCAGGATATAATTAAATTTTATAACACTCCTTTTCAAGTTAGAGAGTAAACACAAAAATCTCCCAACTTGCATTTCATTCTAGAAAAAGCTTCTTTCCCTAATAGTTTAGTGAACACATCGACAAGTTGTTTAGTTGAAGGAATATATTCAGTTGTGACTGAACCATCTTGAATATTGTCACGAATAAAGTGACAATCTATTTCTGTGTTTGGTTCTTTCGTGAAATACTAGATTAGATGTAAAGTGTAGGGTTGCTTTGTTCTCACAATACAACAATGTTGGCTTTGGATGTAATATTCGCAAATCTTTTAACAGTGATAGTAACCAAGATAACTCACAACATGTACTAGTCATAGCTCTATATTGAACTTTTGCTGAGGATAGAGAAATAGTCTTATACCTTTTTGTCCGCCATGAAACGAGAGAAGATCCTAGAAAAACACAACAGCCTGTAGTTGATTTTCGGGATACCGAGCAACCTTCCTAATCAGAATCACAAAAAGCACACAAAGATAACCCTTTTTGTGAAGGGAAAAACAAACCTTGACTTGGATTATTCTTTAAATAATGTAATACACACATGATAGCTTCCATATGAGGTTTGTGTGGAGCATGCATGAATCTGCTCAATATATGAACTAAATAGATGATATTTGGACGAGTAGTACTATAAATACTTTTACATTGCCCAAATCTTTAATCCATAAATGATTATGCATAAATTGTTTAAGACCAAATATGGTGACAGGATCATTACCAATTATGAGAATGTCATCGACATATATTAATAAAGTTGTAAATGATTTGCCTTTCCTACATGTAAACAATGAATAATCAACTTTGGACTAAATAAATCCAACATTTTGAATAGTGGTAGAGAACTTGGAAAACCATTGATGAGAGCCTTGTTTTAATCCATATAAGGCTTATCGAGGTGACATACAAGATTTTCCCCCGTAGTTGAAAACTAGGAGGAAGAGACATATAGACTTCTTCAAAAAGATCACCATGAAGAAAAGCATTATAAACATCAAGCTAATAAAGAGACCGATTTTGAGCAACTGCCAAAGTCAATAAGCTGTCACAACCTGAAACGAACGCGTGACCGACACGTGAGACCCTAGATTCTAAACCCTAAATCACACGTAAGCCTACCACTCGCGACAAAATAAATTCGAACCCCAAGAATGCAACAAGTCGATACAATAAAATAACAATAGTGCACGCCAGAAATAAGTTTTACAACTCATGAAATCCATCACTACGGATGCTACAATACAAGATAAATGAAAATAAAGAAAGAATATACACAAACGTAGGTAGGCCGTAGCGGACACGTCACGGGAGTCACTGCTGCGAAGCTGGTGGTAACTGACCTGAAAAAATAAAATTGAGGGGAGTCAGACCTCGCTGATTAAGGTCACACCATCTTATGATAACTAATGCTATGCGTACAGTCATGCATGAATATCAAAATACATACACATCATGCTATACATTCAATCACATCAACACAAATAAATTGTTGGAAGAATATTTGTAGCACCTTAATCTCCAAGGGTAAGCCCTCATTACTCTAAACCTCGAATGATTGCGGGGAGCTATGCGTCACCAACGACCCAGCCATGCTCCTATACTCATATAGCCGTAAGGCTCTCTTAATCCAAAGGGCCTATGGGAAGCTAAGCATAACCAACAGACCAACCCTTGCTCAAAATCTCCAAAGTCATAAGCATCACAAATAAGGTTTCGATCGGGAGAGAAGCATCAACTAGGATCGACCTATAATATATCTCAATATCATAAACAAAACAACTCTCATAGTCATAACTAGTGAAAGATGTTGAAGAATTTAATTTGGATCCTTTGATCCCAAACAAGCAAGTTTCATAAGATTTTCTTCCACTGTAATCAAAGCAGCCATGAAGCAAACTGATTAAAGATTAAAAGCTATGAATGCAACTAAAAGAAAATACAGATGAAATATTCTTCCCATGTTTATCATCAAGCTGTAATTCGCATTACAAAAACTTCCATTGTTATTGATTAGCTAGGACAAAAAACATATGGTTAGTTCTGGCATACAAAAGATTCGTTAATTAGAGTTCGATATCATGCCCCATTAAACTACAGATTACGCAGTAGAACAAAAAGGAGTATGAACATTCTTGATGCTATTATTGAAGAATTCCTACTTTCACATCCAAACTTCTGAAGCAATCATAAAGGCTTGTGAGTGAAAGAAGTCTCCTTCAGGTAAGCTGATTCCTAACTATGAAAATCTACGGGGATAAACATCGGAACTTTTTCACATACATGAAATTGTTTTTTTGCAGCTAGGAAAACCAAAAAATTCATATGTAGAATGTCAATTAGCACATATGCATGTGGTTATGCATTGCTATGCACTGTCATCTATACCAACATTGAACAATATTCATTTGCTGGTACAACTACGGTAACAGTAGGTCGGTATGAACTTACCTGATAACTGAACTCGTCTGTTCGAACCTTCTAATAGGGTCCTGCTCTAGCTATACCTAGTAAATCGAAAGAAAAATATCTCAATCGGTGCTAATTAGGAGTTATTGGGCTCAAATAACAATTTAGGTATAATCTGAATTGCCTAACCAGTCCATTTATGAAATTCAAAAATTTCTCTTGTTCTCGCCTAAATGTTATGTTATTTTTAATTCACAAATCGTTGAAAATACAATTATGTTTCTTTAGAGAAAAATGATTAGTATTTTTTTTAGAATTTTTAGAAATTTTTTCCACAAAGGTGACTAAAATGGTCGCCAAAACAGTACCTCCGATGATTAGAATATTCCTCCGGTCATCGAAAAATCTTCAGTATCAGAATTTAACAATTTTTATACCAAATGAAAGCTTTTGATGAGTAGACACAACTTTCTACAAATCAACATACTCAGATTCTCAACATATTTGAACGAATTAAAGAAAAACAAGCTGAAATCCTAACATCTTTTTCCATTAATAGGCAGCGATTCGGGTGGTGATCGGTGATGAGACCATGGGTCTTTTGTTCCTGATGTTGAGACGAGTCGAATGGTGGTGGTGACCGGTAACAACCACCGAAAGCGATCGATCGACGATTGAAGTTTTTCGTCAATTTTTTTCATAAGTTTTTGCTACGATTTCGACGATGATAATGATTGAAATGGGAATGGTTGTGACAGGCTCGTCAAGAGGAAGAGATTGGTATATAAAACTAACCGGTTTGAGTCACCAGCGGTGAAGAATGGTTAAATAGAGGGAATTCGTGAATAGTAGCTTTTGAGAGGGTTAAAAATGAAAATATGAGAAAATGGAGAAAAAGAAGAAGTTGTCTTTTATATATATATATCATTCGAGACGGTACATAAGCAACGTACTATAACCGTTTTAGTAGTAGGTGAAAAACTGTCATAATAATTGATACCTTCGAGTTGTGTATAACCTTTGCAACTGTGTATGCTTTATAGCATTCAACAGAACCATCTGATTTGTCCTTGATTTTGTATGCCCAACAGCAACCAATAACCTGCACTCCAGGAGGAAGAGACGTGAGAGACTGAGTATTGTTGGCCTCTAAAGCAGCTAACTCATATTGCATTGCTTCTTGCCAACGAGGTTAAGAAGCAGCTTGATCATAACATATAGGCTCGACATCATTAGTAACAGTAGTAATAAATAAACGATGTTGTGGTGAGTAACAGTCATAAGAAATAAAATTGCGGAGATTATAAGATATACCTTTATTTGGAAAAGATTATGAGGGTGACAATGAGTTGGGAGACGTCACTTGATTGCAAATATGGTCATGAAAAGTTGCAGGAGGAAAGTGAGGTCATTGAGAATGACGCAAGGGGGCTGGTGGTGGTGAAGTAGTAGAAGAGGCAAGGATGGGTTCCACAAATGTTGGGTGAATGGATGAAGGATTCTCTCAAGCAATAGGATCTGTGATAGCAATAGGTAGGATAGAATCAACGGTTAGTGTGGAAGTGGTAATGGATTCATAAGGAAAGATATCCTCATGGAAATTAACATCACAGTTAGTGAAGACTCGGTGAGTTTCAATATCATATAATTTGTAAGCTTTCTGGCCAACAGGATAACTAAGGAAAGAGCAACATGTGGCACGAGGAGCAAGCTTATGAGAAACATAAACATTGGTAGCATATGTAAGACACCCAAAGACTAAGGTAAGAATAAGAAGGAATTTTACCATAAAGTCACTCAAAGTAACGGTAGGGCCATAGGCCGACATGGTCCACCCGTGGGTCGAGCCAAAATCGGGTTGGGCCAAATTTGACATCCCTACTTAACATAGGATTTTTGTGAACATTAGATGACTCGGTAAAGTCAATATTTAACCATTTAAGAATTTGATGAAACTCAAAGAAGGTTTTGGACCATTTAGAGATGGAAGTTCGCTTGGGGCCTGACCCAAGTTGATTAAGCCTCAAGCTGAACCTCGGGCCCCTTTTTTTGAAAAAGTAGAACTTTAAGTTAAGGTCGAATTGTTCAGGCCCGGCTTGGCCTAAGGCCTAACACTTACAAACGAAATAACTTCATTTTTGCATTTTTAATTTTAAAAAAAGTTTGAACCAGGCCGATGTAGATTCGAGCCATCTCCATCCTTATAACCATTTTAGGTTTAATCTCTCGAAATGCAACCCCCACTATATGGATTTCACTCACCAACTATTATGGCACAGAAAACACTAGGTAATGCTCATTTACAAAGCCACAAAGTATAGCAACAAGCAGATTATTGCCCGCACCATTTTATGGTAAAGAAATGAACATGTCACCTTGACTTTTGAGAAGGAGTTTGAGTAAGGCTTAGTTTATCAACTGATAACGTTAAATCCACTAAAATTATCTTTAAAATATCAATTTGTTTTTATTTAATGGAACCATAGACGAGAGTTTTAAGTTTTTTTTTCAATTTCAGATTAAAAAAATAGTTTTTGTAATGTTAAAATTTTTTTAACACTAACAAACATTATATTTTAAATCAAACTTTTGTAAAAAATGTTTGAGTTAAAATTATTCATTTTAATTAAAATATAATTTTATATTTATTCTATTTAAGTATAATCATAATAATTTTATAGATATTAGTAACTAATTCACCTTATCTAAAAATTTGTTAAGTCAATTTAAATAAAAATGAATAATTTTCTTCGTTACTTTTTCAATCTAATTGTATTCATGAAAGACCACTGCCTAATAAAAAAGTTTAATCACTTAATCATTAGGTTAAGGTTTACAATGTAGTTCAATGAAAATAAATTAATGAAATAGTCCTTTTCACAAAATTCAATGGAAATAAATTAATGAAATAGTCCCCTTCTCATCTATAAAATTTTATAAATCTAATTTTACTGTTAAGATTTATCTTGACTAATTATTTGACATTAACTCCTTTGTTTTGAATTTATTTTTGTGCTTAAATATGGAAATTGATGTTTGTTTTATTTTAGGAGATGAAAAGTAGAGATTGCATCAAATTGAGACTCTATTGATGATAATGACAAATTGGATAAAGTGAAGAGATTCATGCAGTAGATAAGGCTAATCACTTGAAGAGTTGGAATTTGACTGGAAGACTTTGCCTTATCCTTATCATGAAGAGGTTTGATTTTGAATTCGTTTTAGATATACATCTTTACAAGTTAAAGTTAGATTAGGATTAGATTAGAAAACCCTATAAAAGGGGCGTTTCTCACAACAGAAAAGAGTTCTCAATTCTTACATTTTTTGTAATTCTTAGTCTTTCTTTTATTTTTGTTATTGGAGCAAAAGCCACGTGTGGCTAAAATCATCGTTTTAATTCAAGGGGATTCAATACTCTGATTGTAACTTTGTGAGGTTTTGTGTTTCAAACTTTTATTCACATTTTAATTCAAGTATTTCTTGTTTTGAGTTCTTATATTTCATGAATGATAGATATTCGATTAATCTGATAATTTAATTTAATATTAATTATTCTATCGCTATCCAAGAATTCAGTGATCCGTAATTGTCATGAAATATTGGTACAAGAATTCAGTGATCCATAATTAATCCTAGTATCTAACTCTCAACAAGTAGGCCGTGGTCAGGCTAGGGCATTCACTCTCAACCCTCAAGATGCACAGGCTTCCAATGCAGTGGTATCAGGTATCATTCTCATATGTGGAATAGAAGCTATGGTTTTGATAGATTTAGGAGCGACTCACTCTTTCATGTCGCCCAACTTTACTATGAGGTTAAAAATAGCATCGAATAGGATGGATGAATCTTTATCAGTATATACAGCTCTGATTGATGTCATAGAGGTAAATTTGATCTACTACTCATGTCCCGTGGAGATTATTGGTAGCGAATCTTATGGTATTGCCAATTATGAATTTTGATGTAATACTAGGAATGGATTATTTATCCCATCATTATGCTACCTTGGGTTATAGAAAAAAGAAAGTGATGTTTAAGATTTCAGGGGACATAGAGTTTATCTTTAAGGGGGATAGAAAAACTACCCCTTCCAATATAGTTTCAGCAGTAGTGGCCAACAAGATGCTCAAACAAGGGTGCCAAGGATTTTTGACCTTAGTCAGGGATTTAGCTGTAGAGGGCATCAGTCTCCAAAGCATTTCGGTAGTTCGGAAGTTTCCAGATGTGTTTTCTGAGGAGTTACTAGGGTTACCCCTAAAGCGAGAAATTGAATTTTGTATTGACGTAGTACCTGGTATAGCTCCGATTTCTATACCACTATACAGAATGTCACCTGCATAATTAAAGGAATTAAAGAAGCAGTTACAAGATCTGTTAGATAAAGATTTTATCAGACCTAGCGCTTCTTCATGGGATGCACCGGTACTATTTGTGAAGAAAAAGGATGGTTCTCTCTAATTGTGTATTGATTATCGACAGTTAAATAAGGTGACTATCCGTAACAAGTATCCACTACCTTGAATTGACGATTTATTTGACCAACTTCAAGGTGCTAAGTACTTTTCTAAGATATTGATATAAGATCAGGATACCATCAGCTAAGTATCAAAGGGGATGATGTGTCTAAGGCTACCTTCATGACTCGGTATGGTCATTATGACTTTTTAGTAATGTCTTTTGGCTTTACAAGTGCTTCAGTAGCTTTTATGGATCTAATGAATAGAGTATTCAAGCAATTCTTGGATAGGTTTATGGTTGTTTTTATTGATGACATTTTGGTGTATTCGTGGACAGATAAGGAGCATGCCAAACACTTAAGATTGGTATTGTAGACACTTCGAGAACATCAACTATATGCCAAGTTCTCAAAATGGGAATTCTGGCTTAAGAGTGTTGCATTCTTAGGACACATGATATCTCAAGGTTTAATACAAGTGGACCTGAAGAAGGTAAAAGTTGTGATGAATTAGGAACAACCCAGGACCGTGAAAAAGGCACGAAGTTTTTTCGGGTTAGCAGGTTACTATCGAAGATTTGTTCAAAAAGTTTTTAAGATAACAGTCCCGTTGACCAGATTGACGCAAAAGCAATATCCAATTTATTTGGTACAATGCTTGCGAGGAGAGTTTTCAAAAACTGAAGGAGTGTTTAACTTCAGCTCCAATATTAACTTTACTAATAGAAGGTAAAGGATTTCAATTATACAGTGACGCTTTGAGAGTTAGTCTTGGATGTGTATTGATGCAAAATGGTAGGGTGATTGCTTATGCTTCAAGGCAACTGAAGAAACATGAACAAAATTATCCTACGCATGATTTAGAGATGGCAGCAGTAATCTTTGCTTTAAAGATTTGATGACATTACTCGTATAGTGAGACATGTGAGATTTTTACGGATCAAAAGAGTCTAAAGTATATATTTCAGCAAAAGATCTAAATCTTAGGTAAAGAAGGTGGATGGAATTACTAAAAGATTATGACTATACGATCCAGTATCATCTAGGGAAGGCAAATGTCGTGGCAGATGCTTTAAGTAAGAAATCCTTAGGTAGTTTGGCACATATTGTAATAGAAAGGAGAATTTTGACCAAGGAGTTGCATGATTTGATGGATCAAGGTACTTAGTTTTAGATTTCAGATGCAGGAATATTACTAGTCAGCATTAGGGTGTAGTTAGTATTATTGGACAGGATTAGGATCACCCAAAGTCAAGATCCTAAATTTCAACAACTTATTTATGACATTTAGGAAGGACGACGTGCAAATTTTGAAATTTATAAAGAAGGCGTCCTCAGAATGAATGGGAGACTATGTGTTCCAGGTATAGAAAACTTGAAAGAGGAAATTCTAGAGGAAGTGCACTATGCTGCATATAATGTGCGTCTAGGTTCCACCAAAATGTACCATAATATTAAAGATATGTACTAGTGGGACGGTATGAAGAAAGATGTGGCTGAATATGTATCTAGATGCTTGATGTGTCAAAAAGTAAAAGTTGAGTATCAAAAGCCCTCAGGTAAGCTACAACCACTGCCAATTCCTAAATGGAAATGGGAGAGATCAAGATGGATTTCGTGATTGGCCTACCTTATACAAGAACTCCATGTGATTCAATCTGGGTGATTATAGATAGATTGACGAAATTAGCACATTTTTTACCCGTGAAGACTACTTGCTCGGTGTCTAAGCTTGATCAAGTTTATATTGATCGAATAGTGTTCCTCTATGGAGTACCTGTATTGATAGTTTCAGATTAGGGATCGCAGTTCACATCTCAGTTTTGGAAAAAATTACAGGAGGCGTTAGGCACTTAGTGGATTTTAGTATGGCATTTCATCCTCAGACTGATGGACAGTCTGAAAGGACAATTCATACTTTAGAGGATATGTTGAGGATGTGTGTGATAAATTTTGGCGATAGTTGGGATTGACACTTGCCTTTGATTAGGTTCGCTATAATAATAGCTACCACAGTAGTATTGGGATGACACTATACGAGGCATTATATTGATGAAAATGCAAGTCACCGATGTGTTGGGAGGAGGTAGGTGAGAGGCAGTTGGAGTGCCCAAGATTAATCAAAATCACATAAGAGTATATCCCATTGATCAAGAAAAGGCTAGAGATGGTTGTCAGTAGACAGAAGAGTTATGTTGATCTGAAGCGTAAGGAAGTGAAGCTTCAAGTCGGAGATTTTGTATTCCTTAAAGTATCTCCAATGAAGTGTGTGATGAAGTTTGGAAAGAGAGGAAAATTGTCTCTAAGGTATATTGGACCTTAGGAGGTAACTGAGAGGGTTGGAAATGTGGTATATCGATTGGCATTACCTTTGGACATGGCTCAAGTCCATCCAGTATTCCATATTTCTATGCTTTGCAAGTACATTCCCGGCTCTTCCCATGTAATCCAACCGTAGAGCATGGAATTGAGCGAGAATTTAACCTACAAGGAGGAGCCAGTTGCTATCGTAGATTTGCAGGTGTGACAGCTTCGATCAAAACAAATTTCCATGGTTAAGGTGATATGGAGGAATGGTCGCATTGAAGAAGCTACTTGGAAGACAGAGCGAGAGATAAGATAATTGTATCTATACTTATTTCCTTAATAAATCTTATTATAAAATTTGAGGACAAATTTTTTGTAAGGGAGAGAGAATGAAACATCCCGTGTGCTATATAGATAAGAGACTTCTTTTTCTTTTCGCCATGTTCTCATAATTTCATTTTAACCCCTCTCAAAAGTTACTATTCGCGATTCTCTCTCTAACCATGCTTCACTGCCAGTGACTCAAACATGTTAGTGTTATATACCAATCTCTTCCTCTTGACGAACCCATTACAACCATAACCATTTTAGCCACCATCATCATCGATCCGTCGCTTCTAATGGTTGTTGCCGGTCACCACCACCACAATTCGACTCGTCTCAAAGTCAGGAACAAAAGCCTCATGGTCTTGTCGCCAGCCGCCCCTTGGATCACTGCCGATTGACGAAAAAAGAGGTTAGGGTTTCGATTCGTTTTTCTTCAATTCGTTTAAATCTGTTGAAAATCTGAGTATGTTGCTTTGGAGAAAGTTGTTCTACTCATTAAGAGCTTTCATTTGGTATAAAAATCGTTGAATTATAAGACTGAATTTTTTTTGATGATCGGATGGAATATTCCGGTAACCAGAGGAATATTTCGGTAACCAGAGGAATATTCCGGTGAGCGGAAGTACTGTTCAGGCGACTTTTTTGGTCACTTTTGTAAAAAATTTATAAAAATTTTAAAAATTATGCTGATCATTTTTCTCTAAAGAACCATAGTGAGATTTTCAATGGTTTGCGAATTAAAAATCACAGAACATTTAGGCGAGAATAGGAGAAATTTTTGAATTTCATAAATGGACTGCTTAGGTAATTCGGATGATACCTAAATTGTTATTTGAGTCCAATAACTCCTAATTAGCATTGGTTGAGATATTTTCTTTCAATTTACTAGGTATAGCAGGAGCGAGACCCCTATTGGAAGGTTCGGATAGACGAGTTCAGTTACCATGTAAGTTCATACCGACTTAATATTACCATAGTCATACCAGCAAATGAATAATTTTCAATGATGGTATCGATGACAACATGTAGCAATGCATAACTACATTTATAAGCATGTGTGTGTGTGTGTAACAAACATGTATACACAGTAATCTATACCCGTTTTAGTATAATCCTTTATATCGAATTAACTAAGTGGATATGTTAGGTTGGGTATTGCATATATGCATTGGTCATTGCATAACTGAATGTTTACTTGAAAATTGCATGCTTAATAATTTGATATGTATTATTACGTTCGATTGTGGGGAAGAAAAGATCTATAGGTCGTGCCACCTGATGGGTATGCATCAGGACCAGATGTGTACTGGCTATGAGTATAAGAGTTGTTTGTTATGATATTGAGATATGTTATGGGCCGATCCTGGTTGATGCTCAGCTCCTGACAGACCCTTATTTTTTATGTTTATGACTTTGGATGCTTTGAGCAAGGGCTAGTCTGTTGGTGATGCTTGGCTCCCCACAACTCCTTTGGATTAAGAGAGCCTTACGGCTACATGAGTATAGGAGTATGGCTGGACTGTTGGTGATGCATAGCTCCCCATAGCCATTCAAGGTTTAAAGTTGTGAGGGCTAACCCTTAGAGATTAGGGTCCTACAGATATTCTCCCCCATAATTTATTTGTGTTGTCAATATGATTGGATGTATTTTGGTATTCATGCATGACTGTGTTCGTAACAATGGGTATCGTAGGACGGTGTGAGTTTACTCAACGAGGTCTGACTCCCCTCAACTTTATTTTTCTGGTCAGCTACCATCAGCTTAGCAGCAGTGACTCCCGTGACGTGTCTGCTGCGACTTACCTACATTTGTGTATGTTCTTTCTTTATTTTCATTATATTGTGTTGTAGTGTCCGTAGTGACATGATTTATTGAGTTGTAAAACTTCTTTTTGACTCGCACTAATGTTATTGTATTGTATGAAGTTGTTGCGTTCTTAGGTTTTGAATTTGTTTTGTCGATAATGGTAGGCTTACGTGTGATTTGGGATTTCGAACCTTGGTCCCACGTGCTGATCACATACCTATTTTGGGTTGCGATAGAATATGACAAATTTTGTGATATGTGAAAAGTACACTTTACTATGGTGTTTTCTATAAAAAAGATGGAGACTACAAGCTAGTTGGTTTTTGTGACAGATTATGTAGGTGATCATAATACTTGATGTTCAACCATAGGGTATGTTTTCATATTAGGAGAAGGGTCAATTTTATGGTGTGGTAAGAGAGAACAAAGTGTGTCTTTATCCACAATAAAAGCAAAATATGGAGCAGTAGAATTGACAGTTTAAGAAAGTATGTGGCTTATATAGTTGCTAACGGATCTTCATTGTCTAACAGATTATACAATTATATTGCGATAATTAGTGAACAATATGCTTGGCATAGAATCCAATTTTACATACAAGGACTAAACATGTGGTAATTCATTATCATTTTATTAGATAGAAATTTTTGCAAGAAGAAATCAAATTGAAGAAAGTCAAGACATAATATCAAGTTGCATATTTATTTACTAAAGGCTTGAGTGATAACAAGATTAAGAATTTTTTTCTATAAACTCAGCATGATGAGAAGGACATAGGTTGGTATTGAGGGGAAGTGTTGAACTACGACATCGGCTCATGTGACTATTTTATTTGGCTGTTATTGAGTCAATACTATTGAGATTATGTCTCAAAGTCTATTTTCTACTTCTTAGCAGTTAGTTGAGTCCAAGTTAATAACAATATTAACTAGAATTATGGCATCATGGTCACTTCTATAAGCCTATATAAAAGCTACTTTAGTCAATAATAAAATGTGTTCTTAAATTTTGTCTTTCTTAATTGGAGATATATTTATGAGTTGTGTTATTTTACTACTTGATCTACCTTTAAGTGCATCCTTTAGTGATGACTGCTATTAAAGCATGAAAGAAGCCATTGATTACGATAGATTTATTTAAGTGCTATTGTCGAGGACATGCACTTTTTTAAAATAAGTCCATTGTTAACTATAGACCCCAAAACAATGGTGAACTATTCTTGCTAACAATTTGCTTGAATTTGGGGTTTGAAGCAATGAATTACACATAATGTCCCAATCATTGTGTTTACACATATCTAGCGTAGATAGCACATTTGCATGTAGTATTTGTAATAAATATATAGACAAAGGATCTAAGATCCCTCCAAAGCCTCATATGATAAGAAAATATCATAAACAAATCAGAACACTCACTTTTTATATTAATAAGAATTTTAAATGTATTTTCACAAAGGTGTGAATAATTTGAACAGCTCCCTTTTTGTAATAGACTTAGGAACACAAAATAAGAAAACTCACTTATTAACTTCTTGAACATTTATACATTAAAAATATTATAAAGAAACAAAAAATTGAAAAGAAAGAAATCGAAATAAAATTGGAAAAAATATTATATCGTTTAACATGGAGTGAAGAGGGTCTCTTTAACACCTTTTTCCTCATCAAAATTATTTTAAAAAGATTTATCTGAGTCATTCTATTTATAAGTGGTAATGTACAATCTTGAAAAAAGATCCTTAACATCATTTTTTTTCCTTGTCAAAATTCTTTTAAAAAATTTTATCATGATAAAAAAGAAAATAAGCTTATTTAACTTCGTTTGGTTAGTTTATTTTTAATTAATTATAAATTTTGAAATTTGAAAATTTTAGTTTGATAGTAAAAAATAGAACTAAGTTTTTTTTTACATATTTTATACAAATACTTTTTTATTTGATTTTGGAAAACTTGACTTTTTAAAATTCTTCTTAGAAGCCAATTTACTTTGTAAGTTATTTTAGAGCATATCTTTTCTCAATAACCATCTTTTCAAAATAAAAATTTGAGAAAGATATAATTCAAAATAGTAGAAATAAAAAAAACAAAAACAGAGATTGATTTTTTGTGAATCATTAACTCCTTTATTTTTAAAATTAGGGTTCACAATGTTCTAAATATGAACTATTTGGAAAAAGAAAACAGGAAAATTATTGGTGAAAATGGAAGGAAAAGAGAAATTTCCACTTCATACAACTGCTAATATTATATGTAGGCATCTGACTCGCCCAAAACAGTGCCCGGAAAAGGAAAAGAATCGCTCAAAACTCCCCTACATGGATGTTTCCTTCTCCTAGCTAACGTTAAGATCAAATTAGATGCTGTAAGCCCAGCGGTTCGTGCTTAGTCCAACAGTATCATCGTAGTCCAAATCTAACCACACAAGTTAAAAGAAATTTTCTTATGCTTGTAAGCCTATAATTTTTAAAAGGGAAAAAAAGAAAGAAAAGAACGTTTCTTTTTGTTCTTTTCTAAAGCAGTAGCTTATATAGTTTTAGCACTTGTGTGCAATGCCACCAATGAAGCATAGATCCCGTCGTGGATGTTGATTAAAGAGTCATGGCTGCCTTTCTCTGCAATGACTCCATTTTTGACTACTGCAATTAAATCTGCATTCCTGATGGTGGACAATCTATGTGCTATGACTATTGTTGTCCTAGTCACCATAACTCTATCTAGTGCATCTTGGACCACTCTCTCGGATTCAGCATCCAATGCACTCGTAGCTTCATCCAATAGCAATAATTTTGGATTTTTTACGATGGCACGAGAAATGGCTACTCGCTGTTTCTGTCCTCCAGACAATTGAACTCCTCTTTCTCCTACCATAGTGTCATAACCCTGCAATTTGTCGTACCATGTTAATAAAAAAAAAAAAAGATAGAAATCTTACTATAGTATCATTTTTCGAGTGCTAGAAGTTTGCTTGTTTTACCAAGTAAATATGTAGCCGTTTACCTGTTGTAGACCAGAAATGAACTTGTGGGCATTGGCCAATTCTGCTGCAGCTATGATTTCAGCCTCAGTTGCATTTCCTCCTTTCCCATAGGCAATGTTGGCCCGGATCGTGTCATTAAACAAAGCAGGTTCTTGACTTACCAGTCCCATTTGTTGTCTTAACCACCTTAATTGAAGCCTTTGAATTTCAGTCCCATCAAGTGTGATAGTACCAGAATCCGGATCATAAAATCTTTGCAGCAACGCGATTACTGTTGATTTTCCACTACCACTTTCTCCAACAAGAGCCACAGTCTAGGAAAAATTATCATAAATGGATTCTGATATCATTTCGACTGATGGTTCATCATTTTCAACAATGTTATGCACTAGTTGCTCAAAACAAACATAGGACATTAAACATCGGACAGGACATACCTTGCCAGAACGAATAGTCAAGTTAATGTCCCGGAAAATTTGAATATCTGGTCTAGATGGATATCTAAAGCTCACATGGTGAAACTCAACTTCTCCAGTTACAGTTTCTGGTATTAATCCTGATTCGTCACTTGGATCTATTTTCGACTTGCGGTCTATGAATGAAAAGACTGAAGCAGTAGCCGCCTTCGCTTTAGAAGTATCAGGAGCAAGGCTGCTTGAATGAGAGACTCCTATGGCTGCCATAGTTAAAGCAAAGAAAACCTGCAAACCAAGTATCAGTATCAATGTCACGAAGAGGCTAATTTTGAACTCCAATTGTTTGAAGAGAAGAGTTGTTAGTTGTTATATAAAGTGTATATACCCACCTGGAAAACATCTGAGAATGTTGTATGACCGCTCTTTACTAGCTGAGCTCCAGCGTAGAAGCTAGTTGCATAGAAAGAGAAAAGAAAGAATGATGATAGTCCAAATCCACAGCCACTAATTAGTCCCATCCTCACTCCTGTCTTCATGGGGCCTTCACATTTCTTTTCATATAATTGCATCACCTTCTCTTCTGCACAGAAAGAGGCAACTGTTCTTATACTTCCAACTGCATCATTGGCTACTTGGCTTGCTTCCTCGTACATTTTCTACGGGCAAAATAAATTTGCATCCATTAAGGAATTAAGATGATCAATCAAAAAGTTACGGAATTATCATCCAGCGACCTTTAGAATTCCCATGAATGTCAAAAGCTACTTTGAGTTCAGTTCTTGGAAAAAGAAACAGCTTTAATAGATATTTTAAATTTTCCCAGCAATGAAAGCAGGGTAATCAACTTTATGACATACCTTTGCATCTGCACTGAATCCTTTCATGAACTTTACTTGAATAAGCCCATTCATGCCTACCAGAGGGACTATAGCAAGGATGATCAGTGCTAATTGCCAACTCGCGCTGAAAGCAATGATTAAAGCTGCTATAGCCGTCGCAATGTTTTGAACCATTTGGGCCAGTGCATCTCCCACAAGGCCACGAACAGATGCTGCATCTGCTGAGAGCCTCGCACCGATTGCACCACTTGAATGTTCAGGCTCGTCAAACCAACCAATCTCCATGTTAACCACCGTCTCAAAGCATATTGACCTGATCCGCTGGATTAACTTATTCCCAGCCACTGAAAACAAATATGTTCTGATTGGACTAAGAACAAATGTTGCTATGCCAAGGATCAGAAACATCAGTGCCCAGAACCTTGAGTCCTTTCTCAGCTCATCTGGTGGTTCAAAAAATGTTTTTATTGCTTTGGAAATTAATATGCCATAAATTGGCAGTATCGTGCCATTCAGAGAAGCTGCAATAGCTCCAAATATAAGAATTGGAAGTTCTGGCTTGTTCAGGGAGGCAAGGCGTCGAATTGGAACCTCCGGGGGTTTTATACTAGGCGGAGAATTTTCTAAATCTTCCATGTGGTCATTAGGGGCATCAAGCCCTGTAGGTAAACCAAAAGAGACAGAGAAGGAGTGTCTACTGCTGTTATTTCTTGATGATCCACGACTTATTGATCGCAACAATGACCTTCTTTGGCTAGAATGTCTGAATGATTCCGTGGTAATTTCAGATTTGTGATTTACCTGAGCTGCATGTTCTGACTCTTTGTTAAGTTCTTGTAACCTTATGAGCTGAGAATACGCACCATCAGGGTCCTCGAGAAGTTCTGTATGTGAGCCTAATTCATCGACCAAAAAAGTTTTAGCATGTTTCTCATATTTTATTACCCCGTTCTAAGGCATTAATGATATTTTCATTCTTCCTGATATTAACTTTTCTGTTATAACTAGAAATTTCCGCAAAACTAATTTTTCCCAACTTCCCAAGTGGATAATCTACACCAACATATCATAAGGCTGTTTCAGACATGTCAAGAGTTAGAAATCAGACAACTTATTGACAGAAAAGTCCGGTTTTAAGGAAGTATGCCAAGACCGTAAGACGAGACAATATACAGAAGAACGGCAATAGGCATCAACTTGTCACATTTTCCTAATTTTGATAGTAAAGGTTACCTTTTTCAACAATCTTTCCTTGATGGATGACAGCAATCATATCAGCATTTCTCACAGTGGTCAAACGATGGGCAACAATAACTGTAGTTCGATTGACCATTATCCTATCTAATGCCTCTTGCACTACCCTCTCAGATTCTGCATCAAGTGCACTTGTAGCTTCATCTAAGAGTAAAATCCGAGGGTCCTTCAAGATTGCTCTGGCTATTGCGATTCTTTGCTTCTGGCCACCAGAAAGTTGAGTGCCATGCTCACCAACCATAGTTTCAAGCCCCTGAATCATTGCAAAGCCAAAAAGAGATGTAAATAGCATAATCATAGAGACGAAGTCATTATTACTTCAGAACCAATTGTGAAAATGGAGAAACTTTAGAACCTGGGGTAATTTGTCAATGAATTTTGCAGCATTGGCAAGTTCAGCAGCTGCTCTTATCGCTTCAACAGTTGCGCTCTCTTTCCCATATGCAATGTTATCCTTGATACTGGAAGTAAACAACACAGGTTCTTGGCTGACAAGACCAATTTTTCCCCTAATCCATTTAAGCTGCAAGTCTTTGAGGTTAAGACCATCAATGAGCACTTCACCAGCTTGTGGATCATAAAATCTCTCTATCAGACTGATCACTGTTGATTTCCCGCTTCCACTATGCCCAACCAAAGCTGCAGTTGTACCACTTGGAATGAGAAGAGAAAAATCACAAAATATTTGCTCATCCGGTCTGGCAGGATAACTAAAATAAACATTCTTGAACTCTATATCTCCACGTATGTCATCCAATGTTCTTCCACTTGTATCATAAGCATCTATCAGTGGCCTCCTATTGATAGTCTCAAACATCTTATATGCCGCAGCTTGACCGGCACCGAACGCACTCATACATGGAGATGCTTGTCCCAAGGACCTGCAAACTCCGTGTCAAAAGTGCAGGACTGAAGAAATATTGATTTATGAAGAAACAAATGCATAAATTCAGTGAAGAAGAAAGTATGTGCTGTGTGCGCAGTGTTTAAGAAGCAAGTAGAAGAATAAAAGATGGAACTTACATAGAAGCAGTCAACACAGCAACAATCACATTTATGACTTGGCCACCTTCGTATCCATTTTGCAATATTAACTTGCTACCATACCATACAGCCAGGGAGTAACTAGAGAACACGATGAACATCACTGCGCCAAGACCGATTCCTGCTGCCAACCCCTCATGCACACCAGATTTATAAGCATTAACCAGAAATTTGTTGTAATCATTGACAGCTCTCTTTTCCCCAGTGTATGATGCTACCTGAAAATATAGAATTATTGACATGCTTTTGATGAATGTGAATTTGGAAATTGGGAATTTTATTGACTGCGACTACTTCACATTCACGTACAGTTCTGATTGAGCCAATGCTCTGTTCTACTACAGTTGCGGCTTCTGCATAAGCTTTTTGACCACGAGTTGCTGTCTTGGATATCAATATGGACATGGTTCCTCCGGCTATCACTAAAAGGGGAATCGAAGATAACATGACCAGGGTAAGCAACCAGCCTTTAACAAACGCTATAATAAACCCCCCAATAAATGTTGCTATCAGCTGCAGAAATTTTCCAACCTGCAAGAAATCAACCGAGAGTTATCTGAATTTTGTTTTAATCTGAAGGCGAAGTGTATAGTATAGTACCTTTTCTCCTATTGCATCTTGTATTAGAACCGTGTCTCCAGACATTCTACCAATAACCTCTCCTGTACTTGTGTCCTTATCAAAGAAAGCAATATCTTGTCTTAATATTGTCTTCAAGTAGATATTCCTTATCCGTGCAGCTTGTCTTTCCCCTGTGACCATCCAGCAGGTAACCTCTGACAGAAAATAGATTGTTCTCAGTCTCTAGCTCACAATGTTTGATCACTATTCTAACTTTTGATTATGAGATCTACTTACGAAGCAATGCTGCTGTTCCAGCTCCCACTGCCAGGTAAACATACTTCAGAGAGACCTAAATTTGTCCAGATCAAACTTATCAACACCCAGCTATCATAAGTTGGTTCGAACAAGTGACTCTCCTTGTCCTGTAATTTAATAAGTTGTTCGAACAAGTGGCTCTCCTTGTCCTGTAATCTAACATCAATCATCACAACGTTTTCAGTTTTCTTACCTTGGAAATTTTCTGGACGATGTCATTTGTCTGTGTCTCTCCAAAAGAATTAATTACTTCCCCGAGAATCAAAGTCATTACTGGAAGAGCCAAACCGTTCCCAATTGCACCAATTGTTCCAACGATCATGAGCATAGTATCTACAGAATCTGCGAAGGAGAACAGCTTAAGAAACGGAACAGTTTTCACTTTATCCTCCCCTTTACTCTTCACAGGCTTTTCATTGTCCCCATTCACGTAGGAGCTTCTCTTATGCTCTGTCCCTTTTGACGAGGTTGCATCATCCATCCTCTTGTCACCATCATAGCCATTCTCCTTGGCCATGACGTGCACTCCAAATATAACAAAAAATTGGTCTGTATGCTTCTCTCAGATCAAGCACAACTTAACTGAAACTGCAGGACATGAACAAAAGTTGTTTCTTACGATCAAACCATGACAGGCACAAGTATCTTGTAGGAAATTCAAAATAAGAACTCCGGAAGGAAATGACGATCAGTCTGCACCCACCCTTTCATCGAACGGATTGTTATGTATTATTTTCAAGTCGATTATCTGAGTGTCTATCAATAACGTAGACAAGAATCCAACAAAGATGGACTATAAACGGAAAGACTTCCCATTTTAACACAGTACTGTCAGATTTGTGGATTCTGGCTCCCTGACCAACTCTACTAATTAATAAAAACAATTCCCCTTTACGTCACATTGTTTATTGAATGACAGAATAGAACTATCTAGTGGTAGGTGAAATCAAATCATTTTTGTTCTCTTCACGCATCATCTACAAAATTCTTTGTCGATTCTCTTGATCGATTTGATTATGCAAAAAAAAAAAAAACCACGGGTGAGGTGATAGGCTAGCTAGTGATATGCGTACACGGTTTGACGGGAACTAATGACACCATGCAATAAGAAATAGCTGAAATACAAAGATATGAAGTCATTCAAAGTTGAAGAACACTTTTATATTCAAATCTATATCACATCCACAGGATAGATGTTCAGAACTTTCCTGGATTTAATACTCGGACAGACTGTAACACGCGTAACTCGCAAGTCATTGCATCAGCGATGATTTATTCATGGAAATTAAAAAGAAAACAATTTGACAACCAAAACGAATGTATGATCCATGCCCGTATCGATAAGAGCAACAACAAAATGGAAAGATAGATTAGAAGAAGTGAAGACCGGGGACGGTCGTCTCCGTCGCACCTGTGTCGTCTTTTAGTATTGAACTTAAAAAGGAAAGGGACAAAGAAATCCAAGACAGGACTTTTACCAGATAAAACAATAACCAACCCCTTACCAGCCACAAACTGCGATCAACAAAGGAAAAGAAACAAAAGAGAGTGACCAAATGTTTCCCAAGTAGTAGCAATCTTTCCTTACCAAATAGAGAGGCAAAAACGAAGGGAGAGCAGTATGAAGACCACAAAGAACTTGTGTCCATTAGCATATAGCATGCTGCTTTATGGATTTGGGTAGGTGTACTATCACATTAGAAAAGTAATGAATTATGAACCAACATCTTTGTAGCCTACACTTTGGTCAACATTCACGGTTGTTGCGATGTGAACTAAAATCTCGTGATTGTGTATAGTTTGTTTCCCTTTTCCTTATATTGAAAGTTACGTACGTATCTTCTTGGCATGGGCTACCATGCCCCCACAAAACTTTGAGAGCACTTGCGTATAATCCTACGTCATTACTAGGTTACTTCTTCTCTGCTTCTAAGACAATCGTGCGTATGGTTTTCCCTTTTACAGTACAGTAAAGTTAGGTTTTGATAATCATGAAAATAATTTCTTAACTTTTTCCTTAAGTATAATATTCTAAGTTAAGTCAAATTAAAAGTAATATTGAAATATAATAGCATATTTAGTATGCGATTGAATGGTCAATTAAAATATTCTCCTGATTTGAAGCCTTGTGTATTCTTTTTTCAAGAAATACAGCGTACGTTAACCCCGCCTTTTATGTTTACTAAAAGATGGATTAGGTACAATATTCAATCAACGATTTCTTATCCTTACAATTTCCTTAGCATTGAAACAAATTTCAAAGTTACTATTTTATGTTTAAAAAGTCATGATCGGTTCAAGTCCCGGAAATATTCTTTTTATAAAATACAAAAGAAATTACATAAAATTGATCTTATTCTTCCAAAGCGAGGATTTTTGTACATTGTAATAATAGTTGTTATTTTATTATAATTAATTTCAAGCGAAACAGTATTTAAATTAAAATTTACCGTGATTTTCATTACACAATGTTACAGATGTGAAGTAATTCAAGTTGAAATTTCGTTTAGAATTAAAGTAATTTGAGCGAAATAACGTAGAAATCTCTTTGGTTAATTTTTCATCTGGTTTTGTTGGAAGTTAACCGAACAATAAGATCGCCTCCAACCCACGTCTCTTCAAATTCCCGGTGGCTAGAAAAAGGAAAAGAGAAGGTCATAAAGCACTAGACACCAAATTCTATAAAAAGGTGAAGGAAACGAGTTCCACGACGCCTATGATTACAAGGAGGACTTGGCTTCCGCACACTATTGGTAGTGGAGATGCTTTATTTACGTGATCATTAGTTGTTCCTATAATGCTTAACATAAAGTGGAAGTGTAATTACACTCGCACTAGGAAAGAGGATTTTTTCGGATGGGTGCAAAATCTGAAAAGGAATAACGAATATGGACCCTTAGATTTCATACAGAGAACATAATTGTTTGATCTGGGCTTGCAATGCACTATGCACATAATTTTCAAGAAACTGTAGTCCACTTTCAATGGTCAATATATACGCTATTGATGAATACTAGTCTTTTTTTCTTTCTTCTTTTGCTTCTTTCCTTTTTCTTTTTGCAATGCGTTTTCGTTAGTATGTATCCACGTTCCTTCAAATTCAAGAGATTATATGCATAGCAACTACGGAATATACACAACTAAATCCGGTACACAAGATAACAACGAATCTCCTAATTATCTGCTAATAAATATATCTTAAACTCCAATTTATAATCATGAGTTATCATACTATATAATTGTTTATCCTATTTTAAGTATCAAAGCTAATTGTATTAAATTATAAGTTGATTCATTAAAATAAAATTAAGGTGTCGTATGCCATTACAATTAGCATAATTAACTTCTGTTATATATATATAATAGTGGAATAGACAGATAGTTATTCTTATAAAAATTTGACATAGATATAATGTTTTGCATAATTCGAAAATTTTGAAATAATTCTTTATTTTAAATTATTTAAAAATATTTTATGATCTTATAAATTTTAAAAAATGAAATTATAAATAAAAATTATTATTAAAGTCCAATTGTAACAACTTAAAACCTCTATCGTGTTTATAATAGTAAGTCACAGGCAATTCTTGTTAAAATGATTTAAAAGAATATTAACAAGTGATCAATTTTAGAATTTTCAATATTACAAAAAATTAATTTTTAAAATATTAAATATCATTTTAGGTAAAAATAATTGAGTCTTAAGTTGATTTAGACATAAGCCTGACTCATAAACTGATCATTAAAAACATTTAAATTTAGACCGGTAATACATTACTAAATCCAAACTTATGCATTGAAAATTGAATTTCTTTGGTCGCAACACTTTTTGTCGAAAAAGGGTAAGATTCAACCCGTGGAAAGTGTAGAAAGATCCATTGGAATGTTAACAAGCAGCCGACAGCTGCAGACTTGGATTCTCACGTGAAACAAATGCACAAATATGATAGGTACTTGGACAAAATGATTTTGTTTTCTTCTTTAGACTTGTATTATAATGCAATCCCTAATATTGGCGACCAATATTAGAATGAGAGGATTGATTAATATTCTAAGGAAAGAACAACATATCACTAGAAGAGGTAAAAAAAAATAAATCCAATATTAAATTTTCTAAAAATTTAATTTAAACTCAAAATTGTTCAAACATTTAAAAAGAATTAAAACGCTTATAAATGTTTAATTTAATATCTTCATCAATTCTTTATTAAAAAAATTTTATTTAACTTTTTGGCAACCTATATTTAGCAGTGTGTTTCTTATATAGTAAATGGCATCTAAAAATTTAAATTTTAATTAATATAAAATTTAAAAATTGGTTGACATATTCGGATGCATATCGGACAAAAAGATATACAAGAAAATATAATAATATCAAATAAGGATTTTTTAATAAGTTGGAGATTAAATTAAATATTTGTAAAATATTGAAGTTTTTTTAAACCTTATAAAGTCTAAATTAAATTTTTGTAAAAATATTAAATTTCAATTTAAATATTTTTTCTTACTAAAAGATATTTCAATTAGTTGTGTTTGAAAATATTAATTATAGTTCATATATTAAATCTATACAGGCGTATTATAATTTGTAACATTTTAATGAATTATTTTATTTCTTTTAATTGTAGTATCTTCATGACACATTATATATAGTTCTATCAGAAATAGTCTCTCTATTAAATAAAAATAAGATTGTGTACTATCGAATCTTCTGAGACTCTGCGCTTTAGTTAAACTTTAACTGAATATTCATGACGACATTTCGTTTCTTTTAAATAAATATCTCAAATTATATTTTACTCGATCATATGTTTTACAACAACTCTATCATTTCCACGTTGCTATACAAGATTAAAGTGAATATAATCATCTCATATTCAAGTAACACTCAACTTTTACGTAGACAAAAAGCATATGAGCTTTTTAAAAAAGAAAATTCTCCGTATATTATATAGTACATTAGTATAGGGTTATTAAATACCTAAAAAGCAACAGAAATATCTTCCCTTTTTTCTGCTTCTAGAAGTTGCATGCCTTCTAATAAATGATTGCTTGTGCCACAGGCACGTTCCACTTTCCGAATAAGTTAATCAATATTAGCAAAACCTGCCAGTGACTCATGATGAAGTTGAGGCACTCATGTGAAGTGTAAACAAGGATGCATAAAACCCATCCTTCATATTCATCAAGGTGTCATGCTTTCCCTTCTCTACAATCCCTCCATTTTTAACCACAGCAATGACAGCTGCATTTTTTATGGTGGATAATCTGTGGGCTATAATAACTGTTGTTCTATTCACCACAACTCTGTCTAAAGCTTCTTGAACTGCTCTTTCAGATTCAGCATCCAATGCGCTGGTTGCCTCGTCCAATAACAATATTTTTGGATTTTTTACTATGGCCCTGGCAATAGCTACTCTTTGCTTCTGTCCACCTGATAGTTGAATTCCTCGCTCTCCCACTATGGTATCGTAGCCCTGTGTTTGTCGTGATTGCATAAAATCTAATTCAGTCACGGAGAACATAAACAGTGTAAGCAATGAATTATAATATAGTAGTATTATTTAAAGAGTAACCTGTTGTAAGCTACTAATGAACTGGTGGGCATTGGCCAATTCGGATGCAGCCAAAATTTCAGCTTCAGTCGCGTCTCCCCCTTTTCCGTATGCAACGTTGGCACGGATTGTGTCGTTGAACAAAACTGGTTCTTGACTTACTAGTCCCATTTGCTGTCTCAGCCATCTTAATTGGAACTTCTGAATTTCAATCCCATCAATAGTTATATTTCCTGAATCAGGATCATAGAATCTTTGTAACAATGAAATTACCGTCGATTTCCCACTTCCACTTTCTCCAACTAAAGCAACGGTCTAAAAGAACAATATCTCGTTAGCCTATAAATGTGCTTGCGCATATCAAAAGTTTATTCAACGCGAAAGGATAAATGATCAATGATCACCTTGCCAGAATGAATGGCCAAGCTGAGGTCTCGGAAAATCTGAACATCTGGCCTAGACGGATATTTAAAGCTCACATGACGAAATGCAATCTCTCCTTGCACATGATCTAGTGTCACTCCTGACTCGTCACTTGGATCAATATTTGACCTTCTGTCTAAAATCGATAATATGGAGGCAGCAGCAGTCTTGGCTTTGGAAGAATCAGGAGCGAAGGAGCTTGACTGAGAAATGGCTGTAGCTGCCAGAGTTAGAGCAAAGAATACCTGAAAAGGAGAAAAATGTGCTTAGTCTCATCATACAATAACCAATATTGGTTATTATATTATTTGAAATATAGTCCTGAACAAGAGAGATTCAGCACTTGGAAAACATTGTCAAACGTGATTTTTCCACGATGAGCAAGTCGAGCTGCTGCATAAAAAGTGGCTGAATAAACAGAAAGGACCAAGAAGAAAGATGATCCAAATCCTAGTCCGCTGAGCAGCCCCTGCCTTATTCCTATCTTTGCAGAACCTTTACATTTTCTTTCGTATAGTTTCATCACATTCTCTTCTGCACAGAAAGAGGCCACGGTTCTTATACTCGCAACTGCGTCGCTTGCAACTTGACTTGCTTCCTTGTACATCATCTGCAATCATCCAGCTTTGGTATTTCAAGTAAAAAGAAAAAAATATATGGTGCAGCAAAAATTTTGGCTTCGGGTAATAGAAGGTTACCTTTGCATCTCTACTGAATCCTTTCATGAACTTAATTTGAGCGTATCCATTGATTCCTACTACAGGAAGTAAAACAAGGATAATAACTGCCAATTGCCAACTTCCAACAAAGGCAATGATCAAACCTGATACAGCTGAAGAACTGTTTTGAACCACTTGAGCTAGCGTGTCCCCAACTAAAGCACGTACTGAGGCTGCATCTGCCGAGAGCCTAGCACCTATTAAACCACTAGAGTGCTCATGCTCATCAAACCAGCCAATCTCCATGTGAACCACCTTCTGGAAACATTTACATCGGATCCGTTGGATTAATTTTCCACCAGCAACAGCAAATAGGTATGACTGCAATGGATATACAGTTAAGGCTACTAGAGCAAGGATCAGAAACATCATCGCCCAGAATTTCGAATCCTTTCGCAACTCGTGTGGTATTTCGTAAAATGTCTTGATCACTTTGGAAAGAAGCAAACCAAAAATTGGGTATATCAGACCGTTGAAAATTGCAACTGTTGCTCCAATCATAAGCACTGGAATCTCTGGTTTGTTTAGGGCCGCAAGGCGACGGAGTGAGACTTTGGCAGTTTGATTTATCGGTGGATTTTCAAATGCTGTTGAAGTCTCATGGTGAATGCTAATTCCAGGAGGCGTACCAAGGGAGACAGAGAACGAATGACGGCTGCTATTCCCTACTCCTGATGATCCTCTACTTACGGATGGTCCAAGAGAAAATCTCTGACTTGATTCTCTGAAGGATTCTGTAACAAGATCTGATTTTTTGAGGTCACTTGATGCTGATTCTGATTCCTTGTGTACTTCTTGTAAGCGTATGAGCTGGGAGTATGCTCCTTCGGGATCTTTGATTAACTCTGAATGCAAACCTAATCGAGTAGAGACAAAGTTCCCACATTTTATTCACCGGTTCTACATGTTTCTCTCACAATCAGCAAGAAAAAGTTCAAAAAACTTCTTCAATTATATGCGGAAATGGAAACGAAGAATTTCAAGTAGGACTATAAATAAAATTGAAAGTAAACTCTTAGTGAAGAATATATCTTTGCATGCTAAAAGTTATGGTTCCATGAATAATGATTCACCAAGTAAGTGGAATGGCAGTTCACAAAATAAGAGATAACCTGAAACAATTGGAGTTCAACTAAATGGAAATCACATTTAATATTCAGTTAAAAGTACAAAAACCTTTTTCAACCAATTTTCCCCTCTGAATGACCGCAATCGTGTCAGCTTTTCTGACGGTGCTTAATCGATGGGCAACAATTACAGTTGTTCGATTAACCATGATCCTGACTAGTGCCTCCTGAACAACCATTTCTGATTCTGCGTCAAGTGCACTTGTGGCTTCATCTAAGAGTAGTATTCTCGGATCTTTTAGAAGTGCTCTAGCTATTGCAATTCTCTGCTTTTGTCCACCAGACAGTTGACTGCCGTGTTCTCCGACCATGGTGTCCAATCCCTGGAAGTTAGAAACAAAAGCAATTCATAGGATCCACGAAACATAGACACAAAGACACGAAGTTAGAAAGTCTAAGAAATCCAAAACAAGAAAAAACATAAAAAGATAAAACGTCATAAGAAAGCAAAAACAAGGACCTCAGGTAGTTCATCAATGAAATTGGCAGCATTGGAAAGTTCCAAGACAGCCCTAATCTCATCAGTGGTTGCGCCATCTTTTCCATACGCAATATTCTCCTTGATGCTTGATGTGAACAGCACAGGTTCCTGACTAACAAGACCAATTTTCTGCCTGATCCACCTAAGTTGAAATTCTTTGATATTAATGTCATCTATGATAACTTCACCAGCCTGTGGATCGTAAAATCTCTCTATCAAACTGATGACAGACGACTTCCCACTTCCACTTCGACCAACTAAAGCTGCAGTTGTCCCTCTTGGGATGGAAAGAGAAAACCCACAAAATATTAGTTCATCAGGTCTAGATGGATAAGCAAAATATACATCCCTTAGTTCTATATCTCCATGGATGTCATCCACTATCTTTCCATCTGTGTCATAAGCATCTATCTCTGGCTTTCTGTTAATCGTCTCAAACATCTCATAGGCTGCAGCTTTACCTGCAGCAAAGGCATTCATGCAGGGAGATGCCTGACCTAGGGCCCTGAAATGTCGGTTAGAATCTTAAAAGTAAGTATGCCAAATCACAAAATCAGATCTCACAAGAATTTAGAATAAGTAGCAGTTTTAGATGTACATTCAAGTTTTTGGCTTAGAATGGAACTCACAGGGACCCAGTCAACACAGCAACAATCACATTTAGCACTTTACCACCAGTGTATCCCTTTTCCAATATCATCTTTGCCCCAAGCCATACTGCAAACGAGTAAGTACAGAAAGCTGTTGACAAAACCATGCCAAAGCCTAATCCTGAGGCAAATCCTTCATGAACGCTAGACTTGTAAGCAGCAATGAGAAACTGTTTGTAATTGTCGATGGCTTGCTTCTCCCCTGTAAATGATGCAACCTATCATGGGAGGCAAATAATGAGTATACACTTAATGTTCATTACTTTAGGTCTTTCTTGGTCTTGAAGTGTAACGTACAGTTCTGATTGATCCAATCGTCTGGTCAACTACATTTGCTGCCTTGGCATAAGCATTTTGTCCTAGGTATGCCGTCTTAGCTATCATGATGGACAAGACTGCACCAGCTAGCACAAGCAAGGGGATAGATGACATCAAAACAAGGGTCAGAAGCCAGCCCTGTACTAATGCTACTACAAATCCTCCGACGAATGTTGAAACCAGCTGTAGAAATTTCCCAACCTGCATGAAATAAACACCAAAGGGATCAGCGCACTTTCGTTCCGACTCAGTCCTGCTCCTTCTGAAGGTTTAATGTTATCAGCACAGTTTAGTACCTTCTCCCCCATGGCTTCTTGGATTAAAACAGTGTCCCCAGACATTCTGCCTACAACATCTCCAGTTTTTGTTTCCTTATCAAAAAAACCCACTTCCTGTCTTAGTACAGCTTTCAAATACAAACTCCTTATTCTTGCAGCCTGTCTTTCTCCTGTGATTATCCAGCAAGTCACCTCTGAGAACCAAGAGAACAGGATTCTTACATACAATTAGCGCTTCAACATTCATATAATTTCTCTTAAGGTAGTGATACAAATCTTGAACTTACGGAGAAATGACGCAAGACCAGTCGCCACGGCCAAGTACTCAACTCTTGCACACACCTTAAAGTTTTGCAATAAACACAGAAATGAAAATAATTATGGATCCGCTTTACAACAATATCGGTCGTCGATAGGATTATATTAATCAGACATTAAAAAATTGAAAATCCTATAGTCACGCTTTTCTAAGTTAGAAAATAAAAAACTGCTTAGTAGTCTCCTTATTTAAGCTTTTAATTTGGTTCAAGGAAATTCATTTGCAAAGACCATTTAGTACTGAGCATACCTTGGAAACTACGTGCAGTGCATGCTTGCTCTGATTTTGTCCAAAAGAATCCGCCATTTGGCCGAATAGAATAGACAAAAAGGGCATAGATAACCCATTAGCAATAGCAGAAACGGTGCCAACTATCATCAATATGACGTCCATGGAATCAGCAAATGTAAAGAGCTTATAAAATGGAGTAGTTCTGGTTTCCCCATCTCCTCCTCTGCCCTTCCCTGACAATTGCCCATCTTTGACAGAGCTCTTCACGGCGTCTGCATGACTTCTTGACGTAGATGCCTCAATCTCATCCACAGTCGTGGCTCCATGTAGGCTTTTCTCCATGTCCACGAGTCTTACTTCCAAGTATTTGATCCTATTTTTGTCGACAACTTTGCTCTGTTTTCAACTTGCAGACTGACAGTGCATGGCAGAAGTAAGAAAATATCAGCGCATGGCAGAAATAAGAAAATATCCAAGTAATAATCGCATGGATAACGTAAGAGCCATGCTTAAACATTGATGAAAATTTTCTTTTGCTTAAACATTGATGAAAATTTTCTTTTTATATATTTGTTATTTTTTAATTTTAGAATTAATGTTAAAGAAAATTAAATTTGATTAAAAATAAGGATAATAAAATGTCAAAGAATTAATCTAATTAAGTAGATCAAAATCTAATGAAGAAAAATATTAAAATTCAATTAAATTTTTTTTTTCAAAAGAGATTTTGATCAGTTATTTTTTTTATAAATTTTACAGGCTCTTAAATCAGTTCGATTGATATACTTATAAAAATAATGATTAAAATATCAAACATTATTTAGTGGTGACAATAAAATGAATCCACAAGCATTTTCTAAATTATCTTGTTTAAATTCATTATCTTATTTTTTATACTTCGTTTTTTCATTCTTATTAATAAGGTTGTTAGAAATATATAATTATATTAGAATTATGTCACATTTGACAGAGATCAAATAATAGACTTCAATTTATCTTTGAATCAAATCATTTTTTAAAGGGCAGTTAATATTATTTTATTTTATTCTCTTCACCTTTATTAAAAAGTAAAATAATTATTAGATATTTAAATGGGAGAATGTTATTTTTTTTCTATTGAACATTTGTTAAGTTTGCAATTTCTAAAATTAAAGTTAAAAAAATTTGGTCTTATATAAAAATAACAAAATAACCAAATGATTGATCTAATTAATTAGGTTGAAATCTAAAAATAAGACATATACTTACGACAGAGATGTCTACCAAGAGTCAAAGTCAAAAGTTACTTTAACTAGTATATAAAGCTTCCCAGTTTGCAAGAATCTGGAGCCTTTTTTTATACTTTTTTAATGAAGAGATTGTTTTCGTAATTTAAATATAAGCTTTTAGTCACAAAAGAGTAATTTTTATCGGTTGGTCCAAGACTCTCTTCTTTTTTTTTTATATAAGAGGAAAAAAGAAACCGATTACACAACGTGTCTGGGGAAGCAAACTCCCGACATATCCTCTAAGAGAAGTACATGACACCCAATGGGTAGAACCAAGACTCTCTCTTTAACAAAGAATGATTGGAAATGACTATTAGGCTTCCTGCACCTATTTAAATATGTTTTTTTATAGATATTTAAATTTCATTACCTATCAAAAGTTAATCATATTATGAAAAGTGTAGGAAAGTCTTACCTACGTTCCTTCCTAACAATTTTTATATGCATCCATCAAAGTTTTCACGAGTTCATATAAAAGTCAAAAATTTTATTTAAATGTTTAACAATCACTTATACAAAAATAAATAATAAAATAAATGTATTTCTACATTATCTTTATTTGTATAAATTTATGATTGATCTAACCATCAACAAAGTTCGTATAAAGTTGAACAAAAGTATCAAACATCTGGATGTTCTATGCGTGTGAAACTGTGAGTATACATAGTGTTATCCGATTGGAAACAGCAAAATATATTAATCAGCGACAAGTTTTACCTGTAACATGTACATGCTATGATGCTAAGGCGTTACGTTCTCCTTTCCACTTATATCTGAAGACTTGCACGCTGGTTGGAACTCATCAGATGAGACATTCTTCAAAGCACATAATCGGAGTAAAAGCTTCTTAGTTGCAATTTAAGTAAAATGTAGATCGATATCATAGCATTCAAGGTGGAGAGTCCTCGAATTAGTTGGCGGTTGCAATTAATGAACTTATCCAAAACAGTGGCTAGGATTAAATGACATGAGGCTCTAGATTTCATTATTGCTGCTCTCTTATCATTGGATTGTAAGGGTATATTTAGTTGGATGTAAGATTTTTAATAAAATGGAATGGAATGAAATGAAATGATTTATAATAGAATGTAATATAAATGGATGTAATATTAGAAAATTATTGTTAAGCGATATAAAAGTTCATAATGTAATACAATAAAATATTGTTTGAATTCATAATGTAATATAGTGAAATATTGTTTATCATTTTACATTACATCCTAAACCTTTCAAATCGGAGGTAACTAATTTTTATTCTTTAAGATGAAATGAGATGTAATGTAAAACCCTTCCCTTCTATCATATTTCATTATATTCCATTATAAATCCTCCTCTCAAAAGATAGAATAATATTACATTCTATTCCATCACATTAATAACCACCCAACTAAACATAGCCGACGTATGGTTTTTAATGAAATAGAATAGAATGATTTATAATGGAATGGAATGTAAATGGATGTAATATTAGAAAATTGTTGTTTAGAAGAGATGAAAGGGTTCATAATATAATATAGTGAAATGCTGTTTGAAAGAAGGGTTTATAATATAATATAGTGTAAAGTTATTTATCATTTTATATTCCTTCATAAACCCTTCAAATCGGAGGTTTCTCATTTTTATCATTTAATGCCTGTTTGGTTGAGCTTATATCAGTAGAGCTTTTGTCAATAGAGCTTTTGTCAGTAGAACTTTTATGAGAAGAACTTTTTTAAAAAGTTAGTTGACTGTTTGGCTGTCAATTAAAAAAATATCTTTTTAAAAAGAGCTTCATACAGTAGACTGTTTGGCAATATAAAAATAAAAAGCACTTTTATTAATTTTAACTATATTTTATTTTATAATAAAATTAT
>JAOTAY010000004.1:5087041-5119082 GCA_025629805.1 Erythroxylum baracoense
TTTGATTTAATTAATTTCAATTTTTTGGGAATAAATTTGTACTTTATTTTGTGGAAATTGTACTTATTAAATACTCATCCTAGCGGTGAATTAGAAACTTGAGGTGGTGAGAAAAAGAAAAGATGGACGATAAGAATAAAGATGTGCAAAAAGAAAAGATGGATGATAAGAATAAAGATGTTCATGATTCACTTTGAAGAATGGTAACAAGAATTATAATAAATATAGAGATGAATGGAAATAAATATAGCTTCTATTTTTCATTATATTGGGAGGTATGGAGTATTGTCCTAAAAAGGGATATAAAAATACTGTTCATCGAATTATAATATATTACTAACTATCTTTTTTCATTTCTTTTTTGACGTATCCACTAACCAAGCACAGTTAAAAAAAGAGAGGGAAACAACATATGAAAAGTGAAAAATGCGCCAATGAGAATAAGTGAGAATAATTTTAAAAAAGATAAAGTGATAAAAGTACATTATAGAAATATGATGCATTGATCAAATTATTTATAAAAAATGAAATCAAAGGTCTTTTTAAGCAAATACAAATCTGTATTATTCTTATTTCTAAAAACTTATAATGTATTTTACAGAATTTCCAACATTTAACATAAGAGAAATAAGTTTCAATTTTTAAAACAAATAAAAAATTATTTGAAAACCAAATTTTGTTCTTCTGTCAAAAAAAATATTTAATACTTTTATAAGGAAATAAATTCTAAATTTTCGACTATTGAATTGTTCATGTATTACATTCTCAAGATACATTTGATACTTTTTTAAAAGTTTGAAAATGAGTTTTAAGAAGTTCGAAATACACTTATTCTTACTACTAGAGGAGATAAGAATATACACTCATCCACCAAATTCTATAATTAGTACACCACAAAAAATGAGCAACTTTTTTTGATGCCATTGTACCGACTACCGAGTGTTCAGGAGCATTGTCTCAGGTTTTAAGGCTTTAACCCCTCCCATAAATTTCTTTGGAATCTACTTTCTTCTTATTCTCGTCATCACCACCACAAAAAGCATTCAACGACAGGAACCCCATTCTTCTTGTGTAGATTGGCAAATATCATAATATCAAGTAGAATAAAATAGTGTAAGATTTTGGTTTAATGAAAGCTAGGAGCATCTTGAATTTTTCAATGGAACCAATTGTTGCATAAATAAACCAAACAAAACTCGTATCTAAAGTCAAAAGCATCCACCTTAATCTGCTTACATTCCATTCTTTTTTAGCAATTTCTGGGAACGTAGGTGGTTGATAAGAGCTAGGGCAGTTTCCGGGGTTAAAAAGTTCATGAAACGCCAGAAAGAACAAAGTCGACAGTTGAACTATTGTTCTCAATTACAAGTCTTCTGTGATTAGCTCCTCGTAGTCAACTTGGAGGTAATTAAGATATTAGAGGAATCCGTAATTTTCAATGTGTATTATTATCATTATCAGTTCAACAACTCATAGGTCGCTGCAACTATAACAACTTATGTTAGGTAGCTGCATCTCTCACCGTTATCTTATCTCTATCTTTCTCTTATCTCCTATATTATTTTCTATGACCTGAAAGCCACTACTTGAACCTATCTACATTCTTTTGATCTATCATTTTCTAAAATTTAATGATTTTTAAAATTTGCTTAGTTCTTAAGAAAGCACTTTTTAGCAATTATAATTTAATTATGTCCGTCTTATATGTTTTGATTTTTGTTTATGATGTTCAGTTCCGACCCACCAAGTCTGTGCACATCATTCCCATTTTCCATTAAAATTTTTTTAAAAAATCATCCAAGTAGTTTTGAGTCCTGAACTTGTCAAAAACTGAGATTCTCTCAGTACTAATTGATCGGAAAAAACAAGAGGAAGCGAACAAGAAACCCTAACGCGGACACGGAGAGGAACCTGAAATTACATAGGCCGTCCATTTAGAGGTAGTATTGGACAATTTGCTTGTGGCTTTATTATTAGATCTAGTCTTCAATTAATTATAATACAGTAAAATAAGGATACTTATAAGCCGATATTATTGAATCAAGATTCGTTTTCCCATTGTTGAAAACCATCCTTCTCTTTACTATCAGGCCTGTCTGAATAATTACCCTCCTGATTGTTAATTTTTGTCTAAAACAACATGTAATTAACCCACATATTGAACCGATAATTATACGAGTTCTTTGCTGATCTTTAAGAATCTATAGGTTTATACAGTGGATATGAAATTAATTGGAGTAATCTAGTAATCTATATTCTCGAGGTTAATTAATTGTGATGCTTAGTTGTCGGAAGAAAAAAATCATTCTACCGGGTAGCTGCCAAGGTACGAAGAGGTAGAGCTATCAGCTCGAGAACCGACAGCAAGGACCACAATAAAGTATACAATGTAATCAAAGAAAGCTCATTGATGGAAGCAACTCTCTCTGTTTTTTTAAACTGAGCAGAAATGGAATGTCAATGACCAGACATTGATCACCGCGATTCCCTCCAACAACCTTTTTATATCAATTGAAACTGACGCACCCGAACACATAGAAGGGGAATGAGCTGGGTGTTATGAGTCCTCAAACCCATTATACAGGCTAATCCGCAACTATTACCTGGACTGACAACTAATTTTTATTAGTAAAGGAACTCTAACAACCTGCCAACTACATTTAGCATCTACTATCTAATATCATATTACATATCTGTCTCGTGCGCTTGTTTTGACCAAATTCATGGGATTTTCTAAGGTTGGATACGTATAGAAGATGGTCAGAGAAAATGCTCACGAATTCCATATCAAAAGTGAGGTTTTGAATAACACGAAGAAGCCACTCTTTTCGCTTCTTCTGGTCGCACATGATGCATTTATAGAAGTTTTTATTTCTAAATCAATTTGGAGGTATAAAAAGGATCTGAAACGCAATTTTTTATTTGTCATTCTAACTGATTGATTATACGACAATGAAATGAAAGGATCGATGCTTCAAACCAACCATGTACTCCACCATGCGCTTGCCGCTTTGGAAAATCAGCTATGATTAGAAGAATATTGTCAGGAATATCAATCTAATATATTCCTGTAATCATGCTTTTTTATATTTGTTGACGACTGTGCCTTGGTCCCTCCACCTGCAAATTGTAGAAATTGAGAAAATTGGTTGGCCAATAAGGCCATGTCTTGGCGAAAATTACGGCTAAAGTTTTGTCTCCACCTTCTGGCGAGAATTGCGTAAGAATTGAGCTTGGACGGATGCTCTAAAATTTTGCTATAAACAGAGAAAATGCTGAAACCTCAGGACTTGCACCAAACAATACAACATTCCTTCATTCTTCTTTCAATTTCTCTCGTTGAGAAATTTTGTAAAGCCTTCTGTTGTACGTTCTTCACATATTAATAAATTTAGCTTACCCTCTGGCCGTGGTCGTAAGTCGCATTAACCGAATCACGTAAATCTTTATGTCCTGTCTCATTTTATTTTGTCTATCTTTATTTTCGTTACTATTTTTCAGGCTATTAAATTTAACTGGTATCTGATCCGAGGGCATTTTCTTTAACAATATCAAAATATATCATTCTTTCTTTATTTACTTCCTTTAATTTAGTCTAATTACTATTAAATCTTCTATATATATTATATGTAATATTATATAAGATAATACAAAAATAATATTTTTCTTCTTCAAATTTACATGATATTAGAACTAAATTAGAATAATTTAACCATGTCAACTTGTTTCTCTTTAGTGTCTTCTCTAATGAAAGACCAAGACTCAAGCACTGTTACTATATGATACTCTAAATCAACCTCCACCAAGTCTCGTATACTTTCTTTCTCTTCATCTCTGCCACAGCCCATCATTTTCTTTAAATTTAACCTTCACAATAAAACTTATATCAAAAAATTTATTTAACATGATATGCTTAATTCATATCTCTCTTTAATTGTCTAATTTTAACTAATCATGTTGATGACATGTATCTCTCTCCAAACTGTTTTATTCCATCTTCATATAATATTAAGATTACCACTCCAAATTCATATTTTGATGTTTGACTTCAAAAGGACCGACTTCTGTTGTCTTCAATTTTATCTTTATAAGAGGAAGTTTTTCTTATTGTTATAGGGCTTCAATCTTCTTATTTAATGTGGCAAGTATTAACTGATACTTTTAGGTCTCAGACTAGACAGCTTCAACTTAATATAGAGTTTCAGAAATTCAAAAGCAATGACATAAAAGTTTCATGATATCTCAAAACTCAAAACACTAAGTGATGAATTAGCAAGTACTTGTCAAACTACAGATACATAATGCTATTTTATGTCATATTATTGGTATTGAATACTATATTATAATAATGACTCTCACTCTTCATTATGATCAACTATTGTCCTTTTTACGAATTGCATAGATAATTACTTGCTCATGAGATTTTATTCAAGAACCGTCATAATTTGCTAATGACAAATTTGACTTATAGGCTATCATAACAATACTTCTCAACTGCCAATACGCAACAACTTTCGTCCAATAATTCAAGGTTCAGTCAATCTCATCATCATAAATTTAACGGTCCATGCTGTTAGAAACAGAGACTACTGGTTTTCCCACCAACGAAACTTCTTTATATTTCATTAGTGTAGAATAATATTGATATAGAGATACAAAACAACTGTTAGACTTCCCAAGAAACTAAACAAGTTTTTCCAAAAACTAAACAAACTTCTAAATATGATAACACATTTATTTTGAATTTATATTTTCAACACTCCCTCTTAGACTCAAAATTTGGTTATGTCAAGTCTTGCTCTCAGTCTTACAAAATCTTCAACCTTTTATGCCTCGGCAAATATGTCTGCAATTTGATCATGAGATTTCACATACTTGAATTGCACTTCCTTCTTGCTAATATACTCTCGTATAAAATAAAATCTCGTATCTATATGCTTGCTCTTAACTTTGTGAAAAATCTGTATTTTATTCATACTTTTGATTGATTGTTTACAGTGATCTTATAGGCATTACAGTTGATACAGTGATTGATCCAGTTTCTATTTCTAAGGCATGATCACAGGGATTTGGTCAATCACGTTAATTACGTGATTTACTTTCCCTGTTTAACACTACCCCTCAAGTTGGGTCGTAGGATCTCCCACACCCAACTTACACAATGCCTCACTGAAGACTCGAGCTGGAACTACCTTGGTTAGTATGTCTACAAGCTGATCCTCCGAACAAACATACGGCAAGCTTACAATACCTTCCTCGAGCTTCTCTTTGATGAAATGCCTATCCACCTCTATGTGCTTGGTGCAGTCATGTTGTACCGGATTCTCCGAAATGCTGATCGCTGCCTTGTTGTCACACATCAACTGGCACGTGTTATCAACTGGGAAGCCAACCTCTGCTAATAGCTTCCGGAGCCAAAGTATTTCTGCCAAACCTCGAGCAACTCCTCGAAATTCTGCCTCAGCGCTTGATAGGGCTACCACTTTTTGCTTCTTGCTTTTCCACGTTACCAAATTTCCCCCAACTAGTGTGAAGTATCCGGAGGTTGATCTCCTATCCACTGGATTGCCAGCCCAGTCTGCATCAGTGTATGCTTGTACTTCTAAGTGCCCGTGTTTCTGGAATAGAACTCCTCTCCCTGGTGTTCCCTTCAGGTAACGTACAATCCTGAGTGCTGCTTCCATATGGTCAACCTGTGGATTATGCATGAATTGACTGACTATCCCCACGGCATAAGCAATATCAGGTCTAGTGTGAGACAAGTATATAAGCTTCCCAACCAATCTCTGGTACTGTCCTCTGTCTGCTAACTCAGCCCCTTCTATCATCTGAAGTCTGTGGTTTACCATCATTGGTGTTTCTGTTGGCTTACAGTCAATCATTCCTACCTCTGCTAGCAAATCTAGAACATATTTTCTTTGAGAAATAAAGATCCCCTTCTTCGATCTAAGTACCTCAATCCCAAGAAAGTACTTTAATCTTCCAAGATCTTTCATCTCAAATTCTGTGAAGAGTTGTCCCTTAAGCCGTGCTATCTCTTCTTGATCATTCCCAGTTATAATCATGTCATCAACATATATGATGAGACACATAACCAACTTACCCCTCCTTTTTAAGAACAAGGTGTGGTCAGAGTTGCTTTGCCGAAAACCATTCTTCTTCATTGCCAAGGTGAATCTCCCAAACCAAGCTCTGGGTGACTGTTTTAGGCCGTAGAGAGCTTTTCTCAGTCGACATCCTTCGCCTGCCCTAAAGTTTCCTGAAAACCCTGGAGGAGCTTCCATATACACTTCTTCTTTTAGTTCTCCGTGTAAGAAAGCATTCTTGACGTCGAACTGGTGTAAAGGCCAGTCATAGTTAGCTGCAACAGAAAAGAGTACTCGAATCGTGTCGATCTTAGCTACCGGAGAGAATGTCTCTGAGTAATCGATCCCGTAAGTCTGTGTGTACCCTTTCGCTACCAACCTTGCCTTATACCGTTCAATGGTACCATCGGCCTTGTGTTTTATGGTGAACACCCATCTACACCCAACTGGTCTTTTTCCGACTGGAAGCTTGCATTTGTCCCACGTATAATTCTTTTCCAATGCATCCATCTCAACCTGCATTGCTTTTCGCCATTCTTTACTCTGCTGAGCTTCTTCCACCGTTCTGGGAATGTCTTCTGAGTAGAGTGCAGTGTTGAATGCTTTTGCAACTTTGGAGAGGCTCCCCCTGGCTAGATTAGTCATAGGATACCTAGATGCCCATGGTTCATACTTCGGCTCATATCTTTTTGGTGGGACTCCTCGAGTGCTTCTAGGAGGTAGAATATACCTTTCCTGTGTCTCAAACGTGGTAGCCTCTGGAGCTGCAATGCTATTAGAGGATTCGGATGTATTTTGTAAATTTAGTTCCGGAACAGAAGTAGAAGCACTTACCTCAGGAGGATTTTCAGAGGAGGATGATAATTCAGATGACTCTGATTGAGAAGCCTGTCCTTCGTGTTCGTTGTTAGACTCAGTGGCCCCACCTACTTTCTCTGTCGGGAAAGTGTCAGGCAAGACTGGACTGAGTAACCAACCCAGTGAGTCTAATGGCTTACTCTCCCCCTGACTGCTGGGTGGGTTTTGAAAGTAATATTCCGTTTCAAGGAAATCACAATCCATGGTAGTAGACATGTGCTTGGTGGTAGGATTGTAGCAGCGGTAACCCTTTTTGTGTACACCGTACCCAACAAATATACACTTGACTGCACAGGGATCAAGTTTAGTTCGGTTAACTTTTGGGACATGGACATAGACTGTGCAGCCAAAGACACGAGGCTGGAGAGTAAGAATGTCTGGGATTTTAGTATGGTGAGCTAGGACGGCAAGTGGGGATTTGAGTTCTAGGATCTTTGTGGGCAATCTGTTGATTAGATATGTCGCTGTAGCAACGGCTTCAGGCCACAAATATTTAGGAATAGAGGATTCTGTCATAAGTGCTCGGGTGATTTCCAATATGGTACGATTTTTTCTTTCTGCTACTCCATTTTGTTGTGGAGTGTGTGGACAGGTGGTTTGATGGATTAACCCATTTTTCCTGAAAAAGGCTTGCATGGTATGGTTAATATACTCCCCCCCATTATCAGACCTGAGGATTCTAATTTGTTGTTGAAATTGAGTTTTAATGAGATTATAGAAAACAACAAATTTCTCAGGCACCTCGCATTTACTTTTAAGGAAATAAACCCAAGTAAGATGTGTACAATCATCAACAAATAGGAGAAAATATGAAAAACCATTATGACTTGTTATGGGTGTAGGACCCCAAACATCAGTATGTATAATTAAAAAAGGACTATTAGTCCGAGTATTATTTTGGTGAAACACTTGTCTATGGCTTTTGGCTAGGATACATGTTTCACACGAAAACTGACTATTATTATGAAAAAACTGGGGAAATAACAATTTAAGGTACCCTGACGATGGATGACCAAGTCGTCGGTGCCACAGCCAAACTTGCCTTTCCACCGTCCCATGAGCGAGCATTGTGGAGCCTTGTTGGTCCACTTCGTCCACGTAGTATAGACCTCCGTTCTCAGAGCCACGCCCAATTATCTTCCCCGTCTGAATGTCCTGCAAAAGGCAAAAAGTCGGATGCATTAGCACAGTGCAATTTAGTTCTTTTGTCACATGGCTAATAGACAACAATTTGTGGGACAAAGACGGGACATATAGACAATTGGACAGTCTAAGAGAGGGAGACAAATCGATACTCCCGGCACCCTCAACTGGTGAGTACCCCCCGTTAGCAGTTTGAATTTGGGATTTTCTAGGTGTTGACGATGTACGGAAGTCCGAAGGATCATATGACATAGTGTCTGTGGCCCCACAATCGAATAACCATCTACTATTTTTTTCTTGAACTAGGCATGTAACAGGGGTATTTGGAGGGTCAATTTGTAGATTTTCAGAATTGCTGGGGTTCACCTGCATATTTTTACTACTGCCTGAACTAAAAAAACATGTAGCAGAAGTATCTAGGCTGGAATTAACATTATCAAAAATTCCGGGGTAGAAAAAGCAAAGGTTAGAAATTTGAGGGATTGGGGTTAATTTTAACCCCCTAAACCCTATACCTCTAACATTTCCCCCATTTGTCTCCTTCTGTCCTGCGGCTATGGCAGCGAACCCTATCTGTTCGTCACCTACGTTGCTGGTGGCATCTCCGTTGCCCACGGTTGTGGCAGAAACCCCTCTTGTCTCTCGTTTCTTACTGTCAGGCCACCAATCGGGGTATCCGATTATTTTAAAACACCCCTCTTTGGTGTGCTTTGTTCCTCCACAGTGGCTACACTTCAAGCGTGATTTGTCCACCTCTTCATGCCGGGATGATGATTTCGTCGGAGTTTTGACGATTTCTGACCGTCCTCTTGCTGCTAGCCCTGCGCCTGAGGGAAAATCTCCCTGTGATGGTTCATCTCCGCCTTTTCCCAGATTCAAAATGGTTCGTCTTGCCGCCTCCCTTCTAATCGTTGCATAAGCCACTTCAATCGACGGTAAGGGATCTTATTTGAGGAGATCCCGTCGATCACTGTCAAATTTCTCATCAATGCCTTGCAAAAACTGGAATAATCGATTTTCTTGTATGAGCCGATTGTGGATTTCGATGTCAGCGGAACAGTGCATTGGATTTGTTGTTCTGCGATCGATTTCCTTCCATATCCCCTGTAGAGTGCTGTAGAATTTTTCAATCGATTGCTGTCCCTGTTTCATGTTGTTGGCCCTTATGGTAAGATCGAATATTTGTAGCGAATCTCTTCCGCTACTGTATGTGGCAAACAACACATTCCATAGCTCTCGGGCTGTTTGATAATCAACATATTGAGACACGAGATCCCCTTCAATGTTCTCTATAATCCAAGAGATCACAGTTGAATCCATTTGCCTCCATTTCTGGTGATTTGGGTCTACTGCTGGTGGAGGGAGTTCTGTGATGTGATTGAGTCTCCCTCTGCCGCAAATTGCAAGATGCATCAATCTTGCCCAGAGTGAATAGTTGTGATCACTGAGCTTCACTGCAACTGCAACGCTTTGACTGGTATTTTCTATGGTTCTGTTTGGGGTAAGGTTTTGCAGTAACTCAATCAATTGTACTGCTGACATGTTTGCAAGGTTAAACCCTGTTTTTGTTTGGGATGATTCGCTCCTATCATCACCGTCGGTGGCCATTTTTCAGGTAATTGGCAAATGATGAAATCAATAATAGTTCCAAATGACCGATAGATGCTCTGATACCATCTTAACTTTGTGAAAAATCTGTATTTTATTCATACTTTTGATTGATTGTTTACAGTGATCTTATAGGCATTACAGTTGATACAGTGATTGATCCAGTTTCTATTTCTAAGGCATGATCACAGGGATTTGGTCAATCACGTTAATTACGTGATTTACTTTCCCTATTTAACACTTGCTTTTATCATGGAAAATAGGATCTTACAATCACGTTAATTACGTGATTTACTTTCCCTATTTAACACTTGCTTCTATCATGGAAAATAAGATCTTAGTAGCTTCTTCTTATGAGATATACATCGTTTTTAACAATTTTCTCAACCATATAACATGATAAACACAAGCAACAGCAGCAACATATACTATAAGAAAATTGGGGTTTAGAGATGGAAATTACCGACAGAATGTGAAGGTTTTCCATCGACAAGTTAAGTTAGCGATGGAATGAATCGTCAGAAAAACTGTCGTAGATAATAATTGGTGACAAGGTACAAATTATTTGTTGCTAGTTTACCAACAGATATTTTCTATTCTATCGCTATATTTAGCGACGGTAATTTTTGTGTTATCGGTAAATTTAGCAACAGAAGGTTTGTTTCAGTCGATAAATGTAGCAATGGACAAGGCTCCTCCGTAACTAACTGTACTGACGGATTTCCCAAATCCGTTGGTAAATTCACGAATAATTTTACCAATGAATCTTAGTGGTCCGTCGAAAAATTCATTGTATGTTACCGACAGATTCTGGTGGTCCGTCGGTAAATTCATTGCATATTAGCAACGGATTTTGTTATTCTATCGACAAATTTACTGATATTTTTTTTTAAATTTTCCCTATATTTAATTTTATTTGATAATCTTATGATTGATGTGTAATTTATACAATTATCAGTTATCTGTTGATAATATTTTAATTTATTTCTACATTTAATTTGTTAAAACAGAAAGATGATTGATGATATAAAGTAAAAATTATCATAATTGGGAATAAAAAACTATTATCTGCAATAATAAGTATTTGGTTCATATAAAATGACTACAACTACGCTATTCATTTAGAAAATGCGAATGCTCTGGATGATGCGATGAGAAGTTGTCCTTCCTCTTTAACTCATCCGTCTCATTACAGAGTTGAACTATGTACTCCATCAACTGTTACAACTGAGTTGTTAGTGCCAGTACTATGCTCCGAAGCTCATGGACTTCATTGGATGCTGACCGCCTACTAGATGCTGCTGTACTGGATGTAAAGGATTACGAATAACATGTGTTCGCAAATGAACCTAAGCCGAAGATCTTTCCATGATGGTCCCTACCACCCACTACATAAAGATATGTTTGACTCTCATCAACATCTTCAGACTGTTGAGACTATCGTTGAATGCTTTCTTATATTTTATCCTATCATAAGGCAATATGTATGTTAATAAGTGATAATTATTAAGCATTCATATTAAAGCATAAATTTCACATACATTTAGTTATCTACATCTAGTGTTGGCAAAGGTCACACTATCATGCTTCTTAGTGTGAGTGTGCAAAAAAAGCTGACGGGGTATAGATTTCCTGCTCATAGACTTTTCCTGCATCAAAATAAATGTTATAAGTGATATACAATTTACAAAAATTTCAACAGAAATTTCTCTATTTTTATGATATTTACCCCCTGTTTAACAAAGAAAGTAACTCAACAACATAGTCACATATGGCACCAGATATTTATAACATTATCATTCTCCATAATACAAATATTTTCATTCCAAAATTCACACATTAAATTAAATTGAAATAGATCAAAGTAAAAAAATCAGAATATAAGTGTCAAAAGTAGATACTTACAAGTCTCTTTGCATGCTCGTGGTGGGTAATAGATCCTCCAATGTCTACGGGAAGACTCTCTCCCCCTAGTCCTCCACGTCTATTGGTAGAATTACTCTGTAAAATATACATTGCCTCAGGTGATGTCCAATACTGCTGCCAACGACTCCATATTTCTTCAAAAATATAAGGAGATTGTACACTAATCTTATGTATCGCACCAATAAAGTCTCTATAACATATATGAGCTCGTCTCTCCCATACTTTATAAATAATCGCGTCAAATTCATAATCTCAAAAAATTCTTTCTGAAAAAATGAAAAACATATGATAAGTACTTATAATCTACAATATTTATCTAATTAATGTATAAAAATTAATTACAAAAAATACAAAAAACATATTTTTTACCTCAAACTCCTAATAATAAAAATCCTTTGTCACCTGAGAGATATTCTTCCATATATAACTCTCAAGAGCAATCTTCTCCTTGCACTTAGATGTCATGTTTCTTGAGTATGGTCTAGACAGAATCAACCTAATATAAAAACAATTTTATATCGTTTTTAAATTTAAACCTATAACTTAATTATAAACATATGGTGTTTCATGTATTTTCACTTGTAGATTGTTGACAATTATGATGTAAGTTCTTCCATCAACTCCCTCAACTCTAGGCTGGAGGTTGCCTCCTTCATCCGTAACTTTTACCCTGATATCTCTGTCAGTATAGGGGTGGTAGATGGTGTAAAGCTGTTGGATGATGTAGCAGTAGGTACGGAAGGTGATGCCTCATCTGCATGTGTAGTAGCTGGAGGTACAACATCTGATTTGTTGCAGCTGCAGAATGTGATGCTTCACCTGGAAAGTAACTGGCTCCAAATTGTGGTCTGAACTTTGGTCGCATCATATCCTATTTTCTCTTTGGTGGCATATTTTAACCTGAAATTCATATTTTATTGAATATTTTAGAAATATAATAATTTCAATTCAATATATAACAACTATTGTTGATTCAATAATTGATTTATTGAATATTCTAGAAATATAACAATTTCAATTCAATCTATAACAACTATTGTTGAATCAATAATTGATTTATTGAATATAATATTCTATAACAAACACAAATTAATCTCTATCAGCACTTAATTGTAAATCAAAATCATCATCATCTTCTTCTTTTTCTGAAGCATTAGAATCAAACTCAGGCTCCTCTTCAGATCTCTCGCCCTTCTCATCCTCTCCAAATAAAATTTCAACATATTCACTATTTGGATCGTTCAAAGGTTCATTCTCGTCATATGTAACAGATGCATTTATTTCATAAACATCTTCCTGAAATGCTTCACTTTCAATTCTCTGTTCTCATTTTCCATATGATTCAAAAACATCTCTAGATTTAACTTTACAAATGGCCAACCAATCTGACTTATCTTGTCGTAAGCTGGGAAAATGGACATAATACACCTAGATCGCTTACATCGCCAACACGAAAGGTTCAAATTGTCTAAATCTTCTTCGCTATTTATTTTCAACTAGATTGTATAAGTTATACACTTTTGTACTAACATTAGGAGTTGGATCAAACTAGTCACAATTAAATATCACACTCCACTTTATTGGCAATGCAGAGTTCTCAATTTTAAGTATCTCAATAATTTTACCATAGTAATCCATCAATTCTCCCTATATGCAAACCTTACTATTTACTGTTGCCATACTATGACCATGATATTCTGTATGATATTTGTATCTATTAACGAAATACACCGGATACAATTTAACAGTTCGTTAAGGTCCTTTTATAAGGTCACATATGAGCTTTTTCTCTATTGGATTTTCTAAGACTTACACAAAAGAAATTATCATATTAAATAATATAATGTCATTTAAACATTTTAATCTTATAATTCAATCATTTCAATAATTATAAGTGAAAACTTACATATTTCTCGAACATAATTCAATTATTATGTATTTTAGTTGTGAATAACACTAACTTTCAAAACCTAAATAATCAATTTCAAAATTAACTTCAACTTACTGCACAAAAGGTTGAACCTCTTGATAGTTTAAGAAAACGTAACCATGGGCAGCCTCTATTTCTTCCTCTAATAACATTTTTCTTTTTGAACATCTATATGTTCGTCCAGGATATGTGAAAATGGATATGTTACCATCAGCATCACCCGTTCCTCCCTTATCATCATTACGAGGAACTTTTCTTTGTCTTTTATGCATATGTGGCTCAAAATAATGTAAACAAAATGTACTTGCTTCCTCCACTAAATAAGCCTTACATATCGAGCCTTCAACTCTAGCTTGTTTTTTATATTTTTCTTCAAGTGATGCAAATACCTACATTAGCCAATAAGGTTATTACAATTCTGTTATTAAAACATATTATTACCTCAATTTAAACATTTACTATAATTACCTCTAAAACGGATACATCTATCGATATTGAACTGGACCAGCAAGTTTAGCCTCATCTGCTAAATGCACAAATAGATGCTCCATATAGTCAAAGCATCTTGGAGGAAAAATCCTTCTAATTTGCACAAAATTACTGAAATTTTCCTTTCTAGTTTTTCCATTTTAGCAAACTTTATTTCCGATGATGTTAAGTTTTTGAAAAACAAACTTAATTTTGTTATAACTTCCCAAACCTTATTTGGTAGCAACTCCCAAAATGAAATTGGAATTAGCCTTTGCATAAACATATGACAATCATGGCTTTTCATCCTAAATAATTTGTACTTCCTCATGAGCACACACTTTGCTAAGTTTGAAACATAACCATCGGGAACTTTAGACTTTTCAACCATTCACATAAAATTTCCTTTTATTTTTTGTCCAAAATGTAAAATGCTTGCGAATATTTACCAATGCGAAGATCTTTATCTAACTCATTCCTTCTATAAAAAAGTTTCAAATCGGCTCGTGATTTTGAATTGTCTTTTGTCCTCCCTTCAATGTTAATTATGGTATTGAACAAATTGTCAAAAATATTTTTTTAATATACACCACATCTAGATTATGACGTAGCAAATTAGCTTTCCAATATGGCAAATCCTAAAAGATGCTTCGTTTTCTCCAATCAAAGTTTTTACTAATGCTTATATTAACTTCATTAGCTTCAAGTTCTGTAACTTTCAGTAACCCTAATTCATCAATCTCCTGCAATATCTTTTCACTAGCTTTGTGAGGGGGAGGAGGTGTTTGTACCATCCTATTCTTAATGAACTTTTGTTTATTGCATCTAAATGGATGATCTAGAGGAAGAAATTTCTTGTGGTTGTCAAAGTAACATGTTTTTCCCCTGTTTGGAAGATAAAACGCATCAGAATTAAGGACAAGCCAATTTCCTTGCTTTGCTCCATCCAGACAACATATCATATTCTGGAAAATCACTAATAGTCCACACTAAAGCTGCTCTTAACACAAAATTTTATCTCAAAGACACATCATATGTCTCCACACCATATTCCCAAAGATAATGTAATTCAAATACTAATGGTTGTAAGAATAAATCAATTTTATGATTTGGATTTGTAGGCCCTGACATAATCACTGTTAAGAACATATATGCCTCATTCATACACATCCATGGAGGCAAATTATAAGGAGTAATTATGATTGGGTACGATGAATATTGTTGGTCGGATTGACCAAAAGGTTGGAATCCATTTGTTAACAATCCTAACCTAACGTTTCGACTTTTAGCTGCAAACTCATAACGGGCGTTATTCAAATGTTTCCAAGCCAGTGCATCCGATTGATGACTCATTATTCCATCTTCCTATTCCTATTCATTATGCCATCTCATATGAGATGTAGTAACATCAGAAGCATATAATCTTTGAAGTCTCGGAGTTAGCAAGAAATAATACATTCATTTTTAGGATACTAATTTCTATTTCATAGAATGCTTTTTACGCTTGAACCTAGATTGACCACAAAATTTGCACTCTTGTAATTCTACATCATCTCCCCAATACAACATATATCCCAATTTGCAACAATTAATTTTTTCAACAGGCAAACCAAAACTCCTAATAAGTTTCTTTATATTGTAAAAACCCCCTAATAAGTTTCTTTATATTGTAAAAACTATCAACCATTGCATGATCAGGATGCAATGATTCATTATACCATCCAAGAATTTTATCAAAACTACCATCAGAAACATGCCCTTCAGATTTTATGTTCAATATTTGAGCAATTGAAGACAATTGAGTCATTGTCTCACAATTTGGTTATAATTCTTGGTCAACAGAGTGTAGTAAGTCAAAAAATTGTTTTGCATGTGGGTTTGGTTTTTCTTTAAAATTTTCTATATTTTCCTAAAAGGTATAACTGGTTGCATCATAAACCATTTACATGTAACGATTTTCAGTTGTACCTATATTATTTGTTCTAAATCCAAACCCACCTTCAAACTCATCCACATTTACGAACGAGTTTACTTCATTGCCTATTGAGATGCTACAAATCAATGGCTTCCCATGTCATGTCCACTCAAAATAACTTGGAACAAACCCTTTTCTCAACAAATGGTCATTCACTTCATCAATAGGAAGGAAACGAATATGTTCGTACTTTTTATATGGACATCTGATCTTTGGGCCATCCATATATGTAGGTTAAGAACATGCATAATGAATACAAACTTCAACTCCCTCAATAAACTCAGGATTAATGAAACCATCAGGTGTTAGTCGTCTATACATCTAAGACATTACTCATTTCTGCAAAACTATTAATTTAAAAAAGTGATTTCATAGTTAGTATCCTTCATATCCCTTAAGTTTATAGAACATTTAACCTTTACTTTACACAACATCCCCTAAGTATTAATCAATTGAATTAATCACCTACAATTACTTTTAATACTATAGTACGTGACATTGTTTACACCTGTGAATCAAAAAAGCAAGTTCTTGTTGTAACTCCTAGGCTCGTGAAATTTTTTACTGATAAGCCTCACGAGAGCTACATCATGGGTTTCTAGCCTATATACCATCCTAGGGGTTTATTATGCAAAGAACTATCATGTCTATTAAACCTATGAATTTCTTGTGTTAATATTAAGTTTGAATTAATCACATTAAAGTTAAAGTATTTATGTTTGAATTAATAACCTGCAATTGCTTTCAATACTATGGTACGTGGGATTCTTACACCATATGAATCGAGAAAGCAAATTCTCACTGTGACTCTTAGGCTCGTGAAATCTTTCACTGATAAGTCTCATGGGAGCTACATCACAGGTTTCTAGCCTATATATCGTCCTAGGAGTTTATTATGCCTCAAATGATATCGCTACCTATGGAAGGAAACAACTCCATTTTGAATTTTGAAATATTATATAGCTATCATCAAAATCATTAATACCAAACCTTGAGCTAACTCACTCTACCACATGCAATTTAAAATGTATGAATACTACCTCTGGAACACCCTAAACATAACACATGTACCATAATTATATGTCAACAATCACACCATTTTACAACAATTAAGCATAAGTAATCCTCCATAATTGAACAACTTATGTAATATGCAATAGATCATATAAATTGCATTCAAGAACTCAATAATAGGGAAAATGCAAATTCTAACAACCCTATTGATATACACAACTTTTTTCTTATAAGAATCATACCTTAAAACTTTTTTTGTTATGAAAAATTGATCAGTTGCTACCTAATTTTCTACTAATGATGATATATAACTACTAAAAAGTTTTTAGTAGTTACATATCAATTAGTAAATATTTCTCTCTTGATAACTTGTAATCATATATTGTATTATTCTTAGGGAATATTTTAATTTAGGTTCAAGTTCTCTATAATTAACAAAGATTCAAAATGTAAGAAACACTATCAATTTAAAGTTCAACGTTTGTATCATCCACCATCCATAGACTTCTACAAATTGATTTAATCTATTTAGTCAATATATTAAAGCACTGATATTGAAAGATTTAAAATTTAAGAATTAATATAATTTAAATTTAAATAAACTTAAAAATTTAAAGATCATTTTTAAGTTTTATAAACAAATTCAAAAAGTTCAACTCGATATATAACTTATAATTACCTTAATTTATAATTTTATCTAATATTTTAAAATTAATTAATATTTATTATTAGTTTTTATTAAAATATAAAATATTATAATTATAATTTAATTTAATTATAAATCATGATTAATGCTTTATATATATTATTTTAAGAAGTTATTTTTTATTTTAGGATAACTTAATAGAATTATTTTATTTTAATAAAATATTTATTAATTAAATAATCATTTAAAAATTTTGAAAAATATAACTTATAATTTAAGCTTAAATTTAAAACTTTTACAACATGTCAAGTTTAAATTTGAAAGCAATGACTACTTTATTGCTTTAGCAGCAATTTGTTTACAATGTTCTTCTTCTTACTCTAGTAGCTCACATTTCAGCCTAGTGATAAACTTAAGAAGTTGGTGGTGACTTTTAAAATATTTTAGATGCTTTATTTTACTTTGTATCATTTCAATGTTATAATTCATATAAGATATTTTTTTGATAATTAATTACACACTTTCTTAAACTTTTTAGATTTATTACGAGCACACCTTTCTATACTTTCTAGATTAATTTTTTCATAATTTCCTATACTTTCCATACTAATTTTCCACAAAAACCATTATTAGTTTGTAATTAGTCATTCATTTTTACTCCTTTCTTAATCAATATAGTATCTTTTTATGTTTATTTGGTTTTGGTATTTATATCACGTACATCAGAGTTCTTTCAATTTGAAGCAAAAACACTTAAAAAGTTTGGAGATATAATATGTTGTTAGTAAGAATTTGATTATTATTAATGGTAAATATAATGTTTTTCAAATAGCACAAGCTACATGTTTATGAGAAACTTGAAAATGATATATAGAAAAAACTAAAACTGAAGACCTCTACTTCGTTGAAAATTAGAAATTTTCGTTATATCAGCGACAATGGTTTGTGTCTTTGGCCAATCAGTTGGCAAAACCAATAAGCATATTGATTAAGCAAGAAATCGAGATCTAGGAGAAACAAAGACCAAAGAGGTATTATTCTCAATTAATAAAAAAAGAGCTTTCATCTTGAAATTCATAGTAGCACATAAACATTATCAACCTTGAATCATTTTACATTTCAACATTTATCATTAAGTGACAAAAAGGGGTTTTAAAAACAAAGCTACTGACAACAAGAAAAGGCAAAATAGAGATAGATATTGTTTACCAGTTGGCACAAGAAACGAAGGAGGGGGGCTTTAGTAGCGACAAATATAAGGACATCAGGACACCAAGAACATATGGTGGCATGATGAGGATGCATGGTGGGAAGACAAGGGTGGTGAGGCTTCGAAGGCATGGAGAGGAGGGTGAGGGCGACGACGATAGAGGAGAGAAAAAATTACCGAAATGTGATGGAGGAGGGGGAATGGGGGTTACTGTAGTTTTAGGTTAAACAAAAATGACGTCGTTTGGTTTTAAACCAAACAACGTTGTTTTTGTTTTATTAAAAACCTTCAAGCAGAAGCAAACGATGACGTTTACCTCTAAAATTTACCGAAAGAACTTACCAACATAAATGTATTCCGTTGGTAAACCCAAAAATTATTTTTTTTGTCGGTAATTTGCTACGGTTTCATTTATGTCAGTAATTTGCCATCGCTAATTACTAACTTTCTTATAGTGATACTCTGCTTCACATGTTGAAAGAGTTACGATGGGTTGTTTCTTTGAACTCCAAGTAAATACAACTTCTCCAAGTCTAAACAGGAAATCAGTAGTACTTCTTCTATAATCAACATCACCTCCCTAATCACTATCGCTATATCCGACCAGATTACAATGCTTGGAAGATGAATAAAAAAAGCCATAATTAAGAGTTCCTTTAACATATCTCAAAATCCTTTTACCAGCCTTAAAATGAGTGACAGTTAGAGATCATATATCGACTAATAATTCAAACTCCATAAAAAATTTCAGGTCTATAATAAATCAAGTACCTTAAATTTCCAACAAGCTTTTTGTATATAGTTGAATCCACCTTTTCACCATCATAAAATCTCAATAGCTTTACTCCACATTCAACTAGTGTAAAAATCATTTGACAATTTCCATGTTGAATTCTTTCAAAATTTTCATTGCATAATTCTTTTGTGAGACAAAAATGCCTTCAACAGATTGCTTCACTTAAATTCCAAGATAATAGGACATAAGTCCTACTTCTGTCATCTCAAATTTTGTAGTAATCTCCTTTTTAAATTCATCAAATTAGGTTGAATTGTTTCCTGTTAAAATCAAGTCATTAACATACAAACAAACAATTAACATATCACCATTCTCCTTTTTCTTCATATAAGACCATACTTATGTGGACATTTTATGAACTCCTTTTGAGCAAAGTAATTATCAATGTGGTTGTACCAAGCTTTTGGTGCCTGCTTTAAACCATATAAGGCCTTTTTAAGCTTCAACACTTTATCTTTATGACCTTTGATAACATATCCAGGAGGTTATTCAATATAAACATCCTCCTCCAAGTGTCCATTCAAAACTGAAAATTTGAAATCCTTTTGATAAATTCTCCATTTTTTTGTACAACCAATGCTATGATTAATCTGATTGTTTCCAAATGAGCAGCTGAAGCAAAGACTTCATCGTAATCAATGCCTCATTAGTGGCTCTAACCCTTAGCAACCAATCTAGCTTTGAACTTCTCCATTTCTCCTTTTTCATTTTTCTTAATTTTGTAAATCCATTTGACACCAACAACATGCTTGTCTTTTGGAAGAATTTCCAATCTCCATATATCATTTTTATAAATGAAATTTATCTTTTCATCCATGGCATTTCTCCATTTTTGATCTTTTATTGCATCTTCAAAGTTTAATGGTTCTGCACACGCAAACAAACAAAAGAGAGCAAAATCGTTGATTTCATTAGTGTTTGAATAAATGTTTTAAAGACTTCTTGTCTTCTGAGGCCTTTCGAAGGAGCTTGAAGGGCTCAAATCAAAATGAGTTGTTGCTAGAGAAGACACTTTAGGAGACATAGGTTGTTCATTTTCATTTTGAATAAAATTGCTATCAAACATTAGACGAAAGTTGTAATCTTCCTCTTGATTTTCCCAATACCAGCAAGCATCTTCATCAAACTTAACATCTCAGCTAACATCAATCTTCTTACTTCTAGGATTATAAAGTCTATAACCCTTATACTTTGCATCATAGCCAATAAACACAAGCTTCTTACCTTTATCATCTAGCTTTACTCTTGTTTCATCAGCAACATAAGCATACGCAACACAACCAAGAACTCTTAACTGAGGAAGAGTTGGTTTTTTACTTCATGCCTTTTGAGAAGTAATTTTCTGTAAGCTTTTTGTAGAACATTTGTTGCTCAAATATACAATTGAAAATATAGCTTCTGCCTAGAATTATTTGGGTATGTGTTTACTGTTTAACATGTTTCTAGTCATGTCAAGAATGGTTTTATTCCTCCTCTCCACAATACCATTTTTCTATGGTGACCTTAAGACTGTCAAGAATGTTTTAATTCCATAATATTCCCAGAAATCATGAAATTGTTTAGCAGTGAACTCACCACCTCTATCTGCTCTCAATGCTTTAACCAAATAGTTACTTTCATTTTCCACCAGCATTTTGAATTTTTTGAAAGTCTGATCAAAAGCTTCAAATTTCTCCTTCAAAAAATAAACCCAAGTTTTTCGACTAAAATCATCAATAAACAATAAGAAATACTTCTTCTTACTAAGACATGGAGGATTAATAAGGCCACGTATATCAATATGTCCAAGTTGAAGTGGCTTTGATGATCTTGAAAATGACTCCTTTGGAAAGTTATTTCTGAAATGCTTCGCATAAATACAACCTTCATAGATTTGAGTTGGATGATCAACAAGAGGCAAACCATGCATCATCTTTTTTTTCTCCAATTGTTTGAAACTATTAAAGTTTAAATGTCTCATTCGTTGATGCCAACGCCAAGAAGAATCGGACACATAAGCTTTTAAACACTTCGCATTATCAGTTTGAAGTTTAAGAGAAAAAAAATATGTTGTTTGACGTTTTAACTTTAGCAATCAACTTATGTTCACAATCTCTAATCATTAATCCACCATCCTTCAATCAAATATCATAGCCTTTCTCCAAAAGTTGGCCTAAACTCAAAATGTTTGCTTTGAGCGAAGGTAGATAATATACTTGGGAAATAAATTGATGAGAGCAATTTTAGCCAAAATCAGAATATTACCTATCCCTTTAACATTCTCATTTTTGTCATGTCCAAAAGAAATAGTTCTTTTAAAATATTCATTCAAAGAAACAAACAATTTTTTCTTGCCAGTCATGTGAGTGCTTATACCACTATCCAAAAACCATGTTTCTTAATCTTTTTTTTCATTATACGTTAATAAGAAGGCCGATTCTTCTTCATTTTCTCCTTTTATGCAATAAGCTTTGTCTTTCTTTTCTGCTCCATTTCTACATTTAGAGGCATAGTGGCCATAATTTTCACAATTATAACACTGTACACCAGCTCTTTTACCACCCCTTTTATGCCAAGTTCCTCTGCCACATCCTCTTACTAACTGTCTCTTATTTGAATCTGTAGAGTTGTTGGAGTTTCTACTAAATCTTCCTCTTCCTTTACCTTGATAATTTCCATATCCGTGACCACAAAATTTGCCTCTTCCTCTTCCTTTTTGAGTAAACTCCTTCTTTTCGTCCTAGTCTTTTAAAGAAAATTTCAAAATAAGAACTTGATCAAATTGAGGTTCCTTCTCTATCATTCGTTCTTCATGTGCTTACAGTGAGCCCATCAACTCATTAATAGACATTGAATCTAAATCCTTTGATTCTTCAATTTCCACAACAATATACTCAAATTTTAAATCCAAAGACCACAAAATCTTTTCAACAACACGAGAATCTTGTAGAGTTTCTCCATATCTTCTGAGTTGGTTAACAACTGACTGAACTCTAAAAAAATATAAAGAAATTGATTTTGAGCTTTTTATCTTAATAAACTCGAACTCAGCTCTTAAAGTTTAACGACGTACTTTGAGCACTTTATCATTGCCTTTGAAAGAATTCTACAAAATTTCCCATGCTTCTTTGGTACTTAAAGTACTTTAGAAACTTTTTCAAACATGCTTTCATCCAAACACATATGAATGAGAGTCAAAGCTTGTTGATTTTTCTTTCAAGATTTATGTAGAGCATCCCTCTGTGTGAATACACCAATTATCATAACTCTCTTTAGTGAGTTTTGGGAATTGAAAAGGAAACATGCCTCTATTCATCATTGTTAGACCAAAACTAATTTATATCGGTAGGAAGAGAGATGTTGGCTCTATGACGTAGAGCTTTAATAAATCTATTTATTTATTTAATTATTGTGTTTTATTTTTATTAGAACTACAATGACGTTTTTATCCTTGTTATTAGGTTTTAGTTCATTATAACTCATATAAATACTTTTTTATTATATTGCGAAAGAACCTTTTGCCTATTTTCAATCAAAATACTCTATTTCTCTGAAGGTTTTCGTCTACCTTTTAAGTTCTTTGTAGATCTTGGATTAGATCTACGTTTTCTGTACTCTTGGATTAGAGTACTACGTTTCCCTACGACAGAGGGTATCAGAGCCTTGAAAACTCAAGGTTTGATCATCTGACAATGATCAACACCAACGATGACGTTCGTGGGTTACCTGAAGTTTAGGAGTCAATTTTCCATATGGAATGATAGTTAGGGTTGATTCAGGACCAGTGGCAAGCATTGTTAGGAGGAGACAACACAAGAAGAAATGGGGAACTAGTTGATAGGGAAGGTGACCCTGTGAGGCATCCTCAGATTCAAAATCTCGCACCATGGAATTATGAAAATAGTTCCAGTGATGAGGAAGAAGTCATCCAACCAAGATAGAGAGGAGACTATGAATATAAACTAAAGGCAGGTATCCCATCTTTTAACGGAGATCTGGATATTGAAGGTTTTCTTGATTAGTTAGTGAAGGTAGAGAGATTCTTCGATTATATAGAGATTCCAGAGGATAGGAAAGTGAAGTTGGTGGCTTACCATCTAAAGGGGGGAGCTTCCATATGGTGGGAGCAGTTGCGGGAGTAAAGAAGGAGAGAAGGGCAAATTTTGGTTTCTTTGTGGAGGAGGATGAAGCAATTTATTAAAGGGAGATTCTTACCGCCAGATTATGAGCAGTATATTTTTGACGTGTATCAGTAGTGTCAGCAAGGCGGTCGTAGCGTCTATGAATATACAGTAGAGTTTTCGAGGTTGGCAGCCTGTAACCAGTTGTCTGAATCTTAACCTCAACAAGCCTCATGCTGCTTGAGAGGGTTGAGATTGAATATAAGGGAGAAGATAAGAATCCAGATGGTGCTTATAGTGCAAGATGAGAGAAATTTAGCTATGAAAGCTGAATCTATAATGAATGAGAAGCAACGAGATTTTAAGCGCTATACAGGTTAGAACAGTCTAGGAAATAAAGGAAAGGAGGTGGTTACTACAACCCCTATGAGGAATAGTGTTGTTAAGGGAAGCACCAATGGCAGAAGCTCAAACAAAGTAGCTCCAACAACTTCTAAACCCGTCAATCCGTATACTAAACCAGTCCCATCAATGTGTTACAGGTGCGGCGCGCCAGGACATAAATCTAATGTGTGTCCAAAAAGGAGAGCAATAAACATGGTGGAACAACAAGAAGAAGAAGATGAAGAGGAAGTGTGCGAACCTGAAGGTGATGTTGGGAACAGCAGGGAGAAGAGGAGGAGGAGACATATGTGTGTGTCGTCAGAAGACTAATGATATCTCGCAAAGAACATAGTGATTTGCAAAGACATAAGCTCTTCCATATGAGGTGTTTAGTGCTAGGGAGTTTATGTGAATTGATCATTGATAGAGGGAGTCAGGAAAATATTATAAGAGCAACTACTGTGAAGATGTTAAAGTTGATTACCGAGCCACATCCATATCCTTATAGCATTGGGTAAATCAAGGAGGTTGGATAGATTCTGGTTAAAGAACAATGTAAAGTGACTTTCTCTATTGAAAAGTATCAGGATGAGCACTATTGTGATGTAGTAGAGATGGATGCATGTCAGATCCTGTTGGGAAGACCATGGCAGTTTGATGTAGATGCAATGCATTCAGGAAGGAAAAATACATACCATTTTGTAAAAGATGGCATAAAGTATACTTTAGTACATATCAATGGCGTGAAGTCTCATGGAAAGATCCAGAAGCCTTTGTTACAGGTAGAGAATAATCGAGGCAAATTTATTAGTGAAAGGAAGGAAACAAAAGAGGTGCATCTATTATTAGTTAAAGGGGAAGAGCTAGTAGAAAGCAAGCCCGAGCTTATGGTACCTTAAGAAGTGCAATCTATACTAGAGGAGTTTGCAGATGTAACTCCAGAGGACTTACCAGAGGGATTACCACTTATGCGTGATATCCAGCACCATATTGACTTGGTTCTAAGAGCCAGCTTGCCTAATCTGCCTCATTACAGGATGAGCCTAAAAGATAATGAGATTATATAGGAGAAAGTAGAGGAGTTGATAAGTAAAGGCCATATTCGAGAGAGTGTGAGTCCATGTGCAGTGCCAACATTACTTACACCGAAGAAGGATGGGAGTTGGAGGATGTGTGTTGACAGTAGAGCGATCAACAAAATCACTATTGGCTATAAATTTCCCATTCCGATACTTAATGATATGTTGGATCCACTAAGTGGAGACATTATTTTCTCTAAAATTGATCTTCAGAGTAGATACCACCAAATAAGAATAAGGCCGGGAGATGAGTGAAAACAGCCTTTAAGATAAGGGATGGCTTATATGAGTGATTGGTCATGCCTTTCGGATTATCCAACGCACTTAGCACTTTTATGAGTCTTATGAATCAAGTGTTGCAACCTTTAATCGATAAGTTTGTGGTTATTTATTTTGATGATATTCTTATCTACAGTAGATCTATTGAAGAGCATGTGGGACATTTAAGGCATGTATTTGATGCCTTAAGAGAAAATCAATTATATTCCAACTTGAAGAAATGCCTATTTATGTTGGAGAGTTTGCTATTCCTCGGATATGTTATGGGAAAAGATGGCATCCGAGTGGATGAAGATAAGGTAAAGGCCATTAAAATTTGTCCTACACTGAGAACTGTTGGAGATGTGAGGAGTTTTCATGGTTTGGCGATGTTTTATAAGAGGTTTATTAAGAATTTCAGCAACATTATAGCTCCTATTACGGAATGTTTGAAGAAAGGGAAGTTTAGATGGGAAGAAGATCAAGAACAAAGCTTCGCCTTTGTCAAGGAGAAATTGTGTACAGCATTGGTCCTAGCCTTACCAGACTTTGAAAAGTTATTTGAAGTGGAGTGTGATGCGAGTGGGATAGGTATCGGGGTAGTATTATCCCAAGAGAAAAGGCCTGTGGCATACTTCAGCAAGAAACTAAACGAGGCAAGGCCAAAATTGGCTACCTATTATAAGGAGCTCTACGCCATTGTGAGGGCTTTGAAGACATGGGAGCACTACTTAATTGGAAAGGAGTTTATTCTTTATACCGATCACCAAGCATTAAAGTATTTGAGAAATCAGAAGCAGTTGAGGACAAAGATGCATGCTAGATGGTTAGCTTGATAAGTTACCCTATAAACTTGTCCATAAAGCCAGAAGAAACAATGTAATGGTAGATGCATTGAGTCGACGAGTAGCCATGATCAGAATGCCAACAGTTGAGATTGAAGGTTTTGAATACTTAAAAGAATTATATGTTGATGATGAAGACTTCAAAGGAATATGGCAAACTTGTTAAGGAGAGAAGCCGTATAAAGACTACTACATTCATGAAGGATTCCTTATGAGAGGTAACCAACTATGCCTCCCGTGGACATCAATGAGGGAGAAAGTAATTAAAGACTTACACAGAGGAGGGTTAGCTGGACACTTGGGCAAAGACAAGACACTTAAAGAGGTACGTAAAAGGTATTTTCGGCCTAAATTGAGGAGAGACGTTGTTTCTATTGTTTTTAGCTGCCAGATTTGCCAAACTTATAAAGGTCATGCATCAAACGTGGGTTTATACATGCCATTACCTGTGCCTGACAATATTTGGGAAGACCTTTCCATGGACTTTGTATTAGGTTTACCAAGAAATCAAAGGGACATGGATTCAGCTTTTGTGGTGGTCGATAGATTCTCTAAGATGGCGCACTTTTTACCATGTAAGAAGACGGCAGATATGACAGCCATTACTAAACTGTTCTTCTGAGAGGTGGTAAGGCTCCATGGGGTTCCAAAATCAATTACCTCTGATAGAGACACTAAATTTCTGAGTCACTTCTGGAGAACTTTATGGGGTATGTTTGATTCATCTTTGAAGTATAGTAGCACACCTCACCTACAGATCGATGGATAGAATAAAGTGGTGAATAGGACTTTGGGGTAATTTAGTGCGATGTATTTGTCATAATAAGCCGAAGAATTGGGATTTTCTTATCGCACAAGGTGAGTTTGCCTACAATAATGCTATTCATAACTCTATTGGTCGATCTCAATTCTCTGTGGTTTACACTAAGGTACCAAATCATACATTAGACCTTATTCAGTTACCTAAAAATTTTAACATCCATGCGAGTGCAGCTAAGTTTGCTAAAGAAACCCATGAAATACAAGTCGAGTTGAAGGAACGACTTGAAAAGGCTAATGCAAAGTATAAGGCTATTGTGGACCAATATAGTAAGAATCAAGTTTTTGAGGAGGCAGATGAAGTAATGGTGTTTATAAACAAGAAGCAAATTACTGAACATCACCACAAGTTGAAGGCCAAGAAGTATGGTCCATTCAAGATCGTGAAGAAGATTAATGACAATGCATATGTCATTCAGTTACCTTTGTGGATGGGTAACATCAACCCAACCTTTAATGTTGTGGATATTTATCCCTACTTATCGGAGTGCAAGTTAGGTTATCCAGAGCATAACTCGAGGTCCAGTTCTTTACAATTGGAGGGGACTGACGCAGAGCTGTAATAAATCTATTTTTTATTTAATTATTTGTTTTATTTTTATTAAAACTACAATGACATTTTTATCTTTGTTATTAGGTTTTAGGTCATTATAACTTATATAAATACTTCTTTATTATATTGTGGAAGAACCTTTTGCTTATTTTCAATCGAAATACTCTATTTCTCTTAAAGTTTTCGTTTGCCTTTTGAGTTCTTTGTAGATCTTATATTAGATCTGCGTTTTCTATACTTTTGGATTAGAGTACTACATTTCTGCACTGCGTCACTCTAGCTTCGAGATTTGGCCTCCAAAGCAATTTGGAATTGGGGTTATGTCATTCCTTTGTTGAGCAAAAAGATTGATGTGTAAAAAAATTTAAGAGGCCCTAAACTGATCGAAAGATTTCTGTGAAGACAAAAGATGGGTTTTGCTCTCTTCTTCACATCTGTTTGCTTCCTCAAATTAAGTGAGCTTGGTGATCGGCACTTCTTCTGGTTCTAACATCCATCATAAATCTGCCTCTAAAATTCTACTTGTTTTGTCTTCGAGCTTTCTCTCCACTACTATTCTTCTGTGGTTCATTGACTGGATTTTAATTTGACTCACTATGCCACTAAGAGAAGCTATAATGGGAAGAAATAGAGTAGGTTTTTGAGAGAAACATTGACTTACTATTCTTTTGGAAAGCAACGTAATGGGTTTTTAAGAGAAAACTGGGATGTTTTTTTTTTGGTTTTGCTCTGATGCGGCAGTGTAGAAGAGTAAGCATATGGGCCAATAAAATTTCGTCCTTTTTATTAGTTCTAACTACGGCAGTGTATCAAAGACTATCTTTTGTGTCTGATTCGTTTTAGAGCAAATGTACAAGAAACAAACATTGGCTTCTATGATGAGGCGGGTGTGTGTGAATTTGAGGAAGAAGAAAAACACTGACAGATAGGCAAGTGCTCTGATACCACTTTTGCTATAAATAGAGACTATTGGTTTTCTCAACAACGAAACTTCTGTATATTTCTTTAGTGCAGAATAATATTTATATAGAGATATAAGACAACTCTTAGACTTCCCAAGAAACTAAACAGGCTTTTCAAGAAACTAAACAGATTCTAGAGATAATAACACATTTATTTTGAGTTTATATTTTCAACACATGTTAGATTTGTGGATACAATTATCATACTATTAATCTTTGTGGGTGTCGATATATGTCCACAAAATAACTTAACATTATAGGTTAACATTGCATGGCTATATGCCGGTCAGTACCAAAAATTTTGAAAAATATAGGGACTAAGTTGCAAAATTTTCAAACACTCTCCCTCAAACCTAACTTTACATGTCAAGTTTTTTTTTGAGTTTGTGAAATACATCGGTCTTCAAAGGCTTTGTAAAAATATCCGCAAGTTGATCTTCAGTTCTGCAATGAATAAGCTCTATAATTTTGTCTTTCACTTGTTCTCGAATAAAATGATATTCGGTGTCTATATGTTTGCTTCATCTATGTGACACTAAATTTTTCGCAAGTGATATAGCAAATTTATTGTCAATGTATATTGTAATTAGACCTTCTTGTGTATGATATAACTCAATCAAATTATTATTCAACTAGATTGCTTGACATATATATGCTCCTATAGTGGTATAATCAGCTTCACACATTAAGAGAGCAACCATTTATTGCTTATTTATGACCACGAAAATATTGTTGATCCAATATAAAATACATATCTAGAGGTGTTATTTCGGTAATCTAAGTATCCACCATAATCACTATCTAAATAACCAATCAACTTTAAATCTTGAGAATGTGTATAAAATAGACTATGATTTATTGTACCTTTAATAGGCCATGATTTATTGTACCTTAACATATCTTAAAATTCTTTTTTTTTCAATAAAGTGATCTTATTTTAGCTTCTCCATATATCTACTAACCAATCCAACTACGTAAATAATATCTGGCTTGTGAGTCAAGTATCTCAAACTTTCGACTAGTCTCTTAAACAGTGCTGGGTTTATCGACTCTCTATTTGAATCTATTCTTAATCAACACTTGTTTCTACTGGCGTAGCCATTGGCTTGCAATCCTTCATTCTAAACTTGTTTAAGATTTGTTCTGCATACTTCTTCTGCGACATAAATATTCCATCTCCCATTTGTTTTATCTCAATTCTAAGAAAGTATGAAATTTCACAATATCTATCGTTTTGAATTCTTTAGTCATAGCTTTCTTAAATTTACTGAACATATTCGAATCCTTTCCCGTGAAGATCATATCATCCACATATAAACATATAATTAAGATATCACCATCTTGATTTTTCTTCATATATAAGGCATTTTCAGGTAGGCTTTTTGCAAAGCCATTCTTTTAGAAATACTCATCTATTCTCATGCCCGTGGAGCTTGATTTAATATATACAATGCTTTCTTTAGACGATAGACTTTGTCTTCTTGTCCTTTTTTAATATATCATGGTGGTTGCTCAATGTAGACTTCTTCTTCTAGATATCCATAAAAGAATGTTGATTTCACGTCCTTCTGATAAATCTTCCATTTATTTTGTGTTGCAAGTGTTGTGAGAAGTCTAATAGTTTCAATTCTTGCAACTGGAGAAAAAACTTCTTCATAGTCAATTCCTTTTCTCTGTTTATAGTTCTTAGTGACTAATCTTGCTTTGTATTTTTCAACCTTTCCTTCTTGATTAGTTTTTGTCTTGTACACCCACTTAACTCCTATTGTCTTATTTACTTTCGGAAGATTAGTTAGTTCCCATAGCAATTTCTTCATTCATGGCTTTTTTCCACTTCTCATTTTTAATAGCCTATTCGTATGTTAATGGATCACACTCCACCATTAAACAAAATAATGAATAATCAAATGTTTTATGTACCTATTATGTAGCATCATAGATATCATCTAGACTCTATATTTGTATAGGTGCTCCCTTTGATTCACTATTACTACTGCTACTGCTACTTTGTGATGAAGTTGATGGTGTTGATTCAGGAGTTGTTAAAGTAGGGCTTTGTGTAGGAATCTATTCATCTCGTTGTTCATCTTGTGTGTTAAATTCATCATCATTATCATCATCGAAAAATAGTCCTTGAACTTTCTCATCTTCTTTGTTCCACTTCCAATAATCTGCTTCATCAAATTCTACATCTCATGAGATGATCACTTTCTTGATCAAAGGGTTATACAATCTATACACCTTACTCCTCTTTTCATAGCCAATAAATATGCACTTTTCACCTTTGTCATCTATCTCTTTCTTTTTTGATCATTAATATAGGCATATGCAATGCACCTAAAATTCCAAAGATATCCAACTGTTAGCTTGCTACCACTTCATGCTTCATTTGTTGTTTTGAATTTCTCAATTTTTATTGGATACTGATTTAATAAATAAACAACACATAGAATGACTTCAGCCTAGAAAGTTCTCATTAAATGCTTTCCTTTAACCATGCTTCTCACCATATCAATAATCGTGCGATTCTTTCTTTCTGCAATGCCATTTTGTTGTGGTATATATGAAGTTGTCAACTGATGAACAATTCCATAGCTCTTTGCAAAACATTTCAAACAACTTTGACATGTACTCACCTCCTCTATCAAATCTAAGTATCTTTAAATATTGCCCATTTTATTTTTCTATCATTGCTTTGAACTCCTTAAATTTATCAAAAGCTTCTAATTTTTCTTTAAGAATATACACCAAACTTTTTCTGCTAAAATCATCAATAAAGGTAATATAATACCTATTTTCACCAAATGATGGTATATCAAATAGTCCACCTATATCTGAGTGAATAATCTCCAATGGTCTTTTAGTTCTCCATGATTTTTCAACTTCAAAACTTTGCTTATGTTGTTTCCCTTTAATGGATGCTTCACATAATTGATTATGATGATTAATTTCTGGAAGTCCATTGGTAATCTTTGCTTTTGATAACAATTTTAGGCCAGCCAAGATAACTAAGCCTTAAATGCCATAGTCATGATGTTGGGACCCCGCCCTTACGAGTCACGCGTCCGATGTCCTAAGTGACATCTGGACGTGCATCCCACAAGAGTGGCGTGCCCACACCAGTCAATCATCAAAAAGAACTCACTTTGCCTATTTCCGAACAGATTTTGGGAAAACTCAAATTGAAATTTCAATTGGACTTCTTCATAACATTTGTTCCCCATTGTCTTAAGTCTCTAATAACATCAAAATCATTCAATTTGGTTCAAAAATCTGAAAGTTATAGTCCAAACATTTTTGGACTGTTTTTGCACTGAAACAGTACACTATACCCAACTTCACTCCAGAAATTGAAAGTCTTAGGGACTGAATTAAAATTTG
>JAOTAY010000004.1:5119182-5129628 GCA_025629805.1 Erythroxylum baracoense
AGATTGTACAGTTTAATGTTGTATAAACTGTTGATTTTGAGCAATGAAAAGAGGAAGAATTCGGTTTTAAAAATCTTATGATTTGTAATTTCTGTTTTAAGTATTTAAATTGATATGACGCCATGTGGAGTATAGTAGTGATCGCACGTAGCGCTCCCTTACCATAGGATGTGCACCGAAATGACCCACGGGTGTTTGGGTGCGTATCCTGCGGTGAGGGGGTGCTACACAACTGATCATATGACGTATGACCCATTGGATTTTATGGAATATTCAATCTCTAAAAGGAGTGATGTGACTAGTGCTAATGGTGAAAAGCATCCAGTTGTAGGATTAGACAAAGTAAAACTTTCTGGTGGTATAGCTTTACCAAATACTTTTCTTGTGCTTGCCTTAAAAAATAAACTTCTATCCGTCAGTCAAGCTGCAGAGGAGTTAAATTGTTGCCTTCTAATTTACCCTAAGTTTTGATTGTTTCAGGATATCCAAACCAAGGAGATTATTGGTCGTAATATTAAGAGGGATGGGCTCTATTATATGGATGATGTTAGTAAGGGTCGAGTGAATAGCATAGCGAGCATAAAGAATAAAGTGGATCAAGTGCATTTGTGGCATCAAAGACTTGGACATCCTTCGTTCACTTATATGAGTAGAGTGCTTCCTAAATTTTTTCATGGAGTAGGTGGTTTGGAATTCAAATGTGAGGCATATATTGTTTCAAAATGTCATTGTGTTCCTTTTCCTCCTAAAATAAGACGATGTGAAACTCTTTTTACTTTGATACATTCGGATGTTTGGGGACCAGATCCTATTACTATTACATCTGGCATTTCTCAGTTTGTTTTATTCATTGATGACTGCACAATAATGACATGGGTTTATTTGATGAAACATAAAAGTGAAGTTTTTGGAATACTTGAGTCTTTTCATAAGATGATTAATACCCAGTTTTCTGCAAAAGTACAGATTATTTGTTCTGATAATGGTAGGGAGTATGACAATGGTGAATTTCGAAGATATTGTCAAGAGCATAGTCTTATCCACTAAACCTCGTGCACTCAAACACCCCAGCAAAATGATATTACTGAAAGGAAGAACCGTCACATCTTGAGCACTATTAACTAGTGCAAATGCACCTAAGAGGTTTTAGACGGATGTAGCCACCACAGCAGTGTACTTGTTGAATCGAATGCCATCAAGGGTGTTGAATTTTAGAACTCCTATACAAGAGCTAAGAATTCACGTTTCTATCGCTTTAGTATTAATTCTTCCTCTAAAGATATTCAAATGCACAGCCTATGTACATATGCATCGAAACCAAAGATCAAAACTTGATCTTTGTGCTATTCGGTGTATGTTCATTGGTTATGGACCTTACACAAAGAGATATAGATGTTATGATCCCATTATAAGGAGACTTTATGTCAATTTAGATGTTACATTTGTTGATACTGAAATGTTTTATGCTGTAGATTCCCATTCTACTCTTCAGGGGAAGCACGAAGCACATAAAGAGCAGAGCTGGGAAAGTTGGCATATTTTTTATGCGACTGTCGTGTATAATAGTAACATAAATGAAGTTAGGGAAAGGAATGCAGAGGTAGCTGAAGATGAAGGGGTTGTCGAAGAAGGGATTGACAATAATGATAGTCACAGTAGGGATAATGATACCAAAGAAGGTGCACCCAAAACTGAAACTACAGATGGAAGTAACCAAGGAATTGATTCAGTTGGAATAGAACCTGGGGAAGATGAATCGGAAAAATATCAACTTCCTCCAAGAAAAAACCGAGGAAAGCCTCCAATGAGATACTCTCCAGATAAAAGTAGAAGGAAATCCAGGTACCCTGTCTCGAATTATGTTAGTACGAGTCAACTTTCTACAAAGATGGTAAATTTCATTTATACTCTATCATCAAAATATATTCCCACTACAGTTAGAGAGGCTCTTAATGACAAGAAATGGGCAAAGGCTATAAATGAGGAGATGATGGCATTGGAGAAAAATCACACCTGGAAGTTGGTTGGTTTGCCAGAAGGAAAGAAAACAGTGGGATATAAATGGGTGTTCACCATTAAATATAAGGCAGATGGGACTATTGATCGGTATAAGGTGAGGCTTATTGCAAAAGGGTATACTCAATCATATGGGATTGATTATCAAGAAACATTCTCACCTGTCACCAAGTTGAATACTATACGTGTTTTGTTATCTTTGGCTGTTAATCTTAATTGGCCATTATATCAGTTTGATGTGAAAAATGCATTCCTGCATGGAGATTTGGAAGAAGAAGTTTACATGGATATCCCACTAGGCTTTGAAGCAACCCATCCTGGAACGGTGTTCAGATTAACGAAAGCTCTTTACAGGTTGAAATAATAGAGCATAGTTCGGTCGGTTCAGTTCAGCCATGAAGAAGCTTGGATTTAAGTAAAGCAATTCTGATCATACATTGTTCATAAAACATAAGGCAAAGATGGTGACTGTGTTAATTATCTATGTGGATGATATAATCATTACTGGTGATGATAAGGAGGAGATCTTCAAGTTACAAACCCAGCTGGCACAAGAATCTGAAATGAAAAATCTTGGAGGTCTAAAGTATTTCCTAGGGATTGAAGTTGGAAAGTCAAACCGAGATATTTTCCTAACTCAAAGAAAATATGTGCTTGATTTACTAGCTAAAACGGGGATGCTTGAATGTAAACCGGTGGATACTTCAATTATTCAGAATCATGGGTTGGGAAGTAAACCGGACCAAGTGGCAGCTAATAAGGACATGTACCAGCAATTGGTAGGGAAGTTAATCTACTTATCACACACCCGACCAGATATGGCCTATGCTGTAAGTCTGGTAAGCCAATTTATGCATAATCCAAGTGAAGAACACATGGATGAAGTATATAGGATTATGAGGTATTTGAAAGTCGCCAGGCCGGGGTCTAATGTTTCAAAAGCATGGACACCTAAACATTCATAGATACACAGATGCAGATTGGGCAGAGAGTGTTAGCGATCAGAAATCAACTTCTGGTTACTTTACCTTTGTGGGAGGAAACTTAGTTACTTGGAGGAGTAAGAAACAAAAAGTAGTTGCTTTATCTAGTGCTGAAGCTGAATTCAGAGGGATCACTAAAGGTTTATGCGAATTACTTTAGCTAAGGAAGCTCATGGAAGAATTAGGATATGGAAATGAAAGGGAGATAGAATTGTTCTGCAATAACAAAGCTGCAGTCGAAATTGTCAAGAATCCATTTCAGCACGATAGAACAAAACATGTTGAGGTTGACAGACATTTTATTAAGGATAAACTCTAAACCAAGGTAATCCAACTCCCTTATGTTCGGTCTGAAGATCAATTAGCAAACATGCTCATAAAGGCGATGTCAGGGAAGTTTTTTCACGACTCATTAGACAAGTTGGGCATGAGGGACATCTATGCATCCACTTGAGGGGGAGTGTTGGAATGAGCTGTCAAGGAGATTTGCTTCCTTAATAGGCTCCTTGATTGGAATGATTGGTTTGTTTCCAAAAATAAGTTGACTACCCTAATGGGTATATATATATGTACTTTGTAACTAGAAAAAATACTGAAAAAAGAAAACCTTTGTGGACGTAGGCAAAAAGGGAGATGCCGAACGACATTAACTTTGTCTTATTTTTTCCTCTTGTTTTTCTTCTACCTTTGATTGATGTTTGACATATAGTTCTGGAAACTCTAAAATCAGAATGCATGTCTCTTTTGATTTTGGAAATTTATTTACCTATGTGTTAATTACCTGTGTCTGTTTATATTCTGGAGTGGATGTATATGTGTCTACGTTTCTCTGTTTTGTGTAATACTGCCTGTATCTGCTGCCTATGTTCATATTGAATATTTGGCTTGTGCTGCTTGGTTTAAAAATGAATCAGTATGCATACTGGGACATAACCAACGACGGTAATGGTTAAAACCAGTTAAGAGCCTTTGACGTCGCCACTGGAACAGTAGCGAGCGACTGGTGAAAGCAAGCGATGGTACAAAAGGGGAGTAGTAGGTGTTACATATAAAAATACTATAGCTGTTACACAACTAGTATAAAAAGTTGTAACCATTTCTCTCACAATGGATATGGATTAGCTGATGTGTGTGTGTCTCTCTCTCTCTAGTTCTCTACTCTTCTCTCTTCTTTCTGGACTCTTCTCTTCCTTCTTCTCTCCTTCTCTCCTTCTTTCTTCTGTTTCTCATTTTTCTTATCAATAAATGGTATCAAAGCAGTCGATTCTGCGTAGAATTGAAGAAAACATGAAAAGCTTGATAGAAGCACAGATCAGAAGCCGTAAAATGTTTCTGGAATTTCAAACTAGGAATGAGAAAATATTTCGAGAAGCTCTAAATAAAACAGAAAAATTGGAGAACAACCTGCGGCAGCTTAAAATTGAGGAGACACAATTTTGGAAGCGACAAGGAGTGGAAGTGGGAGCTACTATTGCAGTTACTCAGGAACTCACGATTCAAAACGAGCAACCCATGCAAGAGAAGGAGGACTATATAACGTCTTTGATCGTAGAGTCCACCCCTCTCATGAATAACAAAGACGTCACCTCTGATGGTTCCTTAGTCATTCCCTCTCCCAGCGAGCTTGGTAAGATTGAGATGTACCCTCCGGCTTTCTACACTGCTTGTTCAACCGATGGTCTTCTCAACTGTGGTCTAACCCACATGACGGTTACTCCTCTTCATTTCGTTAACAGTAACATGCAAATTGACCCTGCAAAGTATAGAAACATTTCATCTAGTTTTGGAGTTCTGTTAAATGGGCAGATCGTGAGCTTTTCAGGAGCAATTGCTAGTGATGCTGTGAAGAAGATGGGTATTGAAAAGAAAATAAGATTATTCATTTTTTGTCCATTCCGTAAGCCTCCGTAACCTTGAGGACAAGGTTTTCTAAAGGAGAAAGAATTGTTACGTATAAAAATACTATAGCTGTTACACAACTAGTATAAAAAGTTGTAACCGTTTCTCTCACAATGGATATGGATTAACTGATGTGTGTGTCTCTCTTTCTCTGTAGTTCTCTGCTCTTCTCTCTTCTTTTTGGACTCTTCTCTTCCTTCTTCTCTCCTTCTCTCCTTCTTTCTTCTATTCCTCATTTTTCTTATCAACAGTAGGACAACGACTCGGCTATGTGAAGAACAATGAGGGCGGCGGCGCATAAAAAAAATAGAAAACCCTATCTCTGTGGAAATAAGATCATCGTATGTGAGACACGCGCCCATTGTTTCTGAAACAGGTCTTAGGAAGAGAGCTGAGTGGGGATCAAATCTTTTGTACCTACTAGTTTGTACCAACTCTATTCTATACGATGCCATCCATACATTTTATTAAGTCTCACATATTTATGTAGATGAGATTGTATAGAGCAAAATTGGTACAGACTAATAAGGATAGAGGATTTCGTTCTAGCTGAGTGGCCTTCTCTGTTGATTACATGAGCCAGACAAACTTCTTTTTGTTTTATTTGGTTTTTTAATATTTTAAAGTCTTAATTTCTATTAAATTAGTTTGATAGAGATTAAATTAGGTTATATTCTTAATAAAATTAAAAAAGTCTTTTCTCAATTAGAATTTAGTTTTAAGAAGTTGATAAAGGGTTTTAATGATTTCTTTCATAATTAGATTATCTTAGAAATTATAAATATAATGAGATTATATTAATTAAAATGTGATCTTAATTTCAAACTAAAGTAATTATTTTCTTAATATGATTAATATTAATATTAATAATTATATTAATTCCTAATTAATTTTTGAAAAAAAGTTTTTAAAATTAGAATTATTTAGTTTCAATTAGATTGAAATTAATTAATTTGACTCCTTAAAATTAAGAAATTTTTTAGGTAATTAAAAAGGTGTTTCTTAATTAAATTTATTTATTTCAATTTGACTGAAATAAATTAAATCTATAACTTTGTTTATTTAGAGAATTATTATTCAATTTATTTAGAAATTGTTTCTTTATTTATGAATAATAAGTTTCTTGTTTTTGTAGAGAAGATATTCTTCTTGACTAAAATTTCAAAAGTGTTTTCATTTATTAATTAAGAAAAATGAGCTTTCTTAATATTTTTGAAAATACTTTTCTGATTTACTAAAGAAAGATTTTCTAATTAATAAATCAATCTCTAAAATCAAAAATATAAAGGACTTTCTTAATTAAATTTGAAAAGCTTTTTATTTAATTTTGAAATTAGTTTCATTTTAATATTAGAAAATAGTTTTCTAATTAAGGAAAATAATTTTTAATGAAATTAGAAATATTTTTCTAATTAAATTTGAATATGTTACTTATATAATCTTGTAAAAGGAGTTTTTGTAAATTATAATAAGTAATTAGCATAATTAATTGGAAATTGTTTTCAATTGAATTTTGTTTAAAGGAGTCAAGATATTTGGAAATAGTTTCCAATTGGATTTGAAAATTGTTTTCAAATCAAATTAAATTTCTATTTGGAATAGGAATTTAATATATTTAGGAATCAATAAATTTAATCTAATTTAATTTTTCCAAAGAGTTGGAAATATTATTTTAGATTATGACGAAACTTGATGTTTTATGCATATAATTTGATTATGAGTGCATAAGTTGCATACTTTATTTATATGTTGGATATATATATTGGATGCATGATAAATTGTGTATTTTATATATGCGATATTTTAGATGCAATTTTATGTTTGATGAGATGAACAAAATTAAATCTCTCGTTAAGATATTAAGTGCACATTGAGAACATGATGTTGCCTTCCATTGTTAGAAGAATAATCCAAAGTTTTGTTTATTATAAGCATATTGAGCAAAATGAAGGCCGCTTTAACCTGACATATTTAATCTTATGACAGTGGGTTCTATTTAACTAAATTTGTGTAATTTGGATGAGCAAACTTATAATCATATGAATTTAGAGGCAAAGTAAGGAATAACATATTGGATATATTTTGGCAAGAGTTGTCATTTAATAGATCTAGGAGTCACATGAGACGATTGCAATTGCAAAAGCCAACTCTAAGAAGCAGCTTTACTTTACTTTAAAGAGGGGCAAAAGCAAGATTGATAAAGTTGTTATCTACCTAATTTAAGTTTAGCTAGTTGAGCAAACTTAAGATCAACTATATTTGAATAAGATTCTAGCCCATTAAAAAGACTAGAGTAATATTTCCGAATAGTAGTGAGGGCTATCATTTATAATAAAATAGTGAGAGTAACCAAATATATGATTAAAGTCCTAATCTCATTTGGTAGTTATGGCATATAATTAATTACTTGCTTTTATTACATTTATATTTTGTTCTGAGTAGAATTTACCTTGTTTAGTATAGTTGATACTAAGAGTTAGTGAACCAAATTTCTTGGACATAGGATTATGTTTGAGAATAGTTCTTAAAGTTAGAAATGAATAATTGTATGCCCATTACGTAATGTTGCTATTAATCCTTGTTGAGGATTTGATGTTATAGTTTTAGAGATATGTCAAAATTATATAGATGACAAAATGTATTGACATTTTGAGTAGAATAATGTCTTATAAACTTTGATGACAACATGTAAGATGTGTGTCGAGATCGTGATAGCAAGATACAAGAGGTTGCATAGAGTAGAGCTGAAATGTATAGTACCTTGTTGGAATTGTTCTACTTAATTTAGCCTACTAAAAGCATAATTGTGGACTATAACTAAAGACTTTGTTATAACATGATAGTAGTTATCATTAGAAGAAAAATGATTGCATGACTTTTCTTGCCTATACGAGATATGATAAAGATCATATGTATTTGTAGTTCATGCTTATAAGTATTTGATACTAAATTTATATTCAACATTATTAAAATGTTCAAAGCATGATAAGAAATAGATTATTAAGTAAAAATAGTTGATTAAATTTATACAAATAGTTTGTATATGTTGGATCAAAAGAGGCTTATTCTTAATATAAGTGGCAAAAATAAAAAGTTAGAAAACCGAGACTATCCTTTTATGCCATGTTGTTTAAGTTAATAAGACGTACTACAAGAAAAGTAGGAATTAGAGATGTAAAATTACCGATGAAAATGAAACCGTAGCAAATTACCAAAGAAAAATCAATTTCTATCAGTTACATTGACGAAAAAATTTTATTTAGCGACGGTAGTAAATTCTGTCGGTAAATATGGAGGGAAATCATCCCAGAAAAATTTTCGACGGACTTTAGCGACGGTATAAAATACCCGTCGGTAAAGAAGGCAGGAATTGTTGGCTGAATAAAAAAGTTTTGGGTTTATTGACGAAAACTTTTCCGTTGGTAAATTTTAAAGGTAAATGTCATCTACTTTGGCTTCAACATTTTAAAGTTAACCAAAACGATGTCATTTGGTTTAGACGTCGTTTTGGTTTACATTTAACTTACTCGGAAGCTTCTTCTTCTTCATCTACCTCGTCTCTCCTCTCGTGCGATTTTCTTCTCTCTGGTTTCTCTGTCGTGGACTCCTCTTCTGCTTGTCAGTGTTTGTCTTCTCCAGCCACTGTCATCGTGTCCTTCAATGAAGGTATTTTTGCAGTCACTGTCATCTGTTTTTTCGTATATTGGATGAAAGTTAATTTGGGTAGTTGATTACTTTCATTTATTTGTGTATTTTGTGATTGGAAAACAATTTTAAAGTATCAATGTTAGTGATAAAAGGGATAAGAAGTGATTTTGGTTATGACGTTGGGATGAATTTCTGATGCATGTAAGGTGTTTGATGAAATGTCTGTTATGTTGATGTTTATTGTATGGGAGTGTTCTGCATAATTTAAATTGATAGAAATCTATTCCTTTAAATGATGGGAGTGTTATAACTTTGATACAAGTCTCTATAGGTTTGACACCTTTCCTCCCCCTATTTTTATTATAATCCTCACAAAAACAATAGTATAATCAGTGAGTTCAACCATAACAATTTTTATTCTTCTCCTTAACATAGCAATGGTAATAATAGATTAACGTTATCTTGTTCTTCCCCTCAAAGTATGCCTTAGGATCATTCCTACATTGAAAAAAATGAATCTTCATCTTAATGATTCCTAAATTTCTTTGTATTGTGTTAAATCTATTTTAATCTCTTTCATACCTCTCTTGACCTTTATAGAACCTTTTAGACTCTCTTACATACCTAGTTGATATCTGTAGTATAAACCTACCCTTATTGTCAAACCAACTTCTTCCACATTTTCCTTGACATATAGAGCATACCCTAAATAGGAGGGATTGACCGATGATGATTTTTTATGCAATAGATTCACAACTCTACCATATTAAGAAAAGATAGAAAAAAATCTAAAAGAAAAGTAACTATAAAGTCCTAATCTAAGAATGAAAGTTTAGGGATTGATTGTAGGATAAAGAAGGTGTTAGGTACCTAATCATGCTCATCTAAATAATTACCTAAGCTTATGACAAATTTTACAAATTTAGGGAAAGATTCAAAGAAGAAAGGTAAGATTGGTAGGATGAAAATGTAAGACAATTCGATATACCTTTGATAACTTAAATTGTATAATTTAATTTGCTATTACATAAATGATTAATTGTTTATGAAAGACTAGTTTTATAAAGATTTAATGAGTATTTAAATTATTAGGGTTAATTTTGATTATTACAACTGATAATACGTTTTGGTTAATCATATATTTAAAATTTTGATATATAAATAATAAAGAGAATTCTCACATTTATTTTTGAATAATTTACCCTTCTTTTTATACTATTATTTTAAGTCAAATTCTTTTAACGATAGTCGGTCGATTATCAAAATGAAAATTATAATTAGAATATTCTATAATATTCTGTATGGTTTTATGGATAATTTAAACTAAGCAAGTCAAGATTGGTTTGATCTAGCAATATTTTTAACATAACTCCCATTAAAAGTCCACATATTTCTATTTCAAAATAAACTATATTATTTTCTGATTTGCTTGCTTTAATATATTGAAAATATAACAAAACTATTGAACAAGTGTATTATATTAAATACGAGATATTCTTTTTCGCGGGCCCTATATTGTGTTGAAGAGAGTCGCTCATCCTTCTTCTTTGTAGTCTGGAGTTGTCCGTCCATCTAGATAAATCGTCCAACTAATGTCTACCATATGTATTGCTTTAATAATACGATTATGATGCGTTTGGGTTTTATGTGAATGCAAAGGAGGTCTTGATTTTATGTTGTTTAGAATATTTTTATAATCATTGATGAGTTTTTATGTTCTTCTTTAATAGTCTATGCTGGAACCCCTCCCCGGGCGGGTCACGGGCCCGGCGTCCTACTTGACATCTGGACGCGTGTCCCACGAGGGAGGAATTCTCCACCACGTCAAACTTAAAACAAATAACTCATTTAACTTACCTCCGAACAAAATTTAGAGGTAAATCATAAGAAAATTCAATAA
>JAOTAY010000004.1:5135572-5147562 GCA_025629805.1 Erythroxylum baracoense
TATGCGAAATTACTTAATACTCTTATATGAAAAGAAGTTGAAGAAACAACTTTAAAAACAGAATACGCAAGAAACAAAGAAAAAAAATTAGGGATCAATCAGAATAACCCAAATGACCTTGTTTAACAAATTCTCAAGGCAAGCACTTCTGTGCTCAATAGCCGATAACCTTCGCTCCATGACCCTGATGAGGTCATCTGATAACTCTGAATGCAACTCTGGTATTTAACACAGAAAACAGTACCAGAACAAACATATTAAGAAGTGATTAAATTTTACGACTTTACAAAAATTTGGAACAGTTACATAAACACAAGCATGGTACCAGTAGAATAAGAGCGGAAAACGGACATAGAAGCATAATCCGCGATGTAGGTGATTGCTTTAATGGGAGTTGGCTGCGAAACTGCAGAGGCAGATTGAAGTTGGTTGTTTAAAGAACGCAGCATAACACTGAAACCCCATTTGAAAACTCCTCCATGTCTACTCATTGTGGTCAGTTCAGGCAGAATCTGGTGACGGAGACAGGAGGCAGCGCCGCCTGTATTCTTGCTTTTAGCTTCCGATTTGCACTGGTTTCACAATTTCTCTTACCTGATAGTAAAGCAACGTCGTTTCATAATCTCACACTGAAATAGTACTGACCAATAACAGCGTAAAATTATTTTTCGGAAAAATAACAGCGTAAAATCACTATTATTCAGTGTGGGAGCACTTGCATGTGAGAGCAGATCAACGGTTAAAGAGTAATGAACGTGGCATGAGTTCAACGCTCTATTAACGGCACCCGTGCATACAAAAATGACCAGTACAACATTGTAAGGAAAGAAAAGCAACAACGGGAACTGAGTTACAGTAAATTTTCTGGTATAGGGATTGGATTGGATCGTTGTCTGTGTGTCAAGGATAGTACAACATTCGATAAACAAATTTTTGTTCTTCTTTTTTCTTTTTTTTTCCCTCATTCTAACATTTATATTATTAGAATAAAAAAGAGGACGAAAGTACAAGGCACAAGTAAGGAGAAATTTGAAGGAGATGCAGGGCGATGAGGCGAGGGTGTTACTAGGCTTGCCTCCCCACTCCCGCCCCAGCACTTCTCAGGTATGTATGTAATTACCCTTGCCGTTAATTTCTTCCAAAACCCATCTAACTTTTTGTCTCTTTTTCTTTCTTTTGTTTCTCAAGTTTCATCTTTTCTTACCCATGATATGCTGTTTTATCCTATCCACTATTATTCTCTCTAGTCTAACAGCTGCTAGCTCCAGGGTAATGCCTTATGTCAATGATCAAGTATTTTTATTCATGAGTTCATTGGTTGAATTGGCCGTCTTTCTAGATCATCTGGTTTATTCAGTTGATTAAAGCTTTGCTCTCCTTTTTATTCAATTACAGCTTTTGTTAACTGTTGCTAGTCAATCCGGTGTTTCAACAACTCGCCATAGATGTTGTTTGTATAAAATGTAGACTCTCTGTCTCTCGTTTTCTGGTTCTGTCACTAAATTGAAATGGGTGTTGCAGGTTAAAGCTGCTTATAAAAAGAAGGTATGGGAATGTCATCCTGATCTCTTTCCTACCCATGAAAAGGCTCGTGCCGAGTCACACTTCAAGCTGGTAAGCTTCATCAATTTCCTTTTTTATTCTTTATATCATGTAAGAACTCGATTACGAGTTTGACAAATTTGATTCTACAAGTACTCCTTTATGACACTGGCTTCAAAGAATCCAGTCATCACATCAGGATAAATGTAGCTATAGTTGTCTGATTGGAGCAATACGTTGCCTATTCCCCATTTTTCTTTCTTCAATACTAACTGTTAAACTAGCGACAGCTGTCTCTGAGCATTTTAATTTGGTTCTGGATTGTTCATGATAAAGTTAATGTTTTCTTGACGCCCAATTCGTCTAATCTAATGATGCACTCGTCTACAGGTTTCAGAAGCTTACAGTTTCCTGCTTCCAGGTGATTCTCCTTTCTACATTAGATGAAGGGTATGCCTTAAACGATCATGGTTTGCAAACTCTCAAATGGTCTACCTTAGCCTATTAGATGAACTTGGAGTTTTGGACTAACACCTGAATGCTTTTGACTTTTGGACTTTTTAGTTTTAGATGAGATGTGTCAATTATGTAATGCCCCATAGTTCAATATTGCAATATTGATATGACTTGGAGAGAGGTTTTGTTGTGTCAAAAAGGTAAACTATGTATTAGGGTTGTTTCCTCCTTGTGTCCGGTGCACAATATTGGCCTCATTATATTGCTCTATAATATACTATAATTAGGGTTGTTTGGTAAATTATGTAATTAGTTTCATCCTTGTGTCTGGTAAACTACGTAATTAAGGTTGTGTCCTCCTTGTGTCTGGTGCACATTATTGGCCTTATTATCTTGCTCCATAATATACTGTCAGGCTGCTTTTAGATGTATCCACTACAAATAAATCTTTATTGATGTTAACATATCTGGCAAAATGACAGCCATAGCCTATAAAGTTGCTGCAGTTGTGTTTACTGCCAAATAATGGAAAAGATGGCTCCTCTTTGATCGTAAAGTTACGTCGTTCATGAATGGGAGCACGGAATTTCTCAAGATGAAAGGGAAAGAAAGCCAAATGAAATTGTTTTGTGAAAATTGGCAGCGGTGGGACAGTTAGGGAAACTAGAGTGTTTGGTGAAGTTACTCATTTTGATAAGTTTCCCCCAGGAGGTATGTTTCAATATGAGAAAGAACCTGAAAGGATGTCATTCGTCGAAAATGAAGGAAAACTGAATATTAAGAAGCTTCTTTAGCTTATCACTCAAACAGTTATGATGACAGGCTCATACTCCTGGCTGTTTAATAACAGAAGAGCAGGGAAGTGATTACTGAGAAAAATCTGGTTACAAGAATTGCTCCTCAATCATTAGGAATTGTGGAGCCTGGTTTGTATTGCTCAAGTTGTAAACAAAAAAAGAGGTAATATGTTACTACTGTAATACGTATTGGTTTTTTGGGTAAGTTACTGCAGAAGTCAATTACTGGGTATATAAACCAGGTTTAACAACATCTAAGCGAGGATCCCTGGGGAAGTTGCTTAGTGTGATAAGGTTGCTGAGGGAATATATCTTAAAATCAAGGAGAATGTAAAGTGGCAGCAAACAGATCGATGAATTGCAAGCCTGATCTCAAAGCGGTATCTCTTTTCTACATGCTTTCATATAATGAGGAGAAAGAGAATGGCAGGAGGTTGGGTTGCTGCAAGTGAAAGTAAGGATTTGCATATGATTGAGAATAAAATTTGAGATAACAATATCACAAATACAAGGGCAAACCTCCTGGTAGTAGTGTTTATGTTGGAGAACCACCTTTAAAGAAATCGAGATTGGAATGTCTTCTTGAAATCATTTGAAATCCAGACATCATTACGTTATAAGAATGTGACAGGAAAGGAGGTGTCTTAAAAAAAGTCGTCACATTCCTTGTGTTGAGAATGTATGCTACTAACTGAACTTGTCAGAAGCAGAATTAAATATTAGAAAGCGATTGCCAAAACACGGGGTTTCTGTTCGCTCTGTATGTGAGACCAAAATCTTGAGCACATGTACTGATGTACGTGTCTGAGTTCATAAGGTACAAGATGTCCAACTAGAAAGGTGGTAATTTGGATGAGTTTGCAAACGATGATTTGAGTGGAAGTCACACTGTTTGCATAATGGTTGATTGTATGAGCCGTTCTAGACCATTAAAGACTCCAACTTGATTCGTTGAATTTGATATGTTTGCCATTGCAGGTGCAGTGGGTGAAGGTTCAGCCTCAGGTAACTATATTACTTGCATCCCGTTTTCGTATTACTTCTTCTGAGCTATCTTCTTTAAACTTTGCTGGTATTTCTCATGATTAGGCGTATATAGTCGAGTTGTGAGGACTGGTGTTCCTAGAGGAAACAGGGGAAGAAGTAATCCTACCTTCATTGGCATCCCTTTCCTTTTCATAATACTGGGGACAGTTGGGCTTGGGGCTTCTAGTGCCACTAGGTCGGTAACACTTTCCAACAGACTCCCTCCAATCCTCTTAGATCATGATCTGTTCTCTGTTTGAAGCTTTGAACATATAAAAGCACTCTAGTTCTTTTAATTTCTGCTTTTCAGGGCTTACAAAAAACAGAAAGAGTCGAATCCTTCGCACAACCCTTTTCTTCCTTGATAAGTTGAGATGGTATGAGAATTGATTGGTTTACATTACTGTGTGCTTCAATCCATTGGAGGTGGAAGCCTTGATTGATTCAACCTTACCAGAATTAAGATCTGGAATAGTAATCTCAAGCCTGTATTTATTTATATTTTTTTCCTTTTGTTTCAAAATTTGTAGAACAGCTCATAATTATATAATGTTTTTATAGATTTGAAATATATTTCTAATGGCATTAAACAAAAACAATTACAGCTCATAATGGCATTATATTTCTAATGGCATTATATAATTACAGCTCATAATTATATAATGTTTAGCAATGCAAGAGCAGTTTTCCAATGTGAACAGAAATTGGAAGCTTGAAATAGATGATAAACAAATATACCGTTCGTGAACTAAGTACAGTACTGTTGGCTTCATTGCTGATAAATTCAAGTGTTTTTTTTCTTTTCCATGCACTCAGGTGTAAGATTGAATATGCACCTTATAATTGACCCACTTTTAACATGGATTAGTCATAGATTTGTATTACTGATACGAGTGTTGAATTGTTGTCAAGGCAACTGATTTGCTGTACCAATTCTATACCATCAAAGTAGATAATGTCATAATTCACAAAATTCAAGTCCAGATTGGCCAGAATAAAAAAAATCCCAAGATTTCATGGAACTGAGAAAATTTCTGACAATAGGAACCCATTCACCTCTACTTACATCTAAGCATGTTACAGATAGAATAGTATCAGTCCAGAAGCTGGCAAATAATTACGGCAGAAGCAGAAGAAATTAAACCAAAAAGGAAAATGAGAGAAAAGGTAAAACTGTATGGTGCGATTTATAGGCTCACACATTATGAACAAATCAATCCATAGCATATGATGGAAGAACCCCGCAACTAGTCCAATAGTTTACCACAACCTTCTTACAATCCTTCCTAGTGCTTGCACAGGTGTCTATGTGGGCAGGAAAAGGCGGGGGATAGGGAGAAAAGGCTATAATCTAGGACCTTCGCGATTCACCAACAGATCCAACGATAATCAAGAGCTTGGTGTATCACCAGCAGGTCCAGGCCTGGCATTTAACAAAGGCTGGAGGGCTTTGACCACAATGCTCATGTTTGGCCGGAAATCAGCTTCATATTGAACACACAATGCAGCTACAGCAGCCATCTGTAATAGAATATGAACATAGGATTCAGAGAAAGGTCGAATAACACCTCCTATCTACAATTTTTATTCAGGATTCCTCCCAATAGGGAGCGACTACAATAAACACACAGTTGCACAGGTTTAGACATTAGTTTGGTGAATGAAGCTGAAAACTTAATCCCATACCAATGTAAGTGGATAGAGTTAGACACAAATAATACACGTGCTATTTCTTCAATAAAAAGAATATCATTTGGATGATTTGATTAGCTCAAAGCTTGAAATGTTGACGCACCTTTGCAACTGCCTTTGGCGGGTATTCTCCTTGTAGTCTTGCATCAACACATTGTCTAACCTTGTCTTCACTCAGTTTTGGTGTGGCCTATACATTACGAGATTTAGTAATCAACCAGGATTCCAAGAAACAAGGAAAAGAAAGGAGGAAGGTTTTCCCCTTTTCAAGAGCTTTTATCACAAAGTATTATCAATTGATTGAGAAAATCAGATTAGTACCCATGTCACCAGACTCTGCTGTCCACGAGGTAACGTGTGATCAACTGGTTTCCTCCCAGTCAGAAGCTCGAGAAGGACAACACCAAAACTATAGACATCGCTCTTGGCATTCAATTGTCCAGTCATTGCATATCTGCCCAACAGTATAAAGAAAACAGTTTTATCTATTAAGTAGCATTCAAGATGTTCACACATCCAGATATAAATTAAGGAATGTCCAGTAACTTACATTTGACCAAAAGGGAAATAAGGAAAATGAAATTCTAAATCTACAATTTTACTACCTTAAGTTTAATATACTGATGGAGAAATCAAATTAACCTTCTCCCCAAAAACTTTCAGGTATCATTCAGTTTTCAAGAACATATTGGAAACACAACTAGTCCATCAAATGAAAATCTCAAAAGGATGATTTCACATGTATCGAGTCCCTTTGTTTCCTCATAACAGTATATTTTTAAAGTGATAGAAGAAAAATGAATGTAGCTGGAGAAATCATCACAACAAATAGCTTACTCGGGTGCATGGTAACCAAAAGTTCCCAAAACACGAGTGGAATGGAGACGTGCAGCCATATCAGGAGCTTGATTTGACAAATCAAAATCAGCAATCTTTGCAACATCATCATCAAAAATCAGCACATTGCTGGACTTAATGTCACGGTGAATGACATGAGGATCAGCCTTTTCATGCAAGTACTCAAGACCTTTGGCAGCCCCGACAGCAATTTTTACACGCTGTTGCCATGAAAGGACGGGACCAGGTTGAGCTCCTTTAACACCTTTCCTCCCTGCATTAACAAGATAACGACAAAATAAGGCAGAGATTACTCAACATTGCAACCAAGTTTTCACTCTCTTGAGCTAGTATCATAAATTTGCCTTCTCAGTTCACAACTTCTACAAGGAATAAATTATCTTGAAGCTAAAAATGAAATCATGTGCACATCACAAAAGTTTACATTCCTGGTATTAAAGTGTGTTTCCCATTGTGCTAAAGATCCCTAGTAGAAGGACTGGAAGAGAAATACAAGCATCCTTTGCCAAGTCGTCCATAGAATCATTCATAAAGACTTCAACCCGCTCAAAAATGAACTGAAAATTGCAGAAAAGATCTACTAGCTCTAAACATAATAAACTTTTCATCAAATTAAAAATGTGATAAATTCACAAGACGTATAAATATATTTGTAAGCCCATATCCCTGTGTACTTTTAAGTAATGAAGCATGATTGGCGGTACCATGAAGAATATCGTGAAGAGATCCATTAGACGCAAACTCATAGGCAAGTATACGAGATCCTCCATCAACACAATAGCCCAACAACTGTACAAAATTTTCATGCTTCAGCCTCGACACCCTAGAAACCTGAAAAAATTGGACAAATATTACACATTTAGAAGAAAATAAGAATATTCTAATAGAAAAAGAGCAATTTTCAGTTCTCAACAAACCTGGGCTAGAAATTCATCATCAGGTTGTTTGCTAGCATCTAGTTTCTTGATGGCAGCGGCCTGACCACTCCTAAGAACCCCATAATACACTCTTCCATACGAGCCCTCACCAATCAAGGCATTTGTCCCAAAGGTGTCAGTAACATCCTTTAGTTCATCCAACATTATTGGAGGGACTTCGATGGGCTGAATTTTGACAGGAGGAGCACCCTTTGGTACAGCTTCTGACCCACGGAAACCTCCAACATTACCTGCCAGTAGAAACACAGCTTGGTTAAACAAATAGTTAACTAGATTCTATCCGTAACACCTCAAACGGAAACAAAAATAATACCTGCTGAGTTCTTAACAGGGTAGGGACCTCCACTATCAGCAGTTTTATGGATCTCATCCTCTGCACAGCAGCTGAAGCAGCTCATGATTCAATCAAACCCTTGAGAATTCCCCTCTCTTCTTAAACAAGCACAAAACGAACTCTAGTTGAAATCATCTCCAACAAAGGAATGCAATTTTCACAAGCACACTTGTTCATGGTCAGGGTACTAAATAATCTCATAATTCGTACTCGTTCTCTCTTCTTATAATTTCAACAACAAATCATGTTCAGAAGGTGAAAAGGATGGGGAAAAAACAAAGAGAAGCATAAAAGCTCCATCGGAACTCCTTATCGAAACACAAACATCACGGAGAGAAATACGCAACAAAAATCAAATGAAAGTAACAAAAATAATAACCGTCCGTAACACCCACTGCATCAAGTAGAGTTTGCCGATTGGATCAAAGAGACCACGCAAAACAAAATCAAACGCCGTTGACTAATTGGAAAGCAAAACGAAAATTAAGGTAAAGTGTCGAAATTCAGTCGATCGATGAGAAATGAAATAAAGTGAGCAACTCACTAATAGATAGTGGCGAGTTTGGGGGAGAGATCTGGGTCGAAAAGCCAGCCAAGGGGAGGAGGATAAGAGAGTACGACGATTGGAGTAAAAGTCTCCTCTGAGCGCTTGTTGACTTACCTGAAATCGGGGGAGTTTAGAAAACAATAAAAGGAGTTTAAACGCGGAATTTTTATTTCAAGCACAAACCGCCGACTTGATCCTTTCCTTTGTTCCTTTTTGCTTTACTTTTTCTCTTCCTCTTTAGGGTTAGGTGAAGACCAGACTCTGTATATTGAAAATTGAAATTGGCTTGGTTGATTCTATTCTACTGTTTTGAAATTGACTTTACCACTTTCGAAAATGAGGGTTCCTATTATGTGAGCTTGAGTCCACAACACTAGATTCGGTGTTTTAGATGATTGGCTATCTGAACGAGGCTGTCTGTGCTGACAGGCCAGCTCTAATCTAATAACAACAATAATAAAAATAGTAATTCAATACGCAACTTTACTCTTAATTAATAAACAGAAATTACTGGATTGGCGGTATCTTGGACATCAACTATTGCTCCCCATTTTTTGTACTTTTTGTCTTTCAAATGCATTGTTCTTTTGATTGCCATTTCCCAGCTACTGATGTCCTTTTAGCTGGCCTAAAAGATGAGTACCAGCGTAAGAAACAACCTGGCAATGGCTCGCCCCCATCTGGATTTGTCTTGTCTTTTGCAACCTATATCAGAAAATGAACCGGCCCATGAAATTTGGGCTGACCATTTGGCAAGAGGAAAGAAAAACAACACGAGGCTTGGCGACTGGTGGCGGAATAATGTATCCACCCAGAAACTAGCACGTTGTCATTGTCCTCTTATATAACATACAATGTTTCAGAACGTATAGTTAAGTCCCCTCACTTGTCTCATTCTAATTTAACTTACAATTATGGGTTGAAGTTCGTCTCTTGCAACCAATCATGTACTCATATGACTAGATTTCGGGTTGAACATGACAATTACTTGGGCTGAGACAGAATCTATATTGATCATTACAAAGGCAGTATGATTGCAGTTATTCATGGCTTGGACATCATGTTCCTAATATTCATATTGTCCACCCAGCGGAATAGTTACGTCTCTCTTGTCATCTCGCGTTAACAGATCCGCAAAGCAAACACCTTGAGTTGGAAAGTATCTAGTCTAGTTCCTAATTCCTATCTCGTGCATGGGATTGCGAAGAATATATCCACCCCACTTCCTTTGTTTTTTCTTTTTATCCGCAAAACTGCTTCTTCTACTGGATAAGCTTTTCTTGTTTTCTATTGCCAATTCAAACAGCCATATTTACAATACCCTTCACTTTAAGATTTGCTATATTTTAAAGACAAGTAATGCAGTAATACTACAATCTTTGGCCAGCTCCTTATGTTAAGGCATTATTTTTTGTATACATTTATATATATATATATATGAAATTGAAATCAATCAATTTATTGTGAATGATTAGGAGGCAGCGGTGAAGAATATATGCGTGGGTCTTGGTCGGGTTAAGCGGCTCATGTCATGTGGGTGGTTCGATTTCGATAGAGACTATGTGGTGGAAGCAATGGGCAGTTGGCGGAGGGAAATGGCCGAAAGATCGCATCAACTGGTCGGGGGATCCACGGCTCATGTGCCCACTACCAACCCATAACCACGCCACTTTTCAAAAAAAAAAATTTTAACAAGAAAGATACGAATTTCTATAAAACTAAATTGACCATTAAAATTTTTAACCATTATTGTTTATGCATGTCAATGGTCCCCCTAATCGGATGGGCTACAAGTCGGTCAGGTCGGCCTGACCCATACAATTATATTTTTTAAAAAATTTCAAAAATGACGTCAGTTTTGAAATTTCGATCTCATGCTCAACTCACAGCCTTAAATACTCGGGCCAAAATGGAACCAGGTCGAATCGAGCCGAAATTGATAGTGCTATTATTATTCCATGCTTAAATTAAATATCAAACTTGCAACTATTATTTCTTAGTGTACATAATAATCGTTTTTTATGTTTCGATCTCGTGCTTGGCCCATGACCTGAAAAATTCGGGCTAAAATTAGACCAGACCGAGCTGAGTCAAAATTAACATGCCTATTATTATTCCATGCTTAAATTAAATATCACATGCCTTATTATAAAGAAAACTTGCAACTATTATTTCTTAGTGTACGTAATAATTTTTTAGTTACTTTCTAAAAAAATTATATTTCAGTTACATTTTTTTAAATAAATTAATTTTTTCCTATAATTGAAACCTATTCACGTTAATTTATAAATTTAAAAAATTATTATTTACCCCTTTGAAATTATGTTTTTATTATTCATATCTTGTACTTAACATAACAATAACTTGTTATTGCAAGATTCCCTGTACTTTTGAACATGCCTACTTACGATATAAAAAAACAAATATTTATTTTTATTGCATGTTGTGTTATACATGATTATGTTAAAGCACGTGATCAAAGCAATAAATTATTTGACAAATATATTGAAAATGAATATCAAAAGTGTAAATGAAAATGTAAGTTCTCAAGTAAAAATTGACAGTATAAATTTCTTTAATTATACATTCATATATTTTATTTTTAATCATAACGAGAATTAATTAATTTAAGAATAAAATTTGATGCATTATAATGATTAAATTAAAATTTTAATATTATCATATAACTGTATAATTAAAAAATAAAAAATCAAATGGCAAAACAAATATGTCTTCATTTTTAATTCTTAATATAAATCTTAACTTTCAGTTTTTTATTATAAAAATTAATTAAACGAGTTTTTTAAACAAAAAATTAAAAATAAATTTTTTTAAAATAATAAGAGTGGAATTAAACTTTCACCAGCTCTTCGTCCGTTGGTTGTCCATTGCTGGACTCGGGTCTGTGACTTCCCCACTTTCACTTTCCTGCCTGCGACCTGCCGCCATTTTTTTTATTTACGACAAAAATATGTAACTGCTCTCCACGTAATCATTAAAACTGTTACACGCACTAAACGAGAGAGAGAGAGACTTTTCTTGCACCAACCTAACCTCAAACTGTTACACGCACTAAACGAGAGAGAGACTTTTGCTTGCACCAACGTAATCTCTATCAGTCTCACAATTTCGGACCCATCAAATTAACCTATCAAGTTAGAATTCTGTTAGCAGTTTAAAATTTGGGTATTTTGCAGTGTAATTCCAGGAAAAGCAGATTCTTGTTGACACAGGCTCTGCTTCTATCTTTGATTTTAAACTTTCAATAAAAATTATATCTGCGTATTCTTCAGCCTTTGTCACTGTCAATGTCTCATTCTGCTTAATTATGTTGCACGGCCCTCTTAAAAACGGGGCCGTACGGTGGTGATTTGTTAAGGTCGGAGGAAAGGTAATTAAGGTTCTATTTGGTTGAAAAGTTGAGGATGAAAGGGAATGGAACGTAACACGTTTCTATCGTTTAGTTGAAGGTTTCACAATAGAATTGAATAGAATGGAATCGAAGTAAAGAGTTTCATGTTACGTTCCATTCTATCCTAAACAGTGAAAATAAGAAATCTCCAATTCAGAAGGTTCAGGATGGAACGTAAACTAATAAATATATACTACCTAATATACCCTCAATAATTTTTCGTAATACCAACTATAACCAAGTCATAATATTATATTAAATAGAATTAATATATAAAATAAAATATATTAAATAATTAATAATAATATTTTTATATAATTAATTATAAAATAAAAATTAATAAAATTTTATTAATAAAAAATAGAAAATATATAAAAAATTATTCTTT
>JAOTAY010000004.1:5157739-5168450 GCA_025629805.1 Erythroxylum baracoense
TTAATAAATTTTATTTTATTATATGTGATTTATATTTAAAAATTATTTATTTATATTTTTATTTATATAAAAATATACAAATAATTAAAGAATATTTTTTTATATATTTTCTATTTTCATTCATAAAAATTTTATTATTAATTATATACAATTTTTATTAATAATATAAAAAAATTATTATTAGGATAAAGAGAAATAATATAAAAATATTATTAATTATATACAAAGGGTTAGAGTTAGAAGAAATAATTGGTATTAAGAAAAATTATTGAAGATATATTAGGTAGTATATATTTATTAGTTTACGTTCCATCTTATACCCCAAATCAGAGATTTCATATTTTCATTGTTTAGGATGGAATAGAACGTAATATAAAACCCTCCGATTCTATACCATTCTATTATGAAACCCTCAACTAAAAAATGAAAGTGTGTTACGTCACGTTTCATTCCGTTCCATTCCAAACTCTCTAACGAAACAGAATTTAAAAAAAGCGTACGTTCATGTTTCACTTGAAACTTTATACCCAACAAAGTCAATACAGCCTTCAGTATCAGAATCGTATCTCCAGCTTGCATGGAGCCACGCCTTAACAAAAGCATATACAAGAGAAAGGGGGTTCTGTGTGCTGGAAGAAAAAGCTGGTCGCAACCCTGAAGTTTGGATCCGCGCACTTGTGACTACAGTGCATGAATCACAAAGCAGCGATCATAGCCTGTGCTCTTTACACTTTTTCTTTTTCTTGTGCCACTAGTACTTACTTCCACCAGAAGCTAACTCCATTTGGGACCTTCGTTTCATTCCAATGCTATTTCAAAACTCACTTTTGAGTGCCTTTTTCACATGCTTAAATGGTTAGGTTACACCTCTGTTTCCCATTTTCAGTTTACTCGTACGTATAAACCCTCTCCTTTCAGGTAATTTACATTCTCATTAACAATCTTGTCCTCTCCCCATTCTCCTCCTCACACTCTCATTGCATTCTTAGTTTTTAATTCTTTTTAAAGCAAGAAGATGGAAAATGCAAGGCACACTTCGCAACTCCTAGCCCTTTTTTTTGCTTTACATGTTTGTTTTGCCGTTTGTATACGTGAACAAGTTTCTGCTGCCATATTTGGTAGGCATTTTAGCTGCAAATTGCAAATTTTGGTTACTTTAGTATCCGTCATTCCATGTTAAGTATTAAAGCTGTGGAAGATCTTTACGCTTAGTGGATTCGAGCATTGCAGAGTCACGATCGAGTGGAAGAATTCATGCGCAGACAGTAAGCTGTCTTGTACCCTAGTACATAGGCATTCATTAGTTCAAGGAATGTTAAATGTTTTACATTCGTGGATAGATTGGTAAGGATTTATATAATTGAGCATAAACAAAAAATGGAACTTTAAAGTGTCCATGTTAGTGTCCGTCAAAAGTGTCAACGACTCCTCATCAAAATGAGGGATCACATCGGTCAAGATCTTTTATAGGCTACAAGTGACAAGTTGTTGAAAAACAATAAAATATGGCCAGGGCACGAGGCTGTTATATGTGTTACTGTCAATCTTGATGTTGGGTTACAGGCTAAAAAGGGAACATGGTGCATTGCCAAGCCATGGACCGACTATATGCGGCTTAACTAGAACATAGAATATAGCTGCAGTTAGACTGGAGTGGACTGCAGGCCAATCATAAAAATTTCAAACTTTAAAAAATAGTAATAAAATGTTCATCATTTTTAATTTTTTGTAAAAATAGCACACTGTTAATCTTTCCATTAATATTGTGATGTGGCACGTCAGCTAGTATCTTTTCCATGTGGATAACACATGAAATTTAATTTCTACATCAGTAAATTAAAAATTTTAAATAAAATAAATTATGAAAAAACCTAACTTGGTTCTCTGTGTATCTCCAACACTTCTTGCTACTATCTAGCTTCACAAGCATTGAAATCACTTTCTCTTTTGCCTCTTATCGCACTAGATTCTACTTCTCCTATTCGAATTTACGCTATTGCATTGTCATTAAGACTCTATTGCTTTACTGCTAACATCGCATCGTTGCACTGCTAGTTGAAAGCTTTATCGCTGCACTACCATATTGCTATTATCTATCATTGATGCAACATCACATATTCAATAAGGTATCTTCCATTTCCATAATGCTTGATCTATTATTTTGGTGTTGTTTCTGGTGTTTCCTTTATATTGATTTAGCTTGCATGTATCCCAAAGAAGATAATGGTTACTAAGTGAATTGGATAATAGTTAATTGTCATTTTTTCTTTTGTTTAACTTTTTAGTCTTTGCTTTTTAAAATTAGTTGACAAATCTTATTAAAAAGCCATGTTTTGGCATTGTTAACAACCTCATTCTTTCTTAGTTATGTTAGTGTCCCCTGTTATGTTAATAACCTCATTCTTCCTTGTAATTAGTTAATAACCTCATTCACCAAAATCTCATCATTAACTCAATTGCATAAGTGATTCTTAGGAATAAGCAATTCAAGGAACAATTTCTCTCGACTATATTTTATCCCATGTAGAAGTCGTCAAATTAATATTGATCTAAAGATAGATACTTAGCTTGTTAATGACTTGCATTGCTTGCAGATTGGTTGAATAATTTGCAACATATGTGTAATGGTGAGAAAATAAAGTAATGCTTCCATGTATCCTTCAACTTGTCTTTCCTTAAAGCAAAAAATTAATAAGACAAGGCATTATTAAATATCAACATCATTTTCTTAGCTAACATCATCATTGTTCGACTGTTAAACAAGGTTGCTTTTGGGAACTTTTTAAATATTTTTATTGAAATCTAATGCTATAATTATATGTAATGCAAATTTTGGTGAATTTTTAATTTCGTTATGGCAGGATGTTGGATAAAAATGACAACAACAAACATGGTGGGGGTTAGATCAAAAGGAAGAATAATATAGGTGTTGATAAACTCATCATACTAGTTCTAAAAGGAGTGCTAGAAGATAACAGACATAGTAGTCTCTATGTTTTACAAATTTCCTAACGAGTAGATGAAATGATTAAAAAATTTAAGCTTACACTATGATAAGGACATGTTATCAATGATGAACTGCATGCAAGAATTGAACTACTATAATGTTAAAGTCTATCACGAGCATGGTTATAAGACTTTTGCAACAAGTGGAGAAGAATCTGCTTTTGATATTGGCAATTACTATGAAACTAATACAAAATATAAGCCTTTGATTGTTCGTTCTTCAAATGACTCTAGTGAAGACAAATTCCTTCCGGCTAAAAAAGAGACTACTCCAGTCTTTCCATTCATTCCCAGTGGATCAGTTCAGTCACAGCTTGCATTTGAAGCTATTGATTCGAGCACAACAGCCAATTCTTTTTTTGAAGTGGATTATCCACTTCTACGATAGATGATAAAACTAGCTGGAAGATGGAACTCTATCCACCACCGATAACTGAAGGAAAGCAGTGGAGATCCGACAAGAATAAGGAGTCGAGATTTAAGAAGAAGGGATTATTTGAGCCACAGCCAGCCCAGGAACATCCATATATACCTCCTACCCATGACTAGCCGTGATGGGAAGATAATGTGAATATGAATGAAAAAGAGTTATTCCAAGTTCAAGTGGAGCAAGAAGTTGAAGATTTCATTGTTATGTAGGTATAGGAATATGGAGATTATTCATTTAAAGATGATATATATGCAACTGGTGATGAAGAATATGTTATTATCATATGGCATGTAGTTGAATTGAATGCGATGATATTGTGGATGAAGTTAGAAGCAGTGGAAAAGATTGCAATGAAGAGGCTACTTATAAAAATTCACAAAGATAAGAAGGGAGTTCATATGGTTGATGTAGTGAATATAAAGATAGTGATACAAAGTTCAATCATCAATTGGTAGTGATGATAGATGGTGTGAAGTATTTATTAGAAGGAAGAAGCGTATTATGTTTAATTAAAAACTGGATATGAATGATTTTCTATTTGAAATTGAAATGAATTTTAATGATGAGATGCAATTTAGGGAAGCAATCATAAATTGTGCAATCACAAATGGATATAATGTTTCAATGACAAGATCTGATGTGAGAATGGAGGTTGTTTATGAGCCACAATGTCCATTTAGGGTTTATGCTAGCTAGATTGGAAATGAAAAAATTTATTATAATGATATTAAAAATAAACATAGTTGTAGGAGACTGCAAAGAAACAAACAAGCTGGCAGGAAATGGATAACAATGAATTTTTATATAAGTTTAGGAGGAATCTAAATTAGCCAAATAGTGAAAATATGGTTTATAGGTAACTAAATCCTAATGTTATAAGGCTAAATGAGAAGCTATTGTGATATTATAAGGGTCTATAAAAGGTCATTAAGCAAAACTTTGATCTTATTGACAAAAGTTACGACGGTCTGACAAAGATAGGTAATTCATTATTCAAATTGAACTTGATAAAAGGCCTATACAACCAATGTTTAAGAGGTTTGAAGTATGATTTAATGCTTTGAAGTATGATTTTCTTGGTGGTTATAAGAAAATAACTAGATGGAGTTTTTTGAAGACATTGCTTGAAGGTGATTTATTAGCCGCAATTGATCGTGATGGAAATAGTTAGTTGTTTCCTATATCTTAAGTTGTTGTTGAGGGAAAGATAATGTAGTTTCAAAATAATAGATGGAAAATTTTGCACTTGGAAGAAGAAGCATATACGAAACATAAAATGTCAACTTAACAGGTCAATAATGCTTTGATAAACTTATAATGCATAGCTTTGAACAATTCAAAAACATTTACTATAACTGCAAAAAAGTCTGAGACTAGTTACTAAGCAAGTCAAATAAGCTAAGAAGGAAAAATGGAGCTTGTTTATTGACTTTAAGAGGGATGCATATCTCCATTGTTGATATTAATAAAATATCATTAATAAAATATCATATTAATAATATTTTATTAATATATTATGTTAAAATAAAAACAATAACAATATATTTTATTATATTAATAAAATATATTGTTGTTAATAAAAATATTAGCATATATCTCTAAAAAATTGATCTCAAAATTTCCTGTTTTTTAGGTCTAATGTGCATGTGTGTGTATCTATCATCTTTTAACTTGCGTAAATGTCACATCCGAATTGTTCTTTTCTTTTTCGTAACAAAATTGAAATAGAATCGTTAGACCGCCTAATTCATGGTTAAGACTGAACTCTTTTTTAGCTATATTAAATAAAGCTTGACATTTAGAATAAAAAACTCAATTACAAATTTTTTCTTTTCATTTTTCATAAGGTAAAGTCCCAAGATACCTTTTCGTATATATAAACATCTTGAAGTAGATTTATTGAAATTTCAATTTCTACCCTTTTTAATGAATAAATTTATTAATTTTCAACTTTTTAAATAAATAGCCCCCTATAAGCGGTGGGCAAGTGCAATCCTCTTTCCAACATACTTGTATAAGTCATCTTCTTAATGCACACCTCTATGCATTATTCTGTCAAATATGAATTTAATAATAAATAAATGGCCTTACATCACTTTGGCCTATATCCGATTAATTGGTATCTTTTGTAAGATCCAACTATATTTCTTTCTCTAAACTTGTATAAATATTATAATCATAAGTAAATGATTAGGAAATAATATTTAGATATTGAAGAATATGCCATTCTTACTTAAGTATATCTTTGGACATTTGGAAGAAGATAGTCACATGAAGTAGAACCTTCATCTTCATAAAAATTTAATGCATTGCATATAGTGCAATGATCTTCCTTAGTTTTTAATAATCTAAATACAAACTTAGCTATCACAACTCCAAAAATCTATTGGACCTATGAAAACATGTCAATATTGGAGCCAAGTACATTAAACAACCAAGATATGTAGTTACATGAGGCCTATAAGATAAGGACAAAAAATAGAAATATTACACTTATGTCAAATTTATATTATTTAAATGAATTAATTTATAATCTTATCTCTTGCAAGTAAACAATAAATCTTGTAGATAATACTCCTAAACCCAATGCACAGAAGATATATAACATAATTTTTTTTATAGTAATAAACCTTCAACTCGTTAACCACTACTAAATATCTACAAAATACTTACAATTTGAGTGCTCATTAAAGATTGTGTAAAATTGTCGTTGTTAAAAATATAATTAAAATACTAACTTTCGTATTAATGCATTGATAAAAAGTTAACTAATATTAGCTTAGCATTTAATATCCATAATTTTATCTTATCATTACAATTAGGACAATCAATATAGGGATTCTAAAATATAAATATTGATCATGATAAACATTAAAATTAAATAGAATTAATATACCACATATAATAATGATAAAAATACTGATATTGTTTTACCATTAAACATAATAATTTCCTTTGACATAATTGAGAATATATTCTTTCAGTTTTTGCTAAATTGTCGAAACAACAATAAACAACATTGTTGAATCTATTAACAATATCTTCCTTTATCAAGTATATACCAGGTACATTAAGCAATAAAAGCTATATACACTTTATTTCCACCCATATTTCTCTTAATTATGTTAATCAACAAAAATTAAGAGACCTAAATAATAAAATCAAATTATATTGAAGGCATAAAGATGGGATTGACAATGGCATATTAAACTAAAAGACGATCTGATATGTGTATGGTTCTATTTAGTGTATCATAACTTCAGTTGGATATGTTGATCTCAATCTGTAACTTATTATGGTTGTTAAATGTATAAATTGCAAAAACCTAATTGGTTTTCTTGGAATAAGGGAAAGAATTAATGCAAGAAGGCATTTAGGTTACCTCTACTGTTTGAGAAAACTAAAAAATGGTATTAGGTATAGATGTCTATACTTACTCCTCTATTATAAAAAAAACAGAATGAATATTATCATGCTTTGTAGAATCCTCAAGCCTTGAGAGATTACTTATAACATAAGAGCTTTTACCTAAAAGAAAAATATCCAGTAACTTAACCTATCTTCAAAATACTAAAAACCACAAAACAATAAAAGATGACATTCAAGCATCATATAATGAAAAGTAGTTAAGGCCAAAGCCTCGATGCCCATCTCCTAAACTTAGAAGAAAATATCTTTTTTTCAATAACATAGTTTTTTACAATTACTCGAGTTTTTGAAGGATTAATTTCTTTCTTAAGGTCTTAGCACTATTAAGACTTTGTGCTCTCATTGATGCACCACCTAAAGGAGCTTATAGATACAAATATACCACCATTTCTCTTAGTTGATCGGTTTAATGAGCCTCTCATTTACCTTCTTGTCCTAATTCTGAAAATTTATTATGCTTATCTCCCACCTCTGAGCAATCTTAATGGTGTTTAGCAATTATGAAACACGCTGAGTGATTCTTTCGTTAACACTCCGATAATTTGCTCTTGCCCCTAACCTAACATGCCTTTAAACATCTTCATGATTTTCGAGTTTGCAGTGTTAAAAAATAAATGCAGTCATCAATAACCACAATACCAAGATCCATATTCTATTTAGAGCATTAACTACATAATAAATGAACATACCTCCAATTGTTAGGCATATAATCTTGATTTATTTTCTCCATTTAGGAGACCACAACCTATCAATATTCAACAAACTTATGTAAGAGAGAGAGCTTACGGTATAAGACCCTTCTCAAATTTTCACCATACACATCTACGATAACCCCCACACATTTTCACCATATGTTATATTTATAACTTGTTCTACCCCAATGGGTAGAATGAGGCTAATTGTGTCATTTCATAGATGTGATGAACTATGGTTTAATGAGCCAACCTATAGTTATTAGGGTATTACCATGTGCCTCAAATGCAATTAGTAAATTATTAACCATTCCATTATGATTATTAAACATACATTAGGCAATTCAATTAATGGTTGTGAATATGAAATTAATGTTGTGGTTATATTAGTCCACATACTTATAAGATTCTCCCACTTGGACAATATAATCAAAGCACCATACCAATGTTCATCATCCAAGGGCAGTCAAATAAATCATATGTGATATCATATAGACAGGATATATTTACTACATATGATTAGGCCTTGGAGATGTTCAAATACAACAATAACCATTAAAACAACATGCATGCAGTACAACAACTGAGACTATATCTTTATCTCCTTTTGTACTTGTCATTTCGTCAAACTACATATATACGTCAATATATATATGTTAATATTAATAAGAAGTGACCGCAAATATCATTATGCATGTTTCATATATATAAGACATAAGCAATCCGTACAAAGTACTAACATGTTCAATACAAAATAGCAAACTCCCACCAATCTTATTAAGTTAGGCTTTTAATAATCCTATGCAAGAGACGTGTTCTGTAAACACACATATAGGTAAGCCTTTTTTAAGTAAATCTGCTAACATGCTAGCTGTAGGTGTATACTCAACAATAATGAGGGATTCATCAACTTTCTCTTTAACAAAATAGTACTTTATATCAATATGCTTTGAGCGAGAACTACTTCTAGTGTTCTTAGAGAAAGCCAAAGCTGTGGAGCTATAACAACACAATTTTAGTGGACTCAAAATAGAGTCTAAAATACCCAATGCTGAAACGAAATTCTGTAGTCATATTGCTTGACAAGTTGCACTATAATACGCCATATACTTTGCCTTCATTGTAAAGGACGCTGTGAGTGTCTGTTTGTCAGTTTTCCACGATACAGCTCCTCCAGCCATCATATAGATGTAGCCTAAAGTGGACCTTTTATCATCCATGCATCTTGCATAATCAACATCATTGAACCCAACTATATCAAGAGTGGTAGTTAGCCGATAAGTTAACATATGATCCTTACTACCTTGATACCTCATGACTTTCTTAGCCGCTTTCCAATGGCAATGGCTAAGTCCAAGATCACTTTAATATCTTCCCAACACGCCTACAACAAAAGCAATATCAGGGCTTATGCATACTTGAGTGTACATCAGATTGCCTAGAAGTGAAGCATAAGGAACAACTTTCATTTCATCTTTCTCTTTATCATTTCGTGGACATTGGGCTTTTGAAAATTTGTCTCCCTTCACTATTGGTGCCTTTCCAGGAGAACAAGAATGCATATTGAATCTTTTCAAGATCTGATCAATGTAAGTCTTTTAAGACAATCGAAGAATCCCATTAGCTTTATCTTGAAGAATCTGAATTCCAAGTACATAGGAGGCCTCGCCAAGATCCTTCATATAAAAATGGCTAAATAATAGTTGTTTTGTCTTAAATAATAGATCAGTATCATTAAAAGCAAGTAGAATTTCATCAGTATATAGTACCCCAAAAAATGAAACTGCTCCCACTGAACTTCATATATATATATTGATCAACTACATTCTCCTTGAAGCTATTTGCAGCAACAACCATATCAAACTTGAGATACCACTGCCTTGATGTTTGTTTTAACCCATAGATAGATTTTTTGAGCTTGCAAACCATATGTTCTTTACCAGTCATCTCAAAACCAACTGGTTAAGTCATATAAATATCTTCATACAGATCTCTATTTAAGACAACGGTCCTCACATTCATTTGACTTAGCTCAATGGTAAGAGGCGTGCAGTTAGATGCAACAAAACCTTGAGGTCTCGAGTTCGAGTACCAAAGAGGACAATACCAAGGTTGTGGTCATGTGCAAACTTGAGGTATGCGGGGCCCAATTCGCCCCGGTACGCAAAACACGGACCCAACACACAAAACCTGGGACATAACTAAAAAATGCTTTTATTGGGTATACTCCTAATCAAAACTAAGATAAGATAATAAATATATACCCACAAAGTACTTTTTACTCTTACTCTATATCTACTTTAAAGTACATAATATTTGATTAAGATTTTCCTTCGTGTTTTTCCTTGAATGTTCCATAATCATTTTTCAAAAACTTATAATTTTAGTATAACGGCTTAGCGAAAGGCCAAAAGATAAAACCTGAGATAGAGTGGGTAATTACTTTGGTTAGGATATTCCTAATCAAAACTAGATTATGATAATGAATATATACCCACAAAAGGACTTATAATCTTACTCTGCATTTGTGTCTTTCTGCTTTTTCTCCTCTCAAAACTAAGATTACAATAAAGGATTAAGCCTATCAAAGTTATATAGTGCACTCCCTTAAAAAATGATAATATGTACTTACTATAATATTTATATTCAATTTTTATAAATGCATCTTTAGAATGTTTAGCCATGTATTTAAATAATTGTTATCTGAAGAATGGTGGTACATCTTATTATAGATGGTGGTGTTTTTATGTTGGCTTGTCAAATATAAATTGTATCAATATTATCTTTAGGAGTTATGATATTTTTGTACTTACCTATAATATTTCTTAAAATAAAGCAAGGCAAATTTTACTAGTAAGGTTTTATGAAAATTTTTAAGGAGTCATGTTATATTCTCACTCGAATTAATACCAAAATATTAGCAAATGTAACTTAGATGAGATATTCTTATGGTTATTGTGTTGGCCCCCGAAAAAACATTTTGTCGTTAAATTAAGCATAATAATTTATGGAATAAATGTATAAGAATGAATTGAGGGCATTTTTGGCATGTAACTTAAGTACCAAAAGAGCTTAAACTTATAAGGAAGGGTAAAGTGGACTTTTGGGACTCATTAAGGGTACATTGGGAAAAAGGAATTGTGGTCTTGTTATC
>JAOTAY010000004.1:5168550-5182544 GCA_025629805.1 Erythroxylum baracoense
AAAATGCCCTTATACACCTTACAACATCCACACTTTAATTCCATCAATCCATGAATTAAATCCTCCTAAACTTGATAACATAATTACCTCCAAATAAAAATAATCTATCTAACCATACTACAAAATTTATTTAAATCATGCTTACTAAAAAAATTTCAAGGCCCAACATCGACACATCGTGTATAATCCCCATCAGTCTCAGGAAAGTTCTATCAGTTGTCTTAACCAAAAACTTTGTAGGCACTAGCTCTCGTAACCCCAATTTAAGACTAAGAGTGTAGGGCATCGCATTTATACTTGCGCCTAAGTTTGCGAATGCCCTATCTATGATAATCTTTTTGATATTGCAAGGGATGAAAAGTCCCCTGGATCACCCTTCTTCATTATGTTGGGCACGGTTTCTAGCCTTTGCTCTTCCTCCCTATCTGTGATGGATTCTTGTAATTTTAAATTGGCACGTATCCGTTCCGTCACCTCCTTGATTTTGTTTGGTTCAATTTCTTGTAACATTTCTACTTCCTCCTTTCTAGTATATAATTCCTTTTTAGCAAAGAATTGGTACGGAAATATCCATCGAGTTAATTGCACCGATTTGCTAACAATCTTATTTGGAAGGTCGTCTTTAATTACTTGACTTTCTTTTGCGTCCATCTTTTCTAGCTCCTTGTATTGATTATAACTTATAACCATGATATGCTCCTTTGGGTTCAATTCGGTATTGCTTGGAAGAGTTCCAGCATTCCGAGTTGACATTGCTTCTAAAAGCTGCCCTATTTGGACTTCTAAGTTATGGATAAATGAAGCGTGATTTTTTGTGACTTACTCGAATTTACTCTCGAGCCTCCTGTGTGCTTCCTCCATTCCTCCTATTTTATCCAAAATTATGTCCAATTTCAAATCCATCGAGCTGGTTTTATCCTATTGGAAGCTTGATTGTCCTTGGGGTCTGAACTATCCTCCGTTGTTGTTGTTGGATCAGGAGAAGTTTGGGTGATTCTTCCACCCAGGATTATAGGTGTTGGAATAGGGATTGTTACTCCCTCCGCGTCCAAATTGTGCCCCCATGTAATTTACTTGCTCCGAGTTATCGTCTCTCATCAGATAGCAGTCCATTGTATCATGATCCATTTGACTGCATAGCTCACATTTCAATTGCGCGGTCTTCACTGGAGCTGAGGATGATGCCTTCATATTATTAAGTTGTCGTGTCAAATTATTGATCTTAGCTTGCATTTATGTCATTTGGTCGATAGCGATAACTCCCTTCTGTTCCCTAAAATTAGTAAGTTGCCTACTATGTTCATTAGCCCATAAACAGCTATTGCTAGCCATCTCCTCTATTAGCTCTTCTGCTTTATTGACCGTCTTTCTCATTGACGATCCTCCCGACGTTGCATCAATGGTACCTCGAGTATGTGGGTTCACTCTGTTGTAAAATGTCTGCAGCAGGAACTCTTTGGGTAGATTGTGACGTGGGAATCTCCTCTATAGATCCTTGTAGCGCTCCCACACTTCATAAATAAACTCCCCGTCACCTTGTTGGAAAGTTTACGATCTCCTTAATAATTTTGGTGGTCTTCGTTAATGAGAAGTATTTATCTAAGAAGGCTTGCACTAGTTGTTCCCATGTCGTAATGTTGGCGGGGCATAGTGAATGATACTAAGTCTTCGCTCTATCCATAAGTGTAAAAGGAAACAGCTTAATTCTCACTGCGTCTTCCGACATCTGGTGATATTGAAAAGTATCACAAATCTCGAGAAAACTCACTATATGCGCGTTCGGATCTTCATTTGCAAGTCCATAGAGTTGGACGTTCTGTTGAAGCATGATCAGGAGGGCTGGTTTAATTTCAAAGGAAACCGCTTGAACAGGCGGTCTAGCCACTCCTTGGTTCGTAGGATTGAATCCTGGACTCATAAAATCTATAAGGATCCTCTGTTGTTGCCTACTAGGGTTAACTTCTTGATCCACATTTCTTTGGAATTCTTCAGTTATTTGTATTTTTTTGGTTTCTTCTTCTTCTTCTCGTCGAGCTTTCCTAAGGGTTCTTTCTAAACGTGCTATGTCTAAATTGGACATCTCAGTTGCACAACTCGAACCTTTTGTGACTCTTATATTCATATAAGAGTACGAATCCTAAGTGAAATGAATGAAAGAAAATAACAAACCTAATGCCTTAAATTATAGAACTAACTTGCTTTCCCTGGCAACGGCGCCAAAAACTTGTTCGTTCAAGGTTACATGCTCTAAGTTTCAATATTTTTAACCTTGGTAATTACCGCAAACGCACTGGTCATTCGCGTAGTACCTAAGGTGTCGATCCCACAAGGAAGATAACTAGTCCTAAAATCTAACAGCAGCTAAGTTGCAAAACCTAATTAATCAACTATTGCAGTAATTAAAACTAATCAAGAATCAACTATGAGAATTTAAATCACCAAAAGAACAAACAGAAGCAACTCACACAAATAACCCGAATTTCAACCTAGAAGTGACCAATTGAGAGAAAGGGAGAATTTATTCAAAATTAAGGAAAATCTATCCAATTATGAATTTTTTTGATTTAATGGGCCTAGACGGTCTTAGGGTGAATTACTCTCTCTCGAGTTATAATTCTTAACCCTAATTGATATTCCCTAATTCAAATATGAAAATTGCAATCTCTCGATCCGCAATTTGTCCAAAACCTAAATTAGTTCTAACATTGTCTATTAACCTACTAGGAATCTGTGCTCGATCTCTGGTTACAAGACTAGACCAGTTTGATTCAATTCTCTACCTAACGATTTACCTAACTCTCGTTAACCTAAATCGATAATTTTTACCAACTCACCCTCTCAGTTTATTGCCCAGTTATGAAGAATTGAATTAAATCACAATAAATCGAAATAAAACACAATCAAAACAATCTTATTAATCTCAAGAATAAATCAACCTGAAGGTGAGTTTAGACAAACATCAGCACTCTACGAAAAATATTTCTAATCAATCTCCAAAATTCCATACATCAATGAAATTGAAATAACAATTAGAATATACTTTCAAAATGGATCTCGGAGGCGCGACTGCAGGAAACCACCTATTTTGGGAAATACGTCTCGTCAAGCGCATCTCCGTGCTGCTCTTCCTTCGTCTCCTTCCTTGATCGATTGATCTCTAACTAGGTTTTTACTTGGATTTTGAGTAGAGTCTCTCTCTTTTGCAGCTCTTGGCTCTCTTCTCTTCTGTCACATCATATTCTATTTATGTCTTCGAGGCTTTAGGTCAAAGTCAGGGTCAAAATGGTCCAGCAATTAGTCCAAAACTTGAGTTTTTCTGTCAACTAGACGTAGTACAAGATCGTGGCCCTGCCTGCCACGATCGTGGATGACACTTTTTCCTCTCTGTCACGATCGTGGCTCTTGGTGCACGATCGTGGCCTGTGCTTTTTGACTCAAAAACTCTTTAACTCTTCCCGTTCTTCCCTATTTACCCTGCAACACTAGCAAACACATCAAGGTACCTAAAAAATATACAATTTAAGTTCAAAGATTCAAACTAACCTAATTAAACTCTAAATGCATACTAAACACTTGAATTGACATTAAAATACTTATCAAATCTAATCTTAAAACATAATACAAATTGTAATTATCACGAGTCAAAACAAAATAACTAGACTACTAATATGGTAGTGGTGAGTCTAGGTCGATCCCACAAAGAGTGTATGTAAAGTTGTTGAAATGAAAGTAACTAGTGTTTAGGTTTAAGGAGGGGTTTCGATTTTGAAATAAGAAAATAAAATAAACTAGACTAATAAAAAATTAAAGAAAACATGCAAAATATGATAAAAATGGGAAATTCGATCGGGACCTAGTTCTTTGGTTCAATCTCAGCCTACTCCTTAATTAAGCACATTTCATTGATTTGTTGTTCTCAAACCTCTCCTAGCAACTATTAATCGTGAGTTAATAATTAACCCGAGTTTTCCCTTAGGTAGTGTTTAATCAAGATACGATCTTTAATTAAACCTAACTACCGAATAATCTAGGATATGATTTCTAGATTTAATTAGGCAGTAGCATTACAAATTAGAAAAATAGATTAATCAAGGCAATAATCACATACGATGCGTCATTTAACCTAGGTTATGTTATCCCTAATGATTATGAATTATTAGTCGCTATACATGAATTTCAACATAACAATTACGAATTATATCGAAATTCTAGCAATGGGTTTGCAAATAAATGATTCAATGAACGCATTAAAATTATCTTTTCACAATACCCAATGGGTTCATACACAAATAACCGAACAATAACGAAAATTCGATTATCCATACACAAAACCCAAATCAATTAACTTAGGATAACATAATCAATTTCTAATGAGAGAAATAAACAACAAAAACGGTAAAATACACTTAACTCGGGTCATCGGTGTCAATGTCACCTCCGAACTGGCGTCGGGAACTTAGCCTTCTATTGGTCTCTCTAAACACAATGCTTCAACCGCCTTCAAAAATGTCCCCAACCGAAACCCTCTTCATTACGCCTCCACTCCTCTCTCTCAAGCTCTTTGCTACTGTTCTCCCTCGGTACTGTTATTTTGATGTGACAAATTAATTTTTTGTTCTAAGCTACTATTCACTCTTCTTTAAACCCCGAGCATGAAATGTAGACCTATGCGATGCATTGAATGCATACTCCTGCATTCAACGTAAAACACAGATGTATGTGTTGCGTTAAACGTATACACGATGCATACTCTTTCGTTTAACACAAACTTTTCCCAATTATGATTGCGCTGTGGTTTTCTTCTTGGACATTGCTATGCTGCATGTCGTTTTGGTCCTCCTTCTTCCCACATACTGCTGTATTGTTGCTGCTTCCCTTGGCTTTTGTTCTTCTTTCCTTCTCCTACTGTGCTGCCATTAATTAACGTAAATTGCATGTATTCCATGCACAACTTTTCTACTTCTTTGCCGTAAGCAACTTGGAATTTTCTTGTTTATGTTTCTTTTTTTTCTTCTTATCTTAATTTTCTTCTTCTTGCTCTATGAAGATAAGTGAAAATTAATCTTAAAAAAATGGCCCAAAAATCATGCTTTCAACTTACTTTAAATTCTTTGCTACTGAATTGTGCCTAAAATCACATACGATTCAAAGTGAGTATCTTAAGCAATTTTATGTCATTAATTGGTAAATGTTATGAAAAAGTAAAACAATCAATTAAGCACATGTCACTATAACCTTTAGTCACAAGTCTAGCCTTATACCTTTCTACTTGTCCACTTAAGTCATGTTTAAATTTGTAAACCCACTTGCACCCAATGAGTTTGTAACCTTTAGGTAGTTCAACCAACTCCCAAACTCTATTTTGTGACATAGAACTCAACTTATCTTCCATTGCATTCATCCATAATGCAGATTGAGGACTATTCATGGCTTTTTGATAACTTACTAGTTCAGTATTATCTCCCACATCAAACTCATGTTCCTGCAAATAGATAATATAGTCATCAGGAATGGCAGGTCTGTATGTTCTTTGAGATCTTCTCACAATAACTTCATCATCCCCAGTATCAATGACTTCATCCTGGGCTTGATTCTGAGGTTCATCATAAGATTCTACTGGAATCTATTCAATCATAGGGTCATCAGTAGGAGAGGAAGCGACAGGTACAGGGATTAGGATATGTTCTTCCATGAAATCAATATCTCTTGACCCTTGACTTGAACCAAATTCATCTTCAAAATAGACAACTCTATCTAATTATATGATTTTGGTCTTATGAGATGGGCAATAGAATCTAGCTCCCTTTGATCAGACAGTGTAGCCTACAAAGTAACCACTAATAGTTTTCGGATTAAGCTTCTTAGATTTTGGATTATAAGGCCTTACTTTTGCTTTGCATCCCCAAATATGAAACTGAAGCAAACTTGGTTTCTTACCTGACCATAACTTATACGAAGTCTTTGGGACTGACTTACTAGGTGCTTGATTCAAGATATAAGTGGTTGTCTTCACTGCTTCACCCCACAAAAATACTAGTAAACTAGAATGAATCAATATACACAACGACATATCAAAAAGTGTGTGGTTTCTTCTTTTAATGATTACATTCTGCTGAGGTGTTCATGGCATTGTATATTTTTCTTCAATATCACATTCTTGCAAGTATCTAGCAAAAGGCCTTAGATTCCTTCCACTCTTATCATAAAGCCCACAATACTCTCCACCTATGTCAGAATTAACTACCTTGATTTTTTTCCCTTTAAAGCTCAACATTTATCTTGAAAATCTTAAACGTATCCAAAGATTCAGATTTTTCATGAATGAGCTCCACATGACCGTACTGGGAAAATCATCAATAAAAGTGATGAAGTATTTATAACCACCCATAGCAGGTGGAATAAATGGTCCATATATATCATTATGAATCAACTCCAATAATTCTAAGCACCTTTCTATTTTGTTTTTTCTAATCTTGGTGGTTAACTTTCCTTTAATACAATCAGCACAGGCAGGGAAATCTGAAAAATCAAGATCCTAAAGTACACCATCTTTTACCAACCTCTCCATTCTATCTCTAGAAATATGGTCTAAACATTTGTGTCATACCATAGAAGATCTTAAATCTAACCTTATACATTTGAAACCAACAACAATATTAAGAGAAAAGGAAGAAGCAACATTAACAACATCATTCAACTCAAGTTTGTATGAATTTTTAAATAAAATTCCATTTCCTACTAAAAGAGAGTCACGATACAAAGTCAATTTTTCAGTTCCAAAAAGAAGACTGTAACCTAGTCTATCTAAAATAGATACAGAAATCAAATTCCTCCTAATAGAGGGTAAATAAGCGACATCATGTAAATCCAAAAGATGACCTGTATTCAACTGTAGTCTAACTGTCCCAAAAAATTCAACTTCGAATTTGGTATCGTCTCCCATGTACACATGTTGCTCAGAACTAGTCGACCTTCTTCGACTTGTCAGTTTCTGCAAGGAATTCGTAACGTGAATTGTTGCTCCAGTATCAAACCTCTAAGTATTTGAGGGCACATCAATAATATTAGACTCTAAACAAACCTTGACAAGATAATTATCTTTCTTCTCTATGTGAGTTTTGAGTTTTCGACAGTTAGCTTTTTTGTGCCCAAAATTCTAACAAAAGTTACACTTCCCTTTGAAAGCTTTATTCTTCTAACTAATAGAAGATGAGCCTGCCTGTCCACTTCCTTTAGGACTAACAACTTTCTTCTTGAAGACTTTTGGTTATTTGAGCTATTAGAAGTGAACTTTCTCTTTTGAGAATTGTTGTGGTTTATCATCATAGAAATGCTTCTTGCCTTCCTTTTTTCATGTCATCCTCTTCCTTAGCAAGAATAACAGTCATCTCCTCAGCAGTCCATTGCTCTTTCTGAGCATTATAGCCTGGTTTGATCGAATCAAATTTAGAAGGAAGAGTCCCTATCATAAACAATACCATGTAATCCTTACCGGAGTCCATATCCGTAGCCTTAAGCTTATGGTAACAACCTATGAGTTTATCGATGTGAGCCCTAATGTCACTTGTACCATCGTAAATGGTGTGATGAAGCATGTTCAAGTACTCACTCTTCTTATTCTTTGAGAACTTCTTGTACTTCTTCTTAATGGCAGTAACAATGTTAAAAGGCAATAACCAACAATAGTTTCTACACCTTCAATGCATCATTTCAAAATCATTCATGCCAAAAAACCAATTGAAAAAAACGGGTTTATACTTAAATACAAGCTCTAAAATTAAATGACCATAGACCTCTGATACTAATTGTTAAAAAGTAAATGCAGTAATCAATAACCACAATACCAAGATTCACAATCGATTTGGAGCATTAACCACACAATAAATGAACATACCTCTAATGTTGGGCGTAGAATCTTAATTCATTTTCTCCATTCAAGAGACCACAATCTTTCGATATTCAACAAACTTGTGCAAAAGAGAGAGCCTATGTTAGAAGACCCTTCTTGAACTTTCACCACACACATCCACGACAACCCCGCACTTTTTCACCATATGTTATATTTATAACATGTTCTACCCTAATGGATAGAATGAGGCTAATTGTGCCATTTCATAGATGTGATGAACTATGTTTTAATGGGTCAATATATAGTTATTAGGATACTATCATTTGTCTCAAATGCAATTAGTAAATTACTAACGATCTCATTATGGTTATTAAACATACATTGAACAATTCAATTAATGGTTGTGAATATGGAATTAATGTTATGATTATATTAGTCCATATATTTCTAACATGTAGACACTTAGTATGCTTAGCTTTACTCGTACTTAATATTAAGCATAATACTAAATAATAGAAAATTAAGAATTTATTAAAAATAACGTGTGCACACCACATACAACGCATATGCTAATTTTTGCAGGAATTAATAGTTAGGCTACTCACATTTCTTATTAACTTTGACGAACAGAGACAAATAAGTGCTTTAACTAGATGTCGCTGGTGCATCAACGTGTGGCAGTGCAGCGGTAAAGCTTTCAACTGGTGGTGTAGCGATGCAACATTAGCGACAAAACGGCAGTGGCAATGCAGCAACACAAAGTAGATTGGGAGAGACAGAATCTGACGCGGGGAGAGGTAGAAGAGAAAGTGACTTTAATGCTTGTGAAGCTGGATAGTAGATGGTGGAGGTGAGAAGTGAAGGAAGAGACAAAAAAGAAAGAAAGGTTTTTTCATAATTTGTTTTTCATTAAAAATTATTAATTTGCCAACTTAGATATTGAATTTCATAAGTGACAAAAATATTAATTAACATGACATGTCATATAAAAAATGTGAAGGACTATTTATGAATTACTTTTTCAATAATTTAAATTTTAATTAATTTATCACTATTTTAAAAATTTTGAAATAAAATTATGAAATTACGGTGAAGTTTGAGAAAGTTTCTAATTAATCCAATTATAAATTAGTTTAATCTTTGATACTTTCAACTTTTGCAGCTTTTCGTTATGGGACCTGTCAGCGGTCGAACTCGTGGCTGCCATATTTGATGTGCATTTATCATGCCTCACTAAGATACGAGGTCTACAGGAAGCACAAGATTTCATGTGTTCATTTTGTTTTCTGGCAGTAGAACGTAACGACACTTTAAAAGGGAACATTGGCTCGTATCTTATTAATAATTATAATTATTTAGGCCAGTGCAATTTACATTTGGTTAAATACTTTTTACGGCAAAATTCAAGCAAACGATGTTTGCAACTTGATGTGGCTTAAAATGTAACAATTTGCTATTTCCAAAAGCCACGAGTATACATTTTTACTCCCTGTTACAAGGCAGCTTAGTACTTCCAGCGCCATCAATTAGAAAATTTTCATACATTTCCTCACAAATGACACTGGTAATATAATTGATGTGACCCAAAAAAAACAATTGAATAGGATATGTTGGGGTATGAGACTAGACACAGGAGGGTTACATTGAGCAGCAGAAACAAACAAGCCCACGAAATTATTGTTCAAACTACTACCAATAAAGCAAGCATAAGCAGCAATAACCTGAAAGATCACTCTTTCAAGTCTTAAGCTTGAGGCTTCTCCCACTTGAGGGGCTTAACAACCTCCCAGGTGAAGTCTGAGTCATCCCTTCCAAAGTGACCGTATGCAGCTGTCTTCAAGAACCTGCTGTTGCCACCCCTCTTGAGATCAAGGTTGATGGTGATCATTCCAGGCCTAAAATCGAAGTTCTCCTTCACAATCTTCAGAATCTCCCTATCTGGAATCTTACCAGTTCCGTAAGATTCCACGAAAACAGACAAAGGCTCAGGAACACCAATGGCATAGGAAACTTGCACAAGGCACCTTCGGGCAAGACCGTTTGCAACAATGCTCTTGGCAGCTTGCCTGACAATATAGGCACCGCTTCTGTCCACCTTAGTTGGATCCTTTCCAGAGAAAGCACCGCCACCGTGAGCTCCCCAGCCACCGTATGTGTCAATGATGATCTTGCGGCCTGTGAGACCAGCATCACCATGAGGACCACCAATGACAAATCGTCCTGATGGGTTGAGGTGGAAGATGGTCTTCTCATCAAGGTACTTCTCAGGGATAACAGGCTTGATGACATGCTCCTTGAGGTCAGCGGCAATTTCATCATTCGTGACAGTCTCATCGTGCTGAGTGGATATGAGGACAGTGTGAACACGGACAGGAACCATGGCACCATTGTCATTGAAGTACTCAACTGTAACCTGAGTCTTACCATCAGGTCTTAGCCAGGGGCAGGTTCCATTCTTCCTGACCTCAGTAAGACGAGCACCAAGCTTGGTGGCTAGAACATGGCTCAAAGGCATAAATTCGGGTGTCTCATCTGTCGCATAACCAAACATATGACCCTGGTCACCAGCTCCAATCTCTTCCGGGCGCTTGGTGAAGTGGCCATGGACACCCTGAGCAATATCAGGGCTCTGCTGTTCAATATTGACCAGAACCTTGCAATGGTCGGCATCGAGACCAACGTCGTCAGATATGAAACCAATGTTACGGCATGTGTCACGAACTATCTTCTCGTAATCAACCTTGGCCTTGGTGGTAATCTCCCCAAAGACCATGACCATGTTGGTCTTGGTGCATGTCTCACATGCAACCTTGCTATCGGGATCCTGCTCAAGGCAAGCATCAAGCACAGCATCTGAGATCTGGTCGCAAAGTTTGTCAGGGTGACCCTCGTTGACTGATTCAGAGGTGAATAGGAATGTCTCCATTTTAATTGATCTGCACACCAAAGAATCAAGAAGAAATCTTTATACACCGAAAACACAATATCATGCTTGATGGATACAGACAGGTGAAAAGCCTTAAGGATTGCGTAAAGAACATATACAGATAAATAGGAAACCAACACGAAGATGTATGTTAAAGATTGATTGATATTCTCCAAGATATAAAGTTTGAGCACATTTACAAACGGATAGAACCTGAGCTCCAAGAATATGCCTTAGTGATTTATCAAAAATTTAGATTCCGAAAGAGATAAAATAACAGAGAGAACAAAGTTAACTATATTCTTGTAGCACTGAAATGGGATAAAGTGGTTAAGAATCTAAAACCCAATAACTTCAGATCTCCCACTAGTAAACTCATCAAATAGCTTGACTATATCTGCAGCAGTGAAAGCAATTTACTACAAGCCTAATAGTTAATAAATAGGACCGTAATCACCAGATCTAGTCCAAAGACGCTTAATCGCTATGCGAACATTACCCTTTGAGACGTCAAATTGACCACACATTACCATATTCAATACAAAAGTACGAAGCGCAATCTTTTGCAACCAAACCAAGTATATGCAAGTCTAAACTTTTATCACCTACCGCATTAGCTTCAAACCTGCCCAGTAAGCCATAATAGTCAAACAGAAAGGGATTGAAAAATCAAATCAAACAGCAAAAGCCAGAAAACAGCCGCTAACATGGACTTCAACTACAGAAAAGCTGAAGAAAACAACACTATAAGACCCACAAACACCAGATCTGAGAGTAACTAAGCAGATTTGCAAAACACTAAGCATATCACTTGCAAGACCCATAACCGAACTAAGTATGCCAAAAGATTGAACCCAGAAAGACTCGATCTTTTAGATTGCAAAAACACGGAGATTCGATTTTTAAGATGCATCAATGAAACTGAGAAAGACCCACAGCGTGATGGAGCCTACGAACAAAATGGACTCGAAAAACAGTTGTGGAGTACCTTTGAAGTAAGAGTCTCCGAACAGATCTAGAGCTACGTGCTTAATGCTTTAGTCTCTTCACAGGCGCCAAATCAAGAGGCACTCAAAATCAAGGCGAGGATTTAGTTACTTGATGCGCTCTATTTATAGGGAAAGAAGCAGCCCCGTTACCGGATGGTTCGGTAGGATTCTGGTTTTAATCGAATAACCGACAAAATGTAGCCGTTGGATCGGAAATTTGAGAGGTCAGGATTGATTTAGGTTGGTGCGACGAAATCCTCTGTACTGTTTTTCAGCTCCAACCTTATGCTCATTAACCTCGTCCACAATTTTCGCAATAAATAAATGAGTTTTGTAAATGATAATACTTAGGCATTGGCTTAAAGCCGGGTAAACGGGTATTTTGTCAAATATATTATTTTAATTATCTTGTTTTAACTCTATTTTATTAAATTTTATTTATATAAAATTTTATATAAATATATAGATAAATTTTAATAAAATATAATAATAGCAATAATATAATTAAAGAAAATCTGATCCTCGAAACACCGGTGATTTCCTTCTGCGAAAGTGATGACTTAGCTGACATGATGTTTTTAGGCAGGGAGTATATGTTTAATTTGAAAATACTACCGGGAATAGGCGGTCACTCACCTACCTCAATCTTAGGTAGGGGCTGTATCCGGTAAGCGCCATTTCCAAGAATAAATGTATGTTCACACGAGTTCTATTCAGTGTCCTAAATTTAGTTGAGCATTAATTATAGGAAAATTTATAATTTTTATAAATATGTAAAATAATATGATTATGTCATGTGGATTTATTGTTTGGTGTGCTTTTAATATTTGTATGGCACACATGTAATGTCTTATTATAGTAATTAAAAATAAAATTTTTCTTGAAGTTCATAATTATTTGAGTAATGGGCACTTAATAAATTATGATCACAAACTTACTAAAAGATTTTCAATTTTGGTATATAAATAAAAATGAATCGTATTTAGATTGTTTCATAACACGTGTTTAACTTACAATAATGCAAGATAAGAAGATATGGGGGGTTGGTGAGTCTTAAACATCAACTTGAAGAGTCCCTATAGAAAATGTGTTATGAGAAGAATGACTTTTAAAGATTGAATGGAGAAAAGTGGCGTTTGGTGAGCAACCATTACATTGATATGAATATCCTACATACATACTTCGATTCTATTTAACGCACGATCGCTATCCTTACTTACCCTCTTAGTTTTGGGTCCAGGTGGCTAAGCCTAAACTAAACCAAGCCGATGAATGACGTGGCAGCAACTAAGGTAAAAAAAAAAAAAAGGCGCAGCTGGGATGTTGTAAGGGCTGAGTCAGATAGGTGCAAAATAAAAGAAAAGAATCATTACACGAGTCTCCCAAAAGCTTGGGGAATGGGATGACCGGCACGTACCAGTACGTTGAGTTTGGTAGTGCTGAGTGACACAATGACATTTGAAATGGGGTAGGTGGAGGTAGAGATGTCATTTCGGAAAATTATAAAGTAATGGCCCTTTTTAACGATTTATTTACGAGGGTGAAACAGTACACTGACACAATAATATTAAAACCTCGTGATTCATGCCCATGAAAGGATGGTCCTTCCCTCCAATTTGGTATATCACGTTATCTCCTTCTCTCTTCCTGACTCTTGGCTTATTGTGTAATCCTATACCATTGACGGGTTTCATTGTTTGACCTGGAAAGATCTAGGAAGGGCAAAATGGTCTACCTAATTAGTGTGGTCGTACAGGCTTGGAAGTCAGTAACCATAAAGAAATTGAAGAGTGTATTACGAACCTGGACGGGAAATCCGACTTTGGAGAAGGGAATTTACGAGGAAGAGCAATTTTCTAGGTTCTATCATTTATGGAAACTCTCAAGTTCATACAAAACTGACGGTCTACCTTTTCCTTTTCCTTTTCCTTTCTAGTGAGTGCCAAAAACTTCAAAGGTACCGACAACGTAAGAGAATACTGAAGGTGGACAATTTGCTCAAACCAACATCTTGAAATGATAATTATTTATTGATAATAAGTATTTATATATTTAAAATTACTGTTTTAATAATTGTTAAAACTTAAAAATAAGTATTTGATAAGTACATTTGCAATTATTGAAAAGAGATAAAATAACTAAAAAATTCATTAATTTAATAAACTATTAATTGTTGTATAAATAATTAAAAAATATATTATTATTCATATAAATTTAAAATTATAAATAA
>JAOTAY010000004.1:5182644-5208400 GCA_025629805.1 Erythroxylum baracoense
TTAGTCATATAAATTTAAAATTATAAATAATAAAATATTAAATTAAAATAAGAATATATAAATAAAATAAATTTAGTTAATAAAATATTTCATAAAAATATATTATTAGTCATATGAATTAACAGTATAATGCAAAATAATACTTATAGTGAAGATTATTAATGGAAAGTAAAATTTTTATTATAGAAGCAGTTTCTTACCGTAACCTTCTTTCTGTTTATTGATTTCGGTTGTTTACCGCAGATTTAAACATGTGATTGTGTTTAAAAATTGCGATGAATAAGTACCTATCTCCATCGCATCTTAGATCCAAATGCAGCCTTAATAATAAGACAACCACCATTTTAGTTGATAAGGTTAGGTAATTGATAGTTTTTTTAATACTATAATTTAAAAAAATCCAGGGAAATTTTAGCACATGCAATTGACAAAGTTGTCACATGAGTGCTCATTTTCAAAAACTGTGGACGAAAGCACTCCTTAACGTAATATGACTGTAAGTCAACAGAACATTAGAATAAGTCGCGATGCCAATTACTGTGTTTTTAGCTATAAAATAAGATAAGGTGTCTTTCGCCTCAATTTTATGAGTTTTGATTTGAATTATCAAGTTATAAGATTATTTTTGCATATTAATTATTTTAATATTTATTTTTAATTAACATGAAAATTTAGTTCGCTCTAGAAATTGACAATGATATTATGTTAATTTTTTCAAATAATTGAAAAATGACAGAGACATATTTTTTTAAATTTGAAAATTTTCCTTTTTTCTTATAAAATATCTTTAATTGTTATTCCTAGTAGATCTGAAAATCTTAAGACATTTAATACGAGTAACGCTTAGCTCAACAAAGCAACTTATTTTTTGGACAAAAACCGACAGTTCGTTGAGTGGTCCAGGAGTGAAGTAATGAAACCAAGTTTCTGGTCTGATTCAGCCTTTCTAAAATCCTGAAACATGTGTCCACAACATGTACTAGATGACTACGTTTCTGTTCGTGTTCCAAATTCCAATCATTTACAAATATGCACACAATAAAAGAGTCTACGAGGAAACGTTCAAGGTTACGTAATTTGGTATCTTAATACAGCATGTTTGCTTGATTGATATCTCTATCTTAGACTCTTGAATTTAATGGAGGATTAAAAAGAAAAAGAAAAGGAAGAGAGGGGCAGCCCCAGCAACTATAAGTTCTACATTGAAATTTAAGATAGGAAGTCTAGGCACGAAAGGGCCATCGACCGGAGAATTGGTCCGACCCTCATTCAACGTGTTCTCCTCCAGTCCAGGTGATTCAATGTTATACAAAGGAATGGTGTTAAATTTAGGGAGGTATCCTAATTCATGCTCAAAGCATTTTAGCCATTCAATCTCGCCAAGTTGCCGTAATGCGATATAATACCTTGTTTGACCAACTGGGGGCTTACCGTTGATACTGTGAGATTTGCAGAGTTTTGCTAAAAGAAACTAAAACTGTTAATCTCGGTTTGGAGCCTGCAAAGAAATGATGCCTCTAGGGAACCTGCCTTATCATTTCGCAAACCTTGACTAAGTCAAGTTCATTAAAAACACGTGGGTTTTTAATCTCATTCTCCACTCCAAATTTTCTCCGTTGGCGTAAGGTGGGGAGACTTCCAATACACTAATATAAGTACAATCTTAACCCTCCACAGTTGATTTATTCCGGCCCGAGGCCACCCTTCCTATAAAAATAACTCTTGACTAGATATGGAACCACGTTTGTCCGGAATTCAAGACAAAAGGCTCTCTTTGAAATGTACAATTCTAGCTCTTGAGCTCTCTCACTAAAACAGGTCTCAGTAATGAGTAACAGGACATGCCTAACAAGATGGGAGATTCTAAAATGCAGTTGATATAAATTGCCATAATTACTCGTATCTCTCATATCCATGCCTCATCACCTACAATATAAATTGCCAGTACTACTGGTATCTTTCATATCCGTGCCTCTTGACTCTTGAGCAGAAAATTCAATCATTTGCATCCCCCTTCCAGCCACCACAATTTGGTACATGTTCCTGATTAATCAACAAAAACAGCAGTATAAAAATGAATTTTTTTTCTTCAAAGATTAAATAAGACTCATCAACTGACGTGTGTAAATTTTTGCATCTATGGTCACCTGCCAGAGGCTCTTGCATGCAGTGCCTCAGGTTCTGGGACGCAGACAATCAAACAAGATTTCTCAGTAAGTTTGTTGTGTTCATTAAGAAGCCAGCATCTAACACGCTGGTCAAGACCTGTAGAAAACACCCAAGTGCCATCTGTCCAAATACCTTCACGGAACCAAACAAAGTTATCTGTAAGTAGTCGAAAAAGAAAAAGACCATCAGTTCCCTTTAAAGTTTTACTTCCCCTGAAAATTTTTCCCTTCCAGAAAGTGACATATAAGGATTTCTAAGAGTGACGTAGATCATCCTAGGAGAAAATTTAAGATCCTTGTACATAGACCTAAAAATACTCTCATTTTTCAAATAATTTTTGCCACAGATAGATCCACATGGGTCTAATAAACCAATGGATCGTTCATCAATCAATTACCAACCACTGTCAAAAGTCAAAGGAAAATTGGTTTCAATGAGGTTTTTAGGGAAAATGCTGGTTGAAAACAACAAACCAAATGCATATGGGAGTACTTTATGACTTTCTAGTAAAAGGAACAACACTATTTCACCTTTTACAGCAGAACCATGAGCTGAGGGGACTCTGTCATGATATACCAATTTGATCCCAGGCACCTTCATTTGCTTTTGCTGAGAATGAAAAAAGTTATCTTTACTCTCCCACGTAGCTATGTCAATAGAATTTGGCAAACCTACTACTGAATCTCTGCCACACTGACACGATGCTGAATAGATGAACTTGAGGCAGTGAAGTGCTTGATCATCACCACCACTTATAACACTGAACATGAGAGTATCATCAGAACTCTGACTATCTTTTATATCTGAAACATATAGACAGTTCACGCCAGATTGGTGAACATGGGTGAAAACATTTAGAGGTTGTATTTCAGATATCTGCAGAGAAACACTGTATGTTTCTGGCTCACATGAATCATCAGGCATGGCTTCTGAATGACCAGCTGTGCAGCTTTCAGTATCACATTTTGCTGCTCTACCTTTGTTATCATTTACCAAAATGGAATTAGTCCTATCTTCAGTTTCAGAAATAACTGAAGCATTTGATGTCTTCTTATACATGCTACTCAATGCTCTCCACCATCGCCCACCCTGACTTCCTCTTCCAGTGCGGGGACGTGTTCGGCAATTTATCAACTTCCCCACATCTAGGGCTGTCAATCGCTGCAAAAAAGCTTCAACATTCTCGGTGAGGTCCCATAGGGCAATACTTCCATCAGTAGCTCCACTAACCACAAGATATACATTTCCCATCTGCCTGTTACCTGTGAATGTTCATACAAAAGAGAATGAACAAAACTCAAGGGGAAATTAATTTCCATTTGCATTCTATTAAACAAATCCAATAACTTCCAACAAAGAATATTATCAATTTTTATCATCACCTCCAGCAAGCAAATGCATGGGAATAATGATATTCTGCACTGTCAAGACTGGGGATGATAATGGAACCAATAAAGCAACATCAAACCTGCATGGAGGTATGTAGTCTAAGTGAATACAGGACAATGATCGTAAAAGTTTGTTAGGTTGCTCTAGTGATAAAAAATTTATGCCTTGATCAATACCATAAACGATGTGGTAGAACAAGAGCTCGTAATGCTAGTGTCGCATCTGAACAAGCAACAACCACAAAACAGACAATCAACCTGAAAAGAAGAAAAAGTTTATGTTATTAGCTTACGAGGTAAGTAAGTCAACAACAAGAGAAGATTTTTGCAAATGATGGAGAATTTGCCTTTATTTTACCTGGAACAAGGACACTTCACAAGAAAAGCTGTGACTGCTAGGTATCTCCAATCATCTTCACGCTTGTCTTCATGATGACTTGATGAATCTGATTCACTATCAAGTAAACAAGAAGTAAATTTTGCATTACTTTTCATGTCAGAAACAGTTTCAGATGCTTCTCCATTTTTTCGCGCTATTTTAGCCTTCGAACAGAAACTGGAATTTTTAACAGGCATGTCAGTGGATAGCCACTTAAATGACATTGATGAGGAGTCTCCCAAAGAGGGAAAAAATCCTGTGTCATCTAAGCTTTTTTCTTCCTCAGTTTGTGTCTTTTCCTTTTCCTCTAACTTCCTATCCCTCAGTAGCCATGCAGTTAGGACTCGCTTGGCACCTACTGAGATCAGTAGACGGGGATTCTCTACATAAGCAGTTAGTCCACTTCTCCAATCATGTAAGTTCATCAAATCTAGAGAACTCGTGTGCATCTTTGAAACATAACAAATTGCTCTCACAGCTGATCCACCAACATGCTCCCCAAGCAGCTTTGAAGTAAACCAACTATGAACTCCAGGAGTAAACCTATGGCAGAAAAAAGTAGGTGTAGATGAATCATATCACTCATGAGTTTGGAAACATGAACACACAGTCCACAACCACAGCACACTAGATATTAAATGTTAATCAATTGTTTAGAATGAGCACAAGTGATGCCATACCCAGTCAATCTTACAGTTCCATCTTCACAACCAGTAGCAATCCAACTAGTTTTATGAACAGATCCGTGCTTTCCATCTTCTTCCAGAAACAAACTTTCACAAACAAAGCACAACGAATGCATTTCTCTCCCATGGAACTGAATATGTAAATTCAAAGGAAATATCTTCCCCTCTCTTTCTGGCACCCAATTTTGATAAACATATATTATTTCATCCTGAAAAAGAAATGAAAAAGGAAAAGAAAATTGAGCAAGAAAATGTAGACAAAGAACAATCATAAAGATTAAAATCAGACCAATTAAAAGTGAACAACGAAAAAGTGGCTTAAGTCCATGGATGTACGAACCCCAAACCATGATCAACTTAATAACAAGTTTCTGTTTTAGTTTGGTCTGCATACAAACTCATTAATGATCCTAACAGTACATATGCTTCTATGCTGATGCTCAATTTATTGTGTGTCAAATGAAATAACTTGTTTGCCCAAGAAATCTACAAATTACGAAACTAAAACATAACGCCTACCATTCACTTTCAATTTGAATATAGTGTAACCTACCACCTAAAGCCAAAAAGGTACCTTGACATATGCAAAACAGTTTTTCATCTCAGGTACATCACCGAGATAATAACAATGAGGACGTCGCCATCCACCACAGGGAATTTGTATTACCTGCTCCAAGCACATTAAACATCAGGAAACTGATCATCAAACTCACAATACATGAGAAAAAGTGAGATGGCATACCTTTGTCTCAGTTATTAAGTTCCAAATTATGAAATCTGTTGACGCAAAACCAACAGCATATCCACACTTAGCCTTCTCATCAGGGGAATCTTTAACAGCTGAGACAGACCGAACCAAACTCAATTCTTTTACTTGTTTTATCCCTATAAATTCTAAACTTTGTTGAACTGCGTCATACTCAAAGTAGCAAATGCAACCATCTGCGCCAGTCTGAACAAAGCAAACAGGAAAATAACAAGGAAGCCATCACCCACACATCAACAAAAAGGGCAACATCTAAAGAGAGCAAATGCACATGATTCAATGTCTCTGTCGCTGCACTAACATATTAATCAATTCTGACCCAGGCCAAAAATTGCAGTTCTCTTGCTCTTAGATAGAAGTGCAAATAGTCAATGCACTTCTATTCATTATGGGGTATCATATATACTATATAACACCACATGGGAGGCATGCACATAGTGCCAAAATGATTTCACATCAACTCAACATTTTTTTTGCAATTATTAAACACAAATGTACAACTTGAACATACCGAACATATCTCAATTTCATCAAAACTAGATTTATCAACAGAAATGCTGGAGACACTTGATATGCCGTGAGCCCCTTTAAAGTAACTTAATTGAGATATTTTCAATGCGGGTAAGTGAGGTGTGCGCAGCAACAAATCCTTTGGTAATGGAAATAGGACTAGATTACCACGTAGATCCCCGCATATCAGTACCTGGATATTTTTAACAATAATGAGCATCAAGATAGCAATAATAGATTGAAAATAAATGAAATCCACGATTCGATTCCTGAATAGATTTAACAACAATGAGAATGTTAAGTACTAGCAAAGAATTGAATGACATATGTAGAAACATTTTAACTGCTAAACTAATATGGATGAAACAAAAGAGATAGGAAGAGCAGATGTGATGAAAGATACCTCATCCTCAAATAATGCATCTAAACACATTATCCGAATTCCAAAACATGATGTGAATTCTGCTATATGGGACACATTAAAAGTAGTTGCAGAAATGTGAGAAACAGGCAGTTCTGGATCACATAGTCTCCACAAGTTCAAATTTCCTCTTGGGTCAGCAGTAAAGATGAACCTGCATCTCAGCAATTCAATGACCTTCTAATCAAAAAACAATAAAGCAAGAGGCTTAAGATATCACCCAGCTGACAATGTGTGAACAAAACCATGAGAAATAGAAGAGTATCATATGTATAAGAACAGTCATTCATATTAAAAATCAGACAAAAGAATCTAGAGAGTCTGGGCTTGGAGTACTTATAATAGTAAAGGAATGGGACACCATTCTCCTTGCATTTGTGGATCTGTTGCTCAGGAAGAATAAAATTGTAGAACACTGTACCATAACATGTTAAATAAGCAATTCGATGATTTTACCTATATCCTAATGTGTTACTCCAATAGGTTCCTAACAGTTGTCTTTCTTTTCCAGCAGACCAAGCAAAGGTGAAGTCCACTTCTGGAGAACAAATATCACCCTTAACTCTCACAACCATCAAGTTTCCTTTACCATCTCCTAAAGCAACCCAGTCATCAACACGAGAGGAATGTTTGGGCAATTTTTTGGACAGCAAATCCATACAAATAATTGGTACTTCTTCACTGACCTGGACAAGTTTAGTCCATTTTACATCCTGGGTTGGAGAAAATTTAGCATGGTAGAGATACCCATGATTTGTGGAAACATAAAGTGTATCTTCACATCTGAAGCGCAAACATCGAACATATTCACTTTTGCTGCAGTAGAAGAGCAACAGTACCAGTAAACGCTTACGTCATATAGTATAACAAGAATATCAATTAAAAAAAGGTGTGAAAAAAAAGAATATTAAGAACTTCTCAAGGAACCCTAAGAATTTAATTACAAGAAATAACCTGTCCATGAGACCTAAATGCTCTGATAAATTTGGGATTTGAGCAGTATGTATCTTCAGTCTGTCATTAAGCAGTTTACCCTCATCTTTTTCTCTTAAGCTCCATGGCAAAGAAGCAGGCACCTTATGCAATTTGATTGCAGAGTCGAATCCAGCAGTAACAAGAAGTGAGGAGTTTGGATCATATAGACATCGCCATATACCCCGCCCTCTGTAATTACAATAGAAACTCTTTAACCTTTTGATATTCTATTAACTGCTGGTTTCTGGGATAAAAGATTAATTGAGACTCATTTGACCTTCACTCTTTGATTAATATAAAAAACGATAATCTTTAGACACTATTACGTTATGTGGGAGTCCAAACATTATGGAGGCTTGGACTCCAATTTCCAACTTAAAACCCAAAAATACTAGAAGCTGAACTCTTCAGCTTTCAAAAATTAGCAACAAAACACAAATATGGAAGAATTTCGGACATCCATAGCTAAAGATCACCTTTTTCTTTCCATCATTCAACTCAAATCAATAAATAAGATATCTGTAAGCACCTGTGTGACTTTGTTACCAACACATTTGAAATGAACAAAATGTTATCAGATATTGTTACATTCACGTACGAACAACGGTTCAAAGTTATCCATATTCTAAGTAAAAGTGTTTGCAATGCAAAATGTATGAAGTTACACAAGTACTTGAGATAATAGTCAGGAATTTCAGAAAAGGAAACCCAACAAGCAACTTACATATGCTCTTTGATCACCTTAAGCTGCTTGCCGTCCAATCCCCATACTCGGCAAGTACAGTCCTCGCTAGCAGTGAGAATTAACTATAGATATGACGAAAAAAGTGTCAGATCAAAACCTTGTTATTTGTCAAAATTCTAGAGTGGTTTTCATCCATAGCAACATTTGATCAGTATTATCCATTTTGAGCAGTTAGGTGACATGACTATTGAAACCAGCTAGAAGCATCTTATTATGCTCGCACTCCCACAACTCAAAGCTGAATAAATTACGACAGCATTAGATAACCCTAAACGAATATTGTCATGCAAGCAACTGTTCCTACAACTCAGAACTTACAGAATTTGAGATACAGCAGTCCCAAACTCTAGCATCATGACCATATAAAATATGGTCAGCAGCCTGCTCATGCTCACCAAAAGCTTCATTTTTTGTATTGATTGACCAGATACGAGCACTGTACCAATGTCAACAGGATAGTCTCAATAAACATCTATGCATATGCATGATAATAAATATAGGAACTTACAGCACATTCACCTGCGATCATCAGAGACCGAAACCAGTTTGGAAGCATCAGAGGACCATGTTATCCTAAATATTGAACCTTCATGACCAATAAGTCTGCTAATATGTGACACTTGAAAGTAGTTGTAAGAGTTGGAAAATGAGCCGCTCAAGCACATGCCATTGTCCAAGGGGCTTGTCAAAGGTTCAGCACAATGCTGAGAAACCAATCTCCAAACTATGATCTGTTCTAAAACAATTAAAGATGAAAATTGAGTCCATTGGATGCAACAATTGCAACGTCAAAGCATATGGAATTTCCAGAAAATCAACCACCTCATTGTATATGGTACCAGAAGCAATCCGTAGAGTATCGAGAGTGTCACCCGACAACCGCATAGAATACAAAAGACACCTGTCTACATTCCAAAATTAAAGAAACGCATAAATAAGATGAAAAAAGACGGTGAGCAGAGCACAGACACCCAATAACCTGGAGATTGAACTTCAAATATAACGCAAGACTGCGATGTATCCCAGATGCGGACAGAGTTATCGCTGAACCCAATTGCAAGAAACCGGCTTGATAAATTGTCGCACTACAAACAGGGAAATCAAACTGGTTAAACAAAAAAATGTGAACCTGTAGATAAAACAAAACCACTAAGCCCAATGTTTACCGTCAAGAACGAAACATCCAAAACCCAACTACAAAATCTCGGCAACGAATTAGCTAAACGCAAACCAACCAACAATTGTAAATCGTTATGGGATACCGACGCAGCTTCTATAGTCAAGTTAAAGAGCTTCACTCTCTTTTCACCAAAAACAGCGACGTCAAAGGTAAAACTAGTACGAGAAGATTCTCTTATGCAATCGATAACAATGCCATGCACCCGAATTCCATCAAACACTTGAAACGACTCTACTATCCTCTCTTCTTCTACATTATAAAGCAGAAGTTGAGAACCCGTACCTGTTTGAACCACGAGCCACGTGATTACACATAACACTTTTCAATCTAAGAAACTGTAAGCCTAAAGTATGCTGATTGATTCGCTAGCAAAATTAGTTCTTTATTTTCTTTAATAATTAAGTGTAAAGAACTTGGTACCGGCGAGAAGAAGAGGAAATGAAGAGAAGGTAGAGGGAAGGTGAAGGAAATAGAGAGCCGAGACTTCGCCGAGGTACTGCCCACCGACTAGTCGGCAGTTGCTCTCTTGCCGACGTGTCATGGTTACCAGCTACACCACAGCCGCCGCTTTGCAGTGAGAGTGCAGACCTTGGGAGGTTTCAAATTCAGACTAGACTCCTCCTGGAGGGCAGGTCTTGATTCTTCAAGCTGTTTAAGACTAATGAATTAGGCCTAATTTAGTAATTTAAAGCACCAACTCTAAAGAAAGAGATTTACCAATTTCCCCAAAAGAATGTTGAATTCGGAACTATAATAGGAGTATGCGGTGAGCGTGGATCGAACACGCGACCTTCAGATCTTCAGTCTGACGCTCTCCCAACTGAGCTATCCCCGCTCGTTGATGTTTCATCCCTTAACAATAATTAAGTTATAATTTTGGAATTATAAATTACGTTATCGACTAGTTCTTTTCTTTCACTGCAAATCCGACTTTCCTTGGTTTATCCGTTTTGGGAAGTATTACTCGTTTTCTTCTTCTTCTTAATCCCCAAATAATTTCTGAGATTGAGGTATCTGCACTGAAACTTTGAAGCAGAGGAGAGGAGGAAAAGATGGGCAAATCATTACCGTTCAAGAAGGAATTTACTTTCGGTTTGCCCCTTCCTGAGACCTCTTTTTCTTTTCGCCTTCTGTTTCTGACGATTTTCTCCTAATATACAAACATTTATCATCCTCTTTTGCAGAGCAAAGATTGGAAGAGTCTCGCGATATCCTTGGCAAATATCCCGATCGTGTCCCTGTAAGTTTGTTGCTTCTTTCTTTATTTTTCTTTTTCCTTGTCCATTCTTTTTCTACCCTTTTAATTGCAATTCGAGCTTCAAGGTGTATTATTTCACCCCTTGATCGAGGTTTTCTCTTTCTCTTTTGAGTCTAATTCTTTAGTTGAATTTCGGGTAAAAGTTTCAAACTTCCCCATTATCCATGGTTGTTATTGGCGTGCAGGTAATCGTTGAAAGGTATTGGAGAACTGACCTTCCCGAGATGGAAAAGAAAAAGTGAGTTCTGTTTATTTTGTTTTACTCCTTCCCATGTTTTCTTGCGTTTAGCAACGTTTTGCAAGTCTGTACCATATAATAGAAAGGTGTCTTGATGTGAAAATAAGATTCCCTTTCAAAGTATGAATTTGTGGTGAATATTACGATCAAGTTTCTGGAAAGAATCCTACTCTTCTAGGCAAAAAAAGATTAGAGATGTCCATTAGCTGATCCTATTTTTCGTTTTAGATATCTGATTCCTCGAGATATGTCCATTGGTCAATTCATTCACGTGTTGAGCAGCAGGCTTCATTTGCCACCCGGAAAAGCTTTATTTGTTTTTGTTAAGAATACCTTACCTCAAACAGGTAACTTGTTTGTAGACCCTTCTCTTTGCTCTGCTATTTGGACACTACAACTTTCTATTGCAATCTGCTAAAGTTACATTGGCTATTTATCTGCAGCTAGCTTGGTGGAATCTGTATATGAATCCTACAAGGACGACGATGGATTTTTGTACATGTGTTACAGCAGTGAGAAGACATTTGGTTCTATTGGTATTTGGAGTTGTGAAAACTAAAACCAGTTAGTACGGGTGCACTATCATCTACGTATTATGTATTTAATTCTTGTATGTATATATATATATATCGTCATTCATTCTGTAAGTACATACCTCTGGACATATGCTCTTATGCAGTATGCACCAATGAAATTCATCTTTCGTTTGAACCCGTTCCCGCGTATCACTTGATTGTTTCCAGAGTGTATGAAGTAGTTGTGTAGATGGATGTTTCCCTCTTCAAGCAGCTTTCTTTGGCCCTTGGAATCAGGGATGAGATCCTCTATTCTCTAGATGGCACAAAGTAGGAAGAGGAGATATAACAGAGGATCTCGTCCCTTGTAATTATAACAGTAAACCTGTTAGGTAACAGTAAACCTGTTATAAACGGCAAGGCACTCAACTCTTTTTAATGAGATCCATAATTCAAAAAATGCCAAAATAGTCAGGTGATTGGCTTAGGAGAACTTAAGTATTAAGCCAACAACTTGGGTGTTTAATTGCTCTTGCATGTGACAAGTGGCTTATATCCTACCACTCTGATTCGCTATGTTCTATTGAAGATGAGCGCATTTTTTTATCAGTCAAACATAAAACACAAGTTTTTACAATTTTCCATAAATCAAACATGCTTGATTCAAATTTCATGCCTACATCCAGTGCATCAAATAAATTGGGAATCGGCCAAAACAATCATATCGGCAGGCCTGACTCAGATTTCACAGTGTGTACGAGAGCTCAAACTTGGGTACTATTCCATGTATCTTTCTCACGTAAGTAGTGTCCGGAAAATAGCCATAACCCGATACAATCACATCGATTTTTCATGTGATAAAACTTTTAACACAAAATTTTGAACATGCATAAATTTCTTCACCTGCAAAATTCGCTAGGACATTGAAAATTACATCCTGCTGCAAAATCTTGGCAGCCAAAGCAACTCTTAAAAACTTCTTCCAACTACCCAATTTCCAGATAGCTCTTCTCCCATCCCGTGAAGCATTTGAATAAACATACTCATGAAAAGAGTTTATTGCCTCCTCCTTTTCGCCAAACACCTCGCACAGGTAATCCTCCGTTTCCATTATTATTATTGTTATTATTATCTAATCCATTGTCTGAAGGACCCGGACTTGGATCAGGATCAGTATTATTAAAGAAGGCTTCCACAGAGCCATCACCTAGCCTCACCCTGTGAAACTTTGAAGTCTTCTTCTTTTGCTTACTACCACCGCTCCCATCCCTAGTTTTCTGACTAGATCCATCCTCCGCGTATGAAGAATTACTTTGCCCTCTCAATTCAACTGGCTGTTCATCAACCATGGCACTTGACTTGCCCTTAGTGCCTCGGTATCCATCTTTAGATAGTACCTCCACCTCAACTTCCTGAGGCTTGTGATGTATTTGCAGCGTCCGAACTGTGCTTAGAATGCTATCTGCCAATCTGTCCTTTGAACCACTATCATCAGAAGCTAACCCCTTTCCCTTCTTAGAGCTACTACTGCCTTTTGCACGATTGCCACTACCAACCCAACCATTCTCTTGTGAAGAATCTCTTCTCAAACTAGCATTGTAAGTGTCAACTAGCTCCTTCTGCTTATGGGCATCAGGGCAAAGTCGAGCCAAATCAAGAATAAGGTGGGTCAAGCCATATTGGTGCACATAATCAAGATACTCTCTTGTATCAATTGAACCTTGTCGATATAATCCTGATATCTCCTTAAAAGAAGAATATTTTTCCTCATCATCCTTAAGTGCAGTGCGTATCTTCTCCACCAATGATTTGTTTGCAGCTTGAACATCTACCACCTGGCGTGAACCCTGACTGCTAGGGGAATTCTTGGATATATTTGCCGCTGCAGAAACAGGAGGAAAATCTGTTATTGATGGTTTCAATGAACCTCCAGTTTTTGATATCAATGGCTGCAAAGTTCCAGTCCCAGAAAGATTTGGAGCTGATGCAGAGTTGCTGATCCGACTCGTGTTAACCCAGCTACCCAGAGAACCAGCTGAGGCCGGTCCACAAACAAGAGATGGGGCAGCTTGAACCTGAACAGAATTTGCATTAGACAAGACTGGTAAACTTGAAGAAGTTCGTGACGATAAAGGTGCAGTATTTGGCAATGGTCTTTGGGGTATTGAAGAGCTAGATGCATGCACACGGGCTTCTGTTGATGGCCATGTTTGACCTGAATTGACAATTGTTACGTTATTTCGCCGTCGGAGATGTGCTGCCATTGTATTATTGGGTAAAGATTCAGATTCATGCTTGTCTTTTTGCTGACTGTTGCTTGAAGCAATGGGGAGAGGAGGAAATGAAGATCCTTCCAAAGGTTTGCCCCTGGAACTTTGTCCGAGGGCATGAAGATATCTTGAAGAAGTTTCAGAATCTGTTGCACTTAATGATTCAAAAGGTTGGATAATTGAATCAACATCATTTATGTCTCCATGGTCAGTAACTGCTTCTGTGGTGGATGATGATGATGGATCGCAAAATGTGCCCTCTGACTGAGCTGTTTCAAGACTGGCTTGAATGGCTAAGGAGAGTTGAGTATCAGGTTGGTCTCGAAGGAATGCTCTTCTCCTTCCACGCCGATCTTGTTCACTACTCCGTCGATATTGAAAACTAGTTGGTATCTGAAGTGGAAATCAACAAAATATTTGGCATTGAACACATGCAGAAAAAAAATGCAAAGAAAGATGGGACTGAGCTAGAAAAGGTATCTTGCAATAAGACAAAATGAGCAACATTTAATTTAAAAGAAAACCAGATGATAATACAAATTAGAGAGATTACACATGCCTGGAGAGCAGCATTACGCTTAGAACGAGACATACGACCACCATGTTCAACTGTATTGTGTCGCTGAAAGATAAAGAACAAAATAGGGGGAAAAAAATCAAAAACTAGAATCAATCAAGGAACTTCTGGAAGGTATACAGAAACAAAGATAAACCAAATACAGAAACATACAAGTTAATTTTCAAAACCACCATCAGTCAGTAATATATATATAAAAGATTTAAAGGGGGAAAATACCTTCATTTCTGCTTCAGTTTGGAATACTATAAACTTCTTTGCAAGACAGGCCTCATCTTCACATAGGAAATGATCTCGGCGGAAGTGCATCTGTGACAGACAATTGCATTCATTTGAAAATAGGTCGGGTCAACAACACCCATGAAGAAGTATTTAGTATCATGATGTAAAACAAATGAAGAAAATGAAAGCACAAGTAAGTTAGGTCTTGCCTCTAGGTCATCATAATTCTTGTAATATTCATATTGTCCAGGATGCTGCCTGAAATAAATCAACTATAGTCACCCAAGATGTAATTTGATCGTTATGAGAAAATCATAGTTTTTGCAGACAAAGCCAATGTTTAGTTTCCAATCGTTAGGTGAACAGAAACTTATACATAAATCTGTTAATAAAAGAGTGGAAAAAGCTTCTATTGTGTTGATTAAGTAGATAAGAAGCAATCTACAGTCCCCAAATCTTCATATAGATGAGCAAATTTTAGCTTACAAATTAAATGCATCTCACAAGTAATAGCATTATTATAAACTATGGTCATACATCACCTTTGACATATATGGCAGGTATAGTGTTCTGTAGACATGTGTGAATACAGCTCATTATCCCCATAGAAAGTTGTTTTGCAGAACTCACACATGGGATGCCCCATGAAGCCGCCTCTTTCACTCTCATCCCCATCAACTTCTGAATCACCAGTGCTTATATGCTGATTCAATTGGGATCTACTGTATAGCTTTTGTTCACAAATAAATACCTATAGCATTTGAATCTGACAAATTTAGTTGTGTAACCAATAAAATGTAGAACAAAGATGAAACCCATAATCCCGGTAGATAAATGAGTTTCATCAGAAAAGCCACATTGATCAAGCAAATAATTGCCAAATCTATAAGTTGAATAAGCTCCTATCCCAAAATAACTGAGCCAAAGGGATTTTCAAGTATAAAAGAAGGTAATAGATTATGGAGATTTCATTAATTTAAGATTCTCTAAAACTAGCTCTCCAAATACAAAGAAAAGAGGAAGAAAATCCAACTAACTTTATCAAAGTGAACACCATGTATATGCTCTCACCACAAATGACATAAAGAAATAAGATAAATAATAGCATATATACTGTACCTTCCGGCCTTCCAAACATAAACTGCACATATGCAACTTATGACGATGAAACAAATGGCCCTTCAACTGCTCAATGCTCCTGAATCTTGTCCTACGCTTTGAGCCCTCATTTTCCTCCTCCATTTTGTCACATACACTACATGAAAGTCTGCACATAGCTTTAATCATCCTGTAATGGTCCACGTCATCAAAAAAGGCTTGTGTGTCCTCATGGTACCAATATGGTCCAACTCGCCCCTCCCTTGGTTCAGATGGCAACACCGTGAAGTCACTAATCATCCTAGTATAATCTCCTAAAGCCTGCAAATAGGAAAACCAGTATAAACAGAGTACAACCAGATTAACATCACCATTCATCTAATGCATCTTTTGGCACAAATTTCTAGCAAAATGAAACTTCCTTTTCAGCTTCATTCATTAAGGTTTAAGATTGCATAACACAAGCACCAATTGCATAGAGGGGGTGGATTAGTATTAAAAGACATAGAAAATTCCTAACCTTGGTGACAAAAACAACCGCGTTTGTGGTCTTGCAGATGCAGCAGCGGTGATCATCACAGATGAAGCGGAGGCGAGCGACGCACGTGGAGCAAACCTCCCGGTGGCCACAGGCACCGTAGGCCACCCACTCAAGGGCATCAGCGCACACTGCACAATTGTCGTCCATCTCTCCCTAGAAATAGCAGAAAATTGCCTGATCGGAGAAAAAGAGATTTTTGTAGGTAAAATTCAACGATCTAGGGTTTACAGGGCTTATGAAATTAGGAACTTTTCAAGGGTTCGCGTGTGGAAACAAAATTAGAAAAACCCAACCCTTCGGAACTTCGAGTCTGCTATGCACAATTTTACAGAGCTGACATTCGGGACTCTATTGTATACCCCGGAACATCTACAGTATCTGAATCCGAAATTCCGAATGGCTATGGCATAACGGGGTAATGCTGTAATTTTGGTAAGAACTGGTCAAATCTGGACGACTATAAATAAAAACCTTTAAAAAATCATACAATTTCAAATTTATTCAATTTTAATTTTAAATTAATAAAAATATTAACAAAATTAAATTTTATCAATTAAATAACCATGTAATATTATAGGTCTCATATAAATAATGGAAATAAAAATATCAAATTAACATTAACGTGATCAAAATTTAATCTTATTAAGATTTCGGTTTGTTTAAAAATAAAATTAAATAATTTTGAAATGATAAATTTTTTTAAATACCATAAAATATTAAAATCTAATTAATAATAGTATTACTATTAAATCTAAAAAAATTTATTAATATAATAACATGAGTACTATTATTTACCTTAAAATAACGGACATGACTCACAATAAAAAATGTTGACTTGTTAGGATAGGTAAAGGATTTTTCTTAAAGAGATCCTGAGAGTCTTCTTTAATCTTATAGCTCTCACCTCTTATAGTTAGAATAAGAGGTAATTACTTATTATTATTATTATTATTATTATTATCATCATTATTATTATTATTAATTTTCTTATTATATTATATCTATGATTATTAGCGTTATGATGATGATTATTATTATTATTAAATACATATTTTTTGTTATTATTATTATTTATTTATTTTATTATATCTATTATTATTTTTATTTATTTATTTATAAAATTTTAAAATCATTTTATTATATATTTTTATTATCATTTTTAATTAGTATTTTTCATTACTATTATTTATTTATTATTTACTATTTAATATATTTTTATTTTTTTTTCATATGGGTCATTTAAGAACATCTCTTTATTAGTTATAGGTAAAACTGCGTACTATTAAACCTCCTCAGATTTTGTGCCTCAGTGGGATTCCTACTGGGTGTTGTTGTTGTTTATTGTCATATAAACAATTAATCAAATTATTAATAATATTAAGACCATTTGGGTATATAATACTCTATCTATTTTGAAATTTTAATAATATTCTTAAAAATTATTTTATTAAAATAAATTTCAAGTTACATTGAAACTTTTATTAAATTTTGACATGGTTAAATTTTGATAAATAAAGTTGATTTTTTAAAATTTTTATAATTTAGTTCCTCATCTAGTAATTAAAATTTTTTTTGTAATAATCTAAAGTAATTGAATTAATGTAATGATCCAAATTTTTGTTAAATTACTCATAATGGACCAATAAAGAGAAAAACCTATAAAAGTATAAGTTGAGCTTAAGAAAACTAAGTTCATTTATTTTTTAAACCCTTTTCCTTATAGGTTATTCATTGTCAACTTCTGACACTCACACCTTCACTATCTAATAACCATTTATGAAGATCTAAGACTTTACGGAAAGCTCTCGAGATGCTCTATCAAACTCTTAAACTTATTTCATGAAAAACTACCAGGATTTGGAGGAATCACAACTGAAAATTTCTATTCGTTTAGGTAAGTCATCGATCTCTTATTTCTAGTCATTTCTGGGCAAAACTAACACCACTATCGTGTCTATAGGTTACTACTTACTCTTAACTTCTGACACTCACACCTTCACCATCTGACAACCATTTCTGGGGACTAGGACTTTAGAGAAAGCTCTCGGGATGCTCTACCAAACCCCTAAACATATTTAATAAAAAAAACGACCTAAATTTGGAAGAATCACAACTGGAAATTTTGGTTCGTTGAGTTTATTTAAGTCACCAATCTCTTACTTCTAGTCATTTCTGGGCAAAATTAACACCATCATCGTGTCTAACAACCCTAAAAATGTAGGAAAAAAGGGAAACCCGACATCAATCGATCCATTTTACCTTTGAACAAAAATTGGTCACTTTTGAGCTTTAATCCTTTGATTCTTGCAAACTGGGAGGAGTTTCATCACAAGACCAGTGTCATCGGGTTCTTGGAGGTGAGCTCGTCATTTCTGGGTGAGTGGCAAAGGTCACTGCCTCTCCGACACACATGTATGTACCTACGATCTATTGATCGTGATGATTTTTTGACTAGCCCAGAAATTGTTGAAAATAATTTTAAAATTCTAAAATATTATTTAGATCAATTTTTATAAAAGAGACATGTTGAAATTCTTCATAGTTTGTAAGATAAAAATTTAGAAAAGGTTATGCTTTTATAGAAATGCATTAATTTGATTAAATTAAGTCGTTATGGATTATAATTGACATTATCTAGATGTATTGAATACAAACGAGGGTGTATAAGATAGAAATTGGTATACTTGAACTATGATTGGGTTTATTATAAATTTTACGATGTAAATGTAGACTCAATTAGGAATGGACATGTAGTTTGGAGGCCTAAATTGAGCTGTAGTTATTGGTGGTTATAAAAGTATCTTTTTGTTATAGAAATGACCCTTCTTTTAGAAAAAGAGATGTTCGTTTTATAGGAGAAATTCTCTTGAATTTTCAGTAAAATCCTTGTAAAACATGACATTATCGTTTTTAAATAGAAAATAAAGCTCCTCAATAATAAGTCAAGGTCATATTCTCGAGGTATCTAAAATTAGTTTAGGTTTTAAATCCTAGTGGTCATTTCTACTTTTCTTTCTATAGATCAATTAGGAGCAAAACCCTCTACTTTGGGACATTAGGTTTGGCGCGAAAGAGTGTATTCTATTATTGAGTTAATATTCATAGTTATGAACATGCATTAGAATTTCATATTAATCATGGAACTCGCCATCATTATCATATGCACGCATGACATTCATATATATGGATTGACACATGTATACATATTTTGTTGTGCAATATTGTGCTTGTCTTAATATGTGATGATGTGGAGGATTATTCTGGTATGAGTTACTTGGTCGGTGTCACTAGGCTATGTACATAGTGAGTCAATTTGTCGGGTATAGATTTGGGTTAGTATTGGATCCATTGATTGAGATATAACGCAATTGTGGCGGTTCGGTCAAGATTGGATTCGGACGCCAACCGATATATGGTACATGAGAGGTAGCGTGATTGTGACGGTTGGGTCAAGCTTGCTCTTGGAAGACAATCATATCGTAGTGAGATTGTGGTGATTCGGTTGAGTGTGGCTCTCGGATGATAGTCCATTACGTTAGACCAAGTGACTCGTGTGGAACAAAAGAGCCCCTATGACTATAGTTTATGGGTAAGAGGAATGTTATAGGGTCATTCATCAATCCTCCACTATTAATGGTTATTCGTGATTGTGATGATTATGTGAAATGATATTGATATGGGAAATGCATGCATGTTTATTAACAAAATCATTATGTTATGAAATTGCATTTATGGATGTAATACCTTATAAATATATATTATATATATATGACTTCACAACATAACCATATTATTAATTCACTCAGCGAAGTTTGACTCCTCTCAAATATTTTTTAGGATCTTCTTTTCAGATCTCTTTTAACAAGGTACTTCATCAGTCTTCTTCCTCTCTGATAATTTGATGTATATTTGTTGGTGACCTTTGACTTTAGAGCCGCAGTAGTCTTGTATATATCAGATTTCCCTTTTATTAATATCTTAGCATTGTAGCACATTGAGTATTGTATATTGTTAGAGTTGTTTGATTATCATCAGCATGAGTTTGATCAATTTGAAATCTTATCTTTATTAGGAATATAAGGATTTGACGATTTAGGCTTGCTAAGGGTCTTGTAAACCTTAAGGTTACTGTTCCTTTAGTGTCGGTCACAATCCAAAGTTAGGTCGGGATAATTAAACTTTAATAAATTTTTACAAGAAGAAATATAATTTTACGAATAAGACTATAAATGTAAATGTTGTTTATTACCTTCTGAAGTTAGTTTTTAAGAAAGAAGCATAAAGAAAATGGTTAATTATAAAAGAAATCCTAACAATTACTTAAATTTACAATATTATTTCGAACTTTAAAAAATAACACTAAAATGTTTAAATTTTTAATTTTTTGCAAAATAGTTTGTTGTTAGACTCATTAATGGTGTTAATGTGGCTAGCCATGTCTATTAATTTTTTTGCAATGTTAATGATACGTGTATTATTAATTGCCACATGTAAAATTTGATAATTTAAAGTCAAAAATATCAAAATTCTGAATCACTTCTTCCCTAAGAAAATTTTTTCATCAATAGAATTTTCACCAAAGTTATGGATTTTGTACTGTTCCGGCCAAAAAATAGTATGAAACCAGTAAACGACAGTATCGACCTCAAATATCAGTCAGTACCGACGTTTACCGGAATAAAAAATTTCGGCCGGTACCGTAAGTTTCGGAAATTGCAAGGACTAAATTGCAATTTTCGAAACTTAACCTTAAAATTACCCCCTCCCCCCGGCGATTCTTCTGTTTGCTACTTTGCTCCTCTCTCTAGTCGCGATCTCTCTCTCTCCCTCGCAAAGTCGCCGTCTCCTCCTCGCCATTAACGTCTCTGCCATCACTCTTTCCTTCGACCTGGGCTGGAGCCATCACTCCTTCCTCAGCCATCACTCCTTGCGATCTCTCTCTCTTCCTTCGACCTCAGCCATCAGTCCTCGCGATCTCTCTCTCTTCCTTCGACCTCAGCCATCAGTCCTCGCGATCTCTCTCTCTTCCTTCGACCTCAGCCATCACTCCTTCCTCCGCAGCACGTCGTCACCGTCCGTCGCAACCACACCGCACCTGCACCATCTGTCGCACCTCAGACGCACCACCAAGACGCGACCTAACGTCAACCCGAAGACCCGATTGTTTGGGTGTGTATTTTTCGATTTTTTTTCATTTTTCATTGCATTTTGAATCTTTGATTGTGTTGGTCTATTGGATGATAGATTTTTGTTGTATATGTTCAGTTTGGATGGTGAATTTTGGGTAAGAAGTTTTGCATTGTGTTTGTGAACATACGGTATTGGATTGGATGGCGGATTTGGGTAACAAATTTTGCGTGGATGTTGGATTTTGGCTGGGAATGGATATTGAAGTTGAAAATCATGAATGAGTTTTGTGAATGTTGAACTAAAATTGGATTTGAATTTTGGAAGTGGAATGTCGAAAGTATAAATTTTTTGGCTTGTGATTTACGGTAATATTTAATAAGAATTATTGATGAATGAGATTGAATTTGAGCAATTGTTATTTTATATTAATCGTGATTATTATTTATTATTAAGATTTTTGAAAACATAATTGATGTAAACAGTAAACTAGTAAAGTATACAGTATAACTATACAATATACCAATGAACTATTTTACAAATTTTAAAAATTTTAGGGACTATTTTATAAATTTTAAAAATTACTCAAAACGGTATCCGGTACTGACCGGTATTAGTACAATTTCGTTCTAGAACTTAATCTGATACCAACTCAGTACGGTATTCATAACTTTGCATAGAACGCTATTATCTAATATCCTTCTAAATTCTGGGAAGCTTCAGATTTTTTTAAATATGAAAACATAATTAATTATTTTTACTGTATCATATCGTGGAAACTTCAATAAGTAGAGAGAAATTGTGAAAATGATTTTGGGATTATTTAATTTACACGTCCTAAAGTAATAAGGCAAATCCTTATCTCTATGTGTTTTGTTTTCCTTATTTAAACTATATTAGGATATTTGTATAATTTACAATTGATAATGGACCACTAGAGCACTTCGTATATTTAAAAGAATTCGTGTAAACATTTACAGTCTGCATTTTGTTTGAGCGCAGTTGGAACATTAATGACGAAAAATTAATCATAATATTGTAACATGCACTTCATTTTTTTCCATTAAAAAATAAATTCAAATGAATTATCATTAGAGTTTTTTTAAAAAAAGAAGAAATGTTAATTTAAATTAAAAAATGAAGCAAGCAAAAAACAAGGGGAGTACGCTTAACCATCCTGGCGTACATATGCAGGGAGTATGAACTAAGTAAAAGAAAACATTATACTAAGAGAATCAACCAAGATGTTGGAGTTCAGCTAGCTAGATGTTCGATGAGGATTAGATGTTTGTGCTGCACTTCTGGTTGAGATTTTTTAGTAGAATCAGCTCCCTAAGATCCTTGATGATCTCCGATGTTATAGAATCCATGGAGGAACTTTTGTTTGCAAGCCTTCTGGAGTTTCTTTCTTTCCATAATGTATATACACAAAGCCCCAAATATAGGTTATGGATTAGCTTGTTAGGACGTGAGTGAACTGTCAGGTTAATCAATGTTTGAGTAATCTCAATGAAGGAGTTCCCTGGATCAAGCCATAGACATTTTTTGGTGACGTATCCCATATGTTGCTATTGTAAGGACATAAAAAAATATGTGATATCTTGTTTCCATACGAACCCGACACATTGGACAGATATTGTCCACGTTTAGATATGTCACTCTATCACAGGTATTGAGTTTATTTTTTATTGTTAACCATAGTATAAAGGATAATCTTGGAGTTAAAGCCTTGCTCCAAATGATCATGTGCCAATCAACCTTGGGGCTTTTTCTTCTTGATAGATCTTTGGTGATTTTATTGGTATGTTTATGGATAGGTTGGTCTTTCCAGTAGAAGGTATCAAAATAGTATAAATTGGGGGGTAAGCAGGGGCGGATCTAGGATTTGAAGGATGAGGTTGCGCAGTTTAACTGAGAATGTATTACAAGGCATACTTAAACTAAGTTCTAGATTCACATCCATAAGTAAAGCGCAACAGAGCAAGGAGTTGGGTAATTTGGGTTTTCAATTTTTTTTAACATCCATTGCTTAAGATAAGTAAAAGTATTAAAACAACAGAATAAAAAGCATAATAAGTTAATTAGTGCAGTGGTAGTATACTAGTATATACTTAGGGTTGATTATGAGTTCGATTCTAGGGGCTCAAATATAAGTTTCTGCTTTTTTTTCTTCTTTTTTTGAGCGGAGTTGCATATGCAACCCCATGCTCTATACTAGGTCCGCCCTGGGGGTAAGCAGGTTGTAAGTGTCTCAGGCTATGAGGGAATTGCTAAGATGTATCATTAATCATTGAGCAGAGTCTCATGTTGAGAGAAGAGAATTGTGGACTGCTTAAAAAGTGGAAAGATTGCAAAAGTTTTCCAAGGCCTGACCAGTTGTCAAACCAAACAGATATTAGTTTGTCATTCCCGATTATCCATGAGCAGGCCCAGTCCTGAGCAAGGGCAAGAACGACACTTGCCTAAGGCCCACTATTATAGGCAACTGAAAAGGCCCATATTTTGTCTCATTTTATTTTTTATGAGGCAAAAAGGACTTCTATTTTGCCTCTTTTTGTTTTTTACGAGGGACCACTCTTAACTCTCATAAAGAACAAAAAGAGGCAAAATAATGGCTATTTTTTCCTTTGCCTAAAACATCAAGAACAATCCTACACGTGAGACTTCATCTTGAACCTTATCTCTCAGCTTCAATAGTTGGTTGAGGAAATGAGAATCTGAGGTACTTTGTCTAATTCCCTGTATAGTTTTTCCTTTGAGGAAATAGGATTGTAACCACATTATCCATAGTGAGCTTTTATCTGTTAATATCCACTAGGATCTTTTAAGTATCAATGCCTAATTTGTGATCTTAATTGGAGTGATGTTCAGTCCACCTTCATCTTGGGGAAGACATAAGTTTGTTCATTTCACTTTGGCTGATCTTTTAGCACCATTTGGATGGTTCCATAGAAAATTTTTGAGTAGCCTTTCAATTGATTTATTTATACCTTGAGAAAGGAAGATGTGGGAACTCCAATATATGTATAATGAGTTTAGCACTAATTTGATAGGTTGCAGCTTACCAGCATAACAAAGAAATTTGCTTATCCATGAGCCGATCTTCTTCTGAATTTTCTCTAAAAGTGGTTTGTATTCTATGAAGTTGAGTCTTTTGGTTGAAACAGGTAGTCCCAAGTACATGAGAGCTGGTTTTTTAAATTTATTCTAGTAGTTTTGAGTGATGAGTGGTTCCAAAGTATTGGCACTTTTGGAAAGAAGGAAGTGACTCTTATTTGGGTTAATTTGCAGTTCAGAAAAACTCTCGAATGTGTCAAGAGCTTTCATGAAAGTTTGAATAGAGTCCATCTTTGCCCTGCAAAATACGTTATATATACCCTGCAAATTATCATTATAGTTACTTATATATAGAGAGAGAGAGAAAGAGAGTTATGTCAAGCATGAATGAGATAGTTTGTACAAGGTTTTACATAAATAATCTTTTTATAAACAGAGTTTAACAGTAGATTACCAGAGAAGTTCAATTTTAAAATAAAGGAGGGATGTCTCAATTCTCGCCTAACACTCTCTTTTTTGAACTATACATTACTGCAGAGAATGAACTATAGAATCTTTATGAACTAAAATATAATTATGGCATTAACGAAATATAGAGAGATGATCAGGCTTTGTCTTGTAGTTGTTGGGACACAATTTGTTATACAATTTCTTTTATGCCTCTAATGACAATGTTTTGCTTAAAAAGTGGACATAGATAACAAATAAGAGATTGATAGAGATTTGAGTCATAGATTTCTCAATTTTGAAATAACATACTCGATTGAATAAGTACATTAAATCAAGAATTCTTATAATTTCTCATATTCATAGACTTAATTCAATTCAGTGAAATTTTTTATTCACATCTTTTCCATCACGAACGTTCTATAAAACTCATGAACTTTAAAAGTTGGAGTATTATACTTTCATGCAATTAACAGAGTTCAACAAGTACAAGATATTTCACGATCAAGAGCGTGACACTATTTATAGTAGTGGTCCTTATGTTAGTGTATATCCCACGAACCAATTATAGAATGTACTGTAATTTATCAGTTGATATTTAGGTAATATTAGACTTCGACCTTATTTAATATTAGGTAGTTATAATGTCTTGCTCGAGACCACTTATAACTTGTGGGCTTAAAAGAAGCTTGGGTCCACTACTAATATTAAATAAGCCTATAAGGTTGCACACTAAAAGACTGAACATTCATTAGGCTTTAAGAGGTTTTGGATTTTTGGGCCTTAGGATTTTACTATATATATAGACGTATAGTATGACTTGAGATAAGTAAGACTCATCTGCCTAAAAGAAATCCTATTGTCATTGTCCTCCTTAAGTGATAGAGAGAGAGAGAGGTTTCAATAGTGGTGATAGCACACCAGAAGTGTAACACCCCATTACCCTAGGGTACGCACCGGGACGCCCGTAGGTCATTCCGATACGAATCCTAAGATAAGGGAGAGCTACGTGCGATCACTACAGAACTCCACATGGCATCATATCAATTTAAATAATAAACCATTAATTGAAAATCACAAGATTTTTAAAACCAAATTCTTCCTCTTTTTATTACTCAAAAACAACAGTTTATACATCAAATGTACAGTCTGTACATACAGAAACCCTAATACAGATACTATGAAAG
>JAOTAY010000004.1:5232233-5300305 GCA_025629805.1 Erythroxylum baracoense
GAAATGTTTTGTAAATGAAATTGATTAAAGTGTATCAATAATTGTGATTTCGAGTTTTATGAAATAAAAGTATGGGCTCGAATTTGATTATTGATTTTCGCGTACGCGCATGAAAATTTTGAAAAAAAAGAAAAAAAAATTGGTGTTGAGTTTCAAGTGTCTGACTGATTGACTGTACTAGCATGCCACCCTCACGGAGTTTGGTCTCAGACATCACTCAGGGTGTCGGGTACGTGTCTTACAAGAGTGGGGTGCTACAAGTCAACCCATGGATGGCTTGAGCCCTTTTTCCATCCCTAGAGGCAATTGACACTTTTTTTTATGATAACTGATCAACTATTGCAATAACAAAAAATCTAACTTTATGTACAATAAATCATATTCATATTTGATTTCATTTTTTTCAGAAATCAAATAATATTATTGACTAAAGCCAAGCTTTTATAACACTACAATAATAATGAGCTTACAAAGAGCAAATGTAATCCTCAGCTAAATGATAGAAAGTTAAGTATAGTAGTCTCCAATTGTGTCTTTAACATCCTCTTAGCACCTTTATAAGCTTTATGTGTCTTCAGGATTTCTCTCATCCATCATCTAATTCTATCAACCTAAACATGTAGTTCTCAGAGAACGTCAATTTGTTGTCTATCATTCATTTCCCTCTATATAACATAAATGCAGTAGATGAAGGCAATTTGGAAGATCATATTATCTTGCTTTAATCTTTTAACAGTACTAAAGGCCCATTCCATAATCCTAAACCATTCTCTTTCACCATGATGTTCATTACTCAATTGTTATAGACCAAATAGCCTAAGAGAAAATACATTGAAAGTATAAATAGTAATTGATTATGGAGAACTTTTACATAGAGGGAAAATTTAATCAGGATTGTCATTGCATTTAGCTTTGTTTTAAACATGTTTTTAACCGGTAAACAAGAAATAAAGGAAGCTTTTGGAACTAAAGTCCTTCATATCAGATCATAACAAAGGGCTTTTTATGCATTTGTTCTAAAAATTTGGTAATAGGAGTCATTAGTGAAGACTGCGGATTACTAGGAGTATATGTAGAGGTAGATTCACTCTAATTTCCTATACACCTTTTAAACTACAATTTTAATTTACCTCAGTGATGATGGAACACACCTTGTAATGATGGGGAATTTTAAGAGGCAGAGGGACTAGCCCCTCCCTCCTATATAAAGGCCCTAAATTAGTTTAATTATCATACCAAAACTAAGTTATGTTGCCATTACCAATATAACTTTTGAATTATGGATGAATCTGCTCTCTGATTCTAATCATCTATACTAAGCTCCATGAATGCTCTCTGCTTTCCTTTAAATTCCAGAAGTTGACATTACCAAGATAGTAAGCGTGCATCCACTTTATAGAGCTTCCTTGTCAGTGAACAACCTCTAAATTCTCTTTTCTAGAAGAACACATATCATAACTTGAATAAATGGAAGACCAAGGCCCCTTTCTTGTTTGGGAATACAAAACTCACTATGCTTGACCTTAGAACCTTTATCATTATTTGCTTTTCCTAACCATAAGAAGTTTTTATGCTTACCCCCACCTCCTTAGTAATTCTTTTGGAAAGGAATATGCTTATATTCAAGTAAATATGTAAGCTCCTCAACACAAAGATGATAAGTTTTAATCTCCTCACATATAAAAGAAACTTATATTGCCAAGAATTTATCATGCCTTTGACAAATTCCGAAAAAGGAAAACAATCCTCCTATTTCGGCTTCTTTGAAGATACTGGAACACCAAGCTACTTGAATTGAGTTTGATGAATAGGTAGCCCAGTCTGAAAAAATAGTCTATCACTTTGAAGCATAGTAATATTTTTAAACAATTGGAAGATATATTCATTAAGTCACTCTTTTATGAAAGTATGTAAAATTCAGAACTTAACTTGGTCTATTATGAATTAATGGGGAGTGTTGAAAGAAAATAATTCAAAATTGGCAACTCATTTTATTCTTATAATTGGTTTTTAATAGTTTAAATTCTTATTTCTTAATTTTTTGATATTTTGTTAGTCAAATAAATTCTGATTTTGTGTTTATAATATTATACATACATATATAATTAAGTAATTTTAGTAATTTTTTGTATATTTCCATGTTTAAATAAAGTCTCCAATAGAACAATTTTTTATTTTCTATTTTTCCTATATTAATCATGACGACTATAACAAATCACTAAACTAATGATAATGTAATTACTTCATTCATTTAATTATATTTAATTTATTTAACTTGTGTTACTTGTCTTATTTGTTCAATAATTTGAAACAAGATTTAATCCCATAGACAAAGAAAAGTTCTCTGTATAATTCAATTGGCTAGTGACCTTGGAAGGTTATTTTATGAAAAAGTAGACCCTACTTATAACTAGATAAGTATATGAAATCATTTTCATGTTTAAGTTGTTCTAAGAAGGCATTTGCATATCTTAAAACATTGTTTTTATAATCATTATTATTAGTATTATCTAAAACATTCTTATATATTAGCAAATAATTTTTGAGGTAATATTACTATAAGTCACCAATCAATAATAGGACTTCCACAGCGCTAACTTTAACTAAAAAAGAGACATGGTCAAACTTAGTATGTTCATCGAAGCTCGAATTATTCATTTTGTCCAGCCCAAAACTAAAGACCTAAAGTGTTATTCCTGTTAAAAACAGAACAAGTGAAGCCTAATTTAGTAATTTGATACCACCCATAACCTATATGAAACCCTAAAAATTTGAGGTAGAGTCCTAATAGAAGATGCCGATCTTTGTAAAAACCCTAACTGGCAAAACCATAACACTCGAGGTAGAGTCCTGGGACACAATCGACAATGTGAAGGCCAAGATCTAGGACAAGGAAAGGATCCCGCCAAACCAGCAATGATTGATTTTTTGGGGAAAGCAGCTGGAGGATGGGTGCATGCTCACTGACTACAACATCCAGAAGGAGTCGACCCTACACTTAGTACTTCGAATGAGAGGAGGGTGATAAACTAAAGCATGCATCTTAAACACAAAATTCATTACGTATCATTGAACTACATGCATACTATATGAATGAATATTTGGCAAACAAAAGCATAACAAAAAAATTTAATATACCTCCAGCCATTGTTTACAAGCTCTGCCTAGTAACGTCTCATGGCCAAAATGAGAATTTTTTTTAATCTTCTAGCCTTTGATCTCCACAAGCCGACGATGTCTTATTTCATTGTATGAAGCTGAGAATAGGGACCCAAAAATATATATTTTCATCTCTTCATCATCTCTGTCCATCATGGAAGATGAAAAATGATGATGTATAAGAGTTTATGTGATTAACGGGTTAAACCATTAAATAGACCATATTTTGAATAGTAGGATATTCCAAGATCCATTTAACCCAACATCAACATAACAAGTAACAAAATATATGAATCATGGCGATAGGTCCTCTTATAGCGAGTATTATCTTTTATGTATTATAATATATAAAGTCTTTCATTACTAGCCCTTAAACTTAATGAATAAACCATATGTTTATTCTAGGTCCAAACTAAATGATATTTCTCAAAACAATCAAATATACGTACACAAAACCATATGAGAAAACATGAAATTAAATAAGAGTTCCATTGAAGCAATATATGTACAATGAAAATCAAATTATGGAACCAAGTCCCATTCGCACTACGTGATCCTTAAGTTGCTTAGGTGGTATGTCTTTAGTTAAAGGATCCACAATCATCAACTCAGTGCTAATGTGCTCAATGACAACTTTTCTTTCCTTATCACGTTCTCTTATGGCTATATACTTAATGTCGATATGTTTACTTCGACTTCCACTCTTATTATTTTTAGCCATAAAGACCACAACTGAGTTGTCACAATATAACTTTAATGGCTTAGAAATTGAATCAACAACTCTAAACCTAGATATAAAACTCTTCAATAATACATCATGCGAGGTGCCCTCAAAACATGATACGAACTTAACCTCCATAGTAGAAGTAGCAATCAGGGTCTGTTTGGTACTCTTTAAGATATAGCTCCACCAACTAGCATGAAAATATAACTAGATGTTGATTTTCTTGAATCAATGTAGCCAGCAAAGTTTGAATCGGAGTATCTAGCTACTTCCAGGTTCTTAATTTGCCTGTACATAAGCATGCAATCTTTTATGCCCTGAAGATATCTCATAACCTTCTTTGCAACTTTCCAGTGGTCAACACCTGAGTTACTCTGATATCTACCTAACAGTCCTATAGCATATGTGATGTCAGGTCTGGTGCAAACTTGAGCATACATAAGGCTTCCAACAGCTGAAGCATATGGAATGTTCTTCATATGTTCCTGTTCAAAATCATTTTTCAGGCATTGATTCAAATTGAATATATCACCCTTCATTATGGGTGTTACACTTGATGCACAATCTTTCATCTGAAATCTTTCTAAAACTTTGTTGATATAGGAGTCTTGAAACAAATCCAAAATGCCTCGAGATCTTTCTTTATGGATCTTAATGCCAATAATATAAGATGCCTCACCTATATCTTTTTTATCAAAATTCTTTGAGAAAAACTGTTTCATCTCATATAGCAAACCCTTATCATTAGTTGCAAGAAAAATATCATCCACGTATAACACAGGAAAACAAGTCTTACTCTTACTGACCTTCTAGTATAAACATTGGTCCATTATATTCTTTTTAAAACCGAATGAAGTGATAACCTCATAGAATTTGAATTACTACTGCTACTGCTAAGAGGCTTGTTTCAATCCATATATGGATTTATTAAGCTTGCAGACTAAATGCTCATCATTACCAAAGGAGAATCCTTCAAGTTGTTTCATATAAACCTCTTCCTCTAGTTCACCATTAAAGAATGCCATTTTTATATCCATTTGATGTAACTCAAAATCAAAATGAGCTACCAATGCCATGAATACATGGAGAGAATCTTTCCTAGATATAGGAGAAAATGTCTTCATATAGTCGATTCCTTCCCTCTAAGTGAACCCTTTGATAATAAGTCTTACCTTATGTCTCGCAATGTTGCCTTATAATTCTTTCTTTGTCTTAAATACTCATTTACATCTAATGGATTTCACACAATTGGGCAACTCAATGAGATCCCAGACTTGGTTAAATGCCATAGAATCCATCTCATCTTTCATGGAAATTTACCATATGTCTAATTCCCTAGAATTAATGGCTTGTGAAAATGGTCAGGATCATTTTCGGCTCTAACGTTATAGTCTGACTCTTGTAAATACACTATATAATCACTAAGAATTGCTAACCTTCTAACTCTGGTAGATCTCCTCAATGTTGTATCATCATCCTCTTAAAGAACTTGTTGCTCAACCTATTGTTCAACCGGTTACTCAAAAATTTCTTGTTGTTCCTTATTTACAACTTGATCTACTAGATTGGTATTAACAGCTTGTGGAACTTCAGTAACTGGTTGTTTAATACCCGTTTCAACTTGAGGGATGTGAATGACAATCTATCTATCACTTAAATTAAAAGGTTGAGCTTCATAATGGTCCTTTTCAAAAACTATGCCTTGAAATTGACCACTCCTATAGATCAAGACATTTTCAAGAAATTTTGCATTTCTTAATTCCACAATCCTAGTGCTGTGAGATGGACAATAGAATCTATACCCCTTAGACCTTTCAGCATATCCAATGAAATACCCACTAATGGTCCTTAAGTCTAGCTTCTTCTCTTGTGGGTTGTAAATTCTCACTTCAAACGGGCATCACCAAACGTGTATATGCCTCAAACTCAGTTTCCAACCCTTAAATAATTCAAAAGGTATCTTTGAGATAACTTTGGTTAGAACTCGGTTTAATATATACATAGTCATCTTTAGAGCTTCAGTCCACAAGAATTGAGGAAGTTTTGTGTTACTTCTCATAGTTCTCATCATATCTATTAACGTTCAGTTTCTTCTTTTTGTCACACCATTCTAATCCAGAGAACTAGGCATAATATACTGGGCAACAATCCTATGTTCCTGATGAAACTTTACAGATGAACCAGGTGCTTGTCCATTCTCTATGTATCTACCATAGTACTCTCCACCTTTCTCTAACCTCAAGATTTTAATTAGTTTTCCACATTGATTCTCTACTTCAACCTTAAAAACTTTAAAGGCATCCAAAGCTTTGTACTTAGAATGAAGTAAATAGAGATACATATCGTGAATAATCATCTATGAAAGTGATAAAGTATTTCGGACCATTTGCGTTAATATCTGGAAAATAAATATCTGTATTTATGATTTCTAGCAAGTTTGTGCTCCTCTTTGCACCCCTTTTAGACCTGTTAGTTTGTTTACCCTCAATGCAATCCATGCAAGTCTTAAAATAAGCAAAATCTGAAGTACTAAATACCCCTTCATTTACTAATCTCTTAATTCTCTCAATGGAGATGTATCCTAATCTACGGTGCCATAACATAGAGAATTCCTCATTTGCAACACATCATTTTAACCCAATAGTGACATGTATCAAATTATAAGCATCATCATTTTGTAACTGAATAGAATAAAGACCATCAGATAATGTACCATAATCAATAACTTCAGATCCGTTATATAAACTGAAACTAGAATTTGAAAAATTAAAGGAAAAACCTAAAGGTACAAATCTTGATACAAAAATCAAATTTCTAGAGAAATTTGGAAAATAAAAGGTCTTTTTCAAACACAAAATAAAACCAATGCTTAAAACTAAATTGCAAGTGCTAATGACTTCCAAATGTGAACTCATCTTGCTTCTTAAATAGATGTATTGTTCACTTCCTACCAGCTTCCTTAGGTTTTGCATACCCTACTAGGTATTTGAAACATGAATTGTAGAACCAGAAGCAATCCACCATATGTTATGATTCAAATTAACCATATTAGATTCATAACAAAAAAAATGAAAATGCAGTACCTTTCTTTTCGACCCAGTTCTTAAAATTAGCACAATCTTTCTTTAAGTGTTCCTTCTTCTTGTAGAAGAAACGCTTCGATGGTTTCTTTATATCATAATGAGGAGGAATTTTACCTTTTCCCTTGTTTTTGGCATCATCTTGTCTTTTCTTTCCTAAAACAGTCAAATTCACCCTTTCACCCTCTTCCATCAACAACCTTTCCTCTTCTTGCACACACATAGTCAACAATTCATTGATCGACCACTTGTCCTTATGTGTGTTATAAGAGATTTTGAAAGGACAGTATTGTTAGGGAAAAATGTATAGAATGTGACGTACCAGGAAAGATTCTAATATGGTAACCTCTAAGGCTTTCAGCTGAGCCGCTATATCCCTTTTATGCATGATATGATCACGTATGCCCCTTATGCCAGTGAGCTTCATGGATGACAACTGAATAATCAAGGTACTGGCAAGGATGTTATCAGAAGTGACCAATTGCTCATCAATAGCCTTCAATAGATCCTTGACTTTATTATATTGTTCGACAGAACTATGAATCTCAGCAGATATTTTGGTCTTTATGAACATCATAGAGAGGTGATTAGATCTCTCCCATTTTTTATAAAGAGCAACAGTATTTGAAGTGCTAGTTTCAGTTATACTTAGTGGTTCATCTTTCCTAATAACATAATCTATATCCATCCGACCCAAATAAAGTATAATTCTCTCCTTCCACACCTTATAGAATTTCACATTTAATATCAGAAATATTCACAATCTGAGTAGCTACAAGTTCAAACATATAAGCTTATTATTTATAATTTGAGACCAATAATAATTCACACTTTACCAATGTAAATAATGCTTTTAATACATGAATCTAGTGACATAAGACTTGCTTGTGGGTTAAAGTTCTACTCAATTAGATTCATCTATAATTTTATGACAAAACTATTGAATTATGTTCCTTTTCTTAATTCATGTTGATAGATTAAGAAATATAATTCGATATTTCATCCTAATTAATCATACAAATATAACAAAATTCCTATGGGTAGATTTTATCATATCACGTATGATTAATTACAATTAACATTTTAATGTGATCTTAAAACTAAATATATAATCCTAATTAATTAGAGATATTATGGCTACTTCCAATTACTTAAAATCATATAGATCACTCACATTACTTTAAGCTTAAATAAAGGCTAAATATTTGCATCAAGTAATTAATAATTCAAATAAATCAAATAACAATGCATAAAATTATTTAATCTAATTTTGCATGTATAATGATCGTAAATTTATACATAAAATTTTCAATTAATCATATATAATTTGTGCAAATAGTTAAACAATTATAACTTGCATGTCAAATTTAATTTGAATATTAAACATACAAATTAAAATATTAATATTCACAAAATATTAATACAAAAATGATTTTATAATTAAAATCATAAACAAAATGGGTTGCTTAATTAACCCAACAATTACTAACATTAACTGAATTACTTAATTATTAAAAAAGGCAAAAATATCACCTTCAACCTCCAGTCGAGTTGGTGTGACTCAACTCCAACCCAAAGCAATCAGGCATGCAACAGTCGCTGGAATGATGAGGAGTACAGTGATGGGATGACGACGACAAGCTGACGAGCATGACACACCAGAAAAACCAAATCATATGACGTTGCATAGCTGGCGACGTCCAAAGGCCACCATGCACCGTTATCATCGTCCCTCCTCCCTTCACTGTCCTGTCACCAGTGGGTGCAACATTGAGTGCCAAAACACAATTTCGACGTCCATCATGCACACAGAGGTCGAATTTTATCAATAACCCACGATAAACTCATACGGCAGAAATAAAAATGAAAAACAGAGCATAATAGAGGAGCATTTTCACAAACAACTCAAACACAAGGCAGAGGCACAGTAGCTCTGATACCAAATGATAAACTGAAGCATGCATCTTAAAGACAATTCATTACGTATGATTAAACTACATGCATGCTATATGAATGAATATTCGACAAGTTGAAGCATAACAGAAAAACTAATATACCTCTAGCCATTACTTACAAGCTCTGTCCAACAATGTCTCACAATCGAAATGAGAAATTTTTTGTTGAATCTTCTAGCCTCTGATCTCCACAAGCTGATGGTGTCTTATTTCATTGCGTGAAGCTAAGGATAGGGACCCAAAAATATATATTTTCATTGCTTCATCATCTCTTCTCATCACAGAAGATGAAAAATGATGATATATGAGTGTTTGCGTGATTAATGGGTTAAACTATTAAATGGACTAGATTTTAAACAGTAAGATATCCCAAGATTTTGGGAAAAAATCCTTCAAAGGGGTCAGGAAGAGGAAGAAGAAGACATACACAAAGCCCAAGAAGATCAAGCACAAGAAGAAGAAGGTGAAGCTCGTGTTGCTCAAGTTCTAAAAGGTGGAAGATAGTGCGAAACTGCAGAGGCTGAGGAAAGAGTGCCCTAACGGGGAGTGTGGGGCTGAGACTTTTATGGCATGTCATTTTGATAGGCACTATTGTTACATTTATCAAAAGGCTGGTGATGACTGATTTTAGGGATTTTTTACATTTTTTGTGGGTTCTAGAAAAAATTATGTTTATGGGACTTCATTGTTGAACTTGGTTTAAATGTTCCTTGAATTCTTATGTTGTTACACAATTGGAAGGGATAATGCAGATTTTAAGATGTATAATTGTATTTTCCCTAGCTTTACTGTTTGCATTGTAGCAATTCTGCAATTTCTAGCCATGTTACTTTGATAGGCAGTGGGTAAGGTGGTTTTGTGTTACGACATGAAAATAATTAATGGTCTGAAGCCTGATTAGTGGGAAGGGGTTAGGTTTGGATAAATACGTGAAAATAATTTATCTACAGGTATACACTACCAAGCTATATACACTATAGTTTGAATTTGGAGGCATGAGGTGTGAGGCGTACGACAAACCTAGATCTGTGAAAGGCGCGAGGAGTGTGGTGTGACTTAAATTTACGAGGGATGCGAGGCGTGACCTAGGACCCAGATCTAAACGGAGTAAGAATCTATAAGCGAGAGGCGACTGGGAAAGAATAGGGCAATAGGGAGCAAGAGTCTGGGAAATAAGATAAAGGAGACATAACCCAAATCTGCGCATGGCCCAAATTCGGTAACCCTGTTTAACAACAATAGGGTGTGAGGCATGGCAACCCATCTCATTGCTACCCACTCAAGCTCTATAGCAGCTCCATGGTGTTCATCTTGATGGAGGGACCTCCTCCGCCGACTATGGAGATTGGGGAAGCCTACCTCTCTAAAAATGAATTTCCAGTTCTTAGTGGAGAAGCCCTTTGAGGCTCCCCGAAGAGGCACACTAACAGGTCCCTAACAGAGGTAGGGAAAATACGGCGGATGGGTCATGGAATAAATTGAACCCTAAACACAACAAAGGGGATCTACATCACAATCACAATGTTTTGAAAGATAAGGTTTTAACTCCTCTGTTTGAACTTCTGAAGGCTGGAGTGAGAGTTTGGTCATCGTCGCTGGTCAATTTCTTCTAGTCCAAAAGACCGGCCTTCCTAGCAGTTAACGCATGGGTTAAAGCCAAGTGGGGGAAGAAAGAGCTACAAAAGGCCATATTGAGAGAAGATAACTCGATTTTATTCAAATTTACTAACGATCCCTGCTTATCGGAGATAGTTGAACACGATCCTTGGCACTTCGGTGACCAGTCGCTATTTCTAGAGAAGTGGAGGCCAGGAATGGACATAGATCGAAGCCTATTCAAGGTCATCCCTATGTGGGTTCATTTCCACAGCCTTCTAATGGAGTTCTGGACTGTTGTTGGTCTCAGTTATGTAGCTAGCTCCCTAGGTAAGTTGATTTATATAGATTCGCAAACTGCCTCTATGGAGAGGATAGGTAATGCAAAGTTATGTATAGAAATTCCTAAGTGTGAGGCTCTGCCTGATAGCCTCCCGATTCTAAGGCTAGGTGAGAATGGGAAGACGGAAAAAGTAGTGATTCCTATAAGCTATCTCTGAAACTCGACCAACACTGTGAGGAAATGGGTTCCTGGTGGCAAGGTTCTTCACTCGAGATGGCATGAGGACCTTAGCAACGAAGTTAGCTATGAAAAAGAGTCGGTGGGAGTCACTGATGTTTCTCATTATGGTTCCTCAGAGAAGGAGAATAGTCCGCTAATTAATTATAAGGAAAAGCATGTTATAGTTGATAAAGGAGAGGAGTCGACTCATGTGGAGATTGTTGTTGGTTCTTCATTGTTGATCAAGGATGGGCAAATAATTAATAATAATTTGCTGGACCCATTGCAAAAAGATGGGATAGTTAATCTTGTTGATGGCAAGAACTTTATGTATTGTAAGGATCCAATTCTGTAATTGGGGGTTGGGAATTTTAAGATGGTTGATTGTTCAGAGATGTCTCCTGTTAAGTCCCCTGCTGGTTCTGGATTGGAAAAATGTAATGTTATGCAGGAACCTTCGAACCATGAGATGTTTGACAAATATAGTGATTCTCTGGGTTGTGAGGAATCATGTGTGCAATTGCATGTTGGGACATTTGAAGTTATTACAAATAGCCTTCTTGCAGAGGATGAAACTACTAGTGTTGTCGTGGGTGTGGATATTGGTGCTAGCGATGTAATTACTGGTGATGAAGACAATAGTAATCAAGTAGTTAGCGTGATAACCGAAAAAGTTGTCACACACATTCCCATGGAAAAACAACTCTGGACAATTCCAGTGCAGAAAATGGAGACAATCTAGACAGTAGCACAAATGAGTTCACTTCCAAATATTTAGAGCATTGTCAGATTGAGTGGGCCAACATGCTGAGTCCAACTTCAACTGTTGGGCAAACTGAGAATCAGGAGACAAAGGATATAGAACAAACAGAGGACTGTGATACCCCACTAGCTGTAGTCCATATCCCAAACATCCCTGGCAATTTTTGTGTGCAACCCAAATTTGCAAAAAGAAAATCTACTAGGAAGAGAAAGCAAAATCTCAAATACCATAAATGGTGATAAGCTTTCTCATGAAGATGAAACTTCAGTGGAGCCTACATTGTTTCTTACTATTGTCTATTATGCAGATAGTCATATTATCTCCCTTAAGAAGTTTTTGTTCTTAGGTCATATTGCAATATAATGGTAAGCTTAAAGCCTTGAACTTGTTATAACGTTGATTTAGTTTTAACTATAATAATATTCTTTTTAATTTTTAAAAAAAATTCTGCAATTTCGACGATAGTTAGCATTTGATGACAATCATTTATAGTTACAATAGCTCAAATTGTTTTATATACAACATTTTCTGCAAATCCAACTTTCCCTAGTTCATATAATTTCAGAATTAGAGACGCGGGTAATACATGTGCATAACGAATCTCATCTCTTCATAATCATTAAACTCAAGGAGGTTTACTTGTACATGATGCTTAGGCAAAAAAGGAATAGCTTCTTCAATGAAAGTGTGTAGACCACTGATTCTGGAGGAATTAGATGATGTATATTTTCCTCTTTGGTATGAACAAGCATAACAATAAAAAACTGACTGGGTAACCATGAAAACTAGTAAGACCTGACAAAAGCATGAGGAAATAGTTTGGGGAAAATTGAGTTCTTTGCATTAACAATCATGACATATAATCCATAACAGGGAATATGAGCGATCGCCAGCACAAAGTACCTGCAAGGTATCCACAAACATCAGAAAAGTAATTGATGTATGATAATTCTGCCAATAATGGGATTTGGTTCATACCACAAAGGAGCCCACGGTATATCTAGCTCGAGAAATGGGTATGGCCACCTGGAAGAGGTTCAGAATATGCGTTATTAGCTCTTAAAAAGTATATAAAGATCAGGTTGCTTACCATGTGAAACCATAGGCGTGAATCACCCATTGGAAAACAACATAAAAGCAGCTCCACTGCACGAAGTACGCAATTCGAAACCATGGAAATGGCTGAAAACAAGACAAAAATGAGGGAATCAGGGTACTTAATTTATATATATACGCTGTGCTTCAATATGTCCCAATTGCTGAAAGTGGTGGCACTTACAAGGTCGTTGAGAGCAGTGTCTATCAGAAGAAAAACTGCGTTTAGAGTGTGCATGCTACCCATCAACTACAAAACACAGATCAACCACTCAATCCTAAGCGATAATGCTGTCGATTTGTTTATAAATCACTAACAAAGCAACACGTCATTTCATGGAAATGAAATGTATTTTACGAACGCAGAAAAAGAGCACTTTGAGAGATGAGATCCAACATGGAAGCAGAGTTATAGGCAACTTGCGAGATACTGATTCTCACCAAATCCAGTTGAAGATGTTCATTGGATCCAAACGGGACTATAATACACCAAAAAACAAGATCCGTCAGGATCACCGCACCTGCACTAGCCTGTTACAAAAAGGGAAAGGAAATTTTGAACATAAAAATGAGGAAACACAACAAAAATACGTAAGGAAATCTGACATGTGTGGCCTATTTCCTTGTGGAAACAGGGCAGTATTAGATGATCAAGCCAGAAATGCCTCAGCTATGTAACAGGATGCAATCAGAACAGAGACATTCATAGAAGTAGTGAATTGGGTTAACCTGATATATACTCTGCATTAGATACCCCCAAAATCCAGCTCTTTTTCGAGCAGCCTCCTCAGCATAGTGACTTTGCAATTTGACGGTACTCCTAGTTTCCTTTGCTCTGTAGGTTGTGGAACTCAATATTCCAATCCCTTCCACTCGTTCTGTTACCCCATTTTCAGAAGAAGATTGCGATGTAGACAGGAAACATCCGTAAGTAGATACCACAGTGCCCAGCTGTGTGCAAATATCCACTAGACGTCTTCAGGAACCAAAAAAGTAAGCTATATTGAACACTATATTGGGCACATCTATATACGAGCATCTGATTAAAAGGTTATAATAACTTTCGACTTACCGCGAAATACACCATAACCAATGTAAATGTCCACCTGCAGATCAACATTATATCCAAATTTGAGAGATCTAAGTACTCAGCACTTTCAAGTATAGTTTAAACATCACATCAGAAATGAACTTTTTGGCAGAGGAGACAGTAACTAGCAATAATATTACAAGGCATAAGTTATCTCCTACTGATATTACTTATGTACATTAATTAATTCAAGTCAAATTCTTAACATTGTCGATGTTGCTAAGTTTCTGAAGTAAAAGGTCAATGATGATGAGAGAAATATGACACATGATCTTACTGGGTGTAGAAATAGAAAGCAAAAGCTCCATCTATGGCCACGGTCTCATAAAGCATAGGAGTCATGCAAATAAAAGCGACAAGTCTATAAAGGAGAAGCCAAAGAGGGTTTAAGCATCTCCATCGCGGTCTCCACAAGTCATTCAAGTACACTGGCTCCGCTTTCAAATTCTTTACAGCATATAAGGCAAAAAGAGCCGGCCCCAAGAAAAATAGAGCGCAAACCGGCACTTGCCAACGTAGCCAATACTCAATGCCATTTCCTTCGGAACTTGACATGTATACTACACACCTAACCCAGTAGTATTGGTTTGAGAAATAAGAAGTCAGAGTTATGAATCAGGAACGTTGACCTTTTCCGCCTCCATCTTACATTCTGCTATCAACTAAGCAGAAGCAGATGGTTGTTGCGGTCGTTGACTTGAAGATTGGGCTCTTTGTTAGGTTCTGGTTTTGACATTGATAAAGCCTGATGGAACTTTTGGTGGATGTGGCCATATGGGCTTTTGTCCATGTTCAATTGTAGTCACAGACTAAACAGAACAAGTTCCTACCTCATTAGACTTTAGACTAACAGATAATGCTAGCTTGCTTTCTCAACTTAAAAGGATACAAGACAAGGAAGACAAGTGTATTAACGGAGTTCGTGTCTTCTCGTTAAAAATACAATCTTACTCTGGACCGGACTACTATTCTCTACCTGAAGGATCTTAAAACTTAATTTCTCCTCCTTTCCAGAGCAAAGAACACGATTTTCCATGTTTTCAATAATACATAAAGTAATTGGCTGCTCATTTCAAGCACATAACAAAAAGTTATTGTTTTACTCTCAGTCTTAAATAAACATTTTTATACAGAAAGCAAACATACTATATTGAACATACCATTGTTGAGACGAATCAGTGTCTTGATTCGTAACAATGTTCTAACCACAAAACTCAAGGAATGAAGAAGAAAGAATTCTTACTCAGTATAGTAAATAAAGACGCTGGGACCCCAGTCCATAATATCCAAGGTCAATAAAACAGCCATGATCAGCAAGGAGGTGAAACGAGTAAGTAGTAGCCATATTGGGCTCACACTTGTCCAGCAAGTAATCCATAACTGCGACGAACCAACCTGACTGCTGGGCAAAGCGTCGACGAAACCGTCAATGTCCGATCTAACAACCAGGAGGCTATCGTAAAATGTATTGCTTTCACGTCTTGTTGCCAGTTCTTTTCTCCATAGCACCCACAAGGACCCGACGTAGGCCGCCACCACTATCCCAAAACATATGAAATCGTACCAGTATATGAGCAGTGCCATAGTCTAGGTCCTTGCTCGTGTGCAGTCCTCGAGGAGTTAATTGCTTCGACCATAAGGAACACGAGCGAGATGATATCTAAACTTTGGTTGAAGGAATAGATCTAGCTGGTGGTTTGATGTTTGTGGACTTGGACCAGTAGTTTTGACTGCTTGGTAGGGGCACTTACTGGTCTATCCTTTCTGATCATTAGTGAAGGTTAAAGAAAGAAAAAGGATATTCGATGCTATCACATAAGATAGTCTTTATCAACTTTAATTGTGAGAATACAACTCGTATTTACTGAATAATAACAAAATAAAATTATTCTGTGATTTATGGGTAGTAATCACTTATTTATATTTTTTAAATATTTAATTATACCTGCGTTGTGTATATAAAAAACTATGTTTTTTTAATGCCTAATATTGTATTCGGACGTTGACAGCTGGGACAGCACTGAAAAACATATTCCTCCCTAATACAAACTGCATCAACTGTATATGTTACCATAATTGTTAAGATATTTTATTTTGGCATTATTTGTATTTTAATATAGTTGGTATATCTCTTATGATAAGAAGTTGACTTAGTATATGGTTCCACTGTCTTGATTTGCGTAGTATTTTTGGAAGTTAAAATAGTGTGAAAAGAAGGAATAGATAGAAGCCTAAAGGAGACAGAATTTCTTGGAGATAAACATGTTTTGTTGGAGATAAACATGTAGGAGATTTATAGGAGATTCATTGATTTTTGGAACTGCGTTTTTTGTATACTTGCATGAACAATTGCAACTTGATCTATCTATTCTTTGTTGCTGTGTGTGTAGAGTTTTCGGTGATCAACTAAAAAGGTTCACAGCAGATTTTTGTTGAACGACTCTCCAAGATTATAGTTTAATGCAGCTACATATATAAAGGAGTGTTCTTTGACTCAAGTGTCTTTTTATTTGTGTTATTCTTGATTTAATCATTTAAGATATTTTTATTCTTTGTTCCAAAATTCTTTGTTGAGGTTAGCATGAGATGGTCATGCTATTGAGTTGGAGATAACTTTCAAGGGTGTGAGTATGAGTTGATAGTGTTAAGAAGTGAGCAGTGTCGACTTTGTAATAGCCTTATATAAGACTATTATACTCTTGTGAAAGTTGATTAATCTGGTTAAGGGTTCCATATATGTAGGTCGTGTGTTTTGAATTGCGTTAACAAATTTCCTGTGTTGATTTATTTGCTGCTCGTTTAATTTTTCTACTTATGATTAGATTCTAAAAATCATAGTTGCTAACCTAATTACTTTCTGATAAGCAACTATAAATCTCAGTTTCAAACAACTATGCAGAATAGGAATTTTGTAGAACTTCAACCTTAGGTTTTTCAATTGGTATCAAAGCTTGGTTCACCTAATCAAAACTTGGTGTGTCAATGTGGTGTATATTAGTGTTCCGCACTCATGGATATTAGAGAAGGGGCGCCAATCATTAGGCCACTTTTACTAGATGACTTTAACTATCCTGTTTAGAAATCAAGAATGAAAATGTTTATTCAAACACAAGAGAATAAAGCCTAGACTTTTGTGTTGAAAGGCTAGACTTACCATGTCAATATTAATGAAAAGAATGAAGCAGTACTTAAAGATCCATTTGAATTGACAAGGGCTAAAGAAGAGGGAGCACTTGGTAACTCTCTAGCAATATATGCAATTTTTAAATGAAGGACATTTCAGTATGATATTAGCGTGTGAATCAACAAAAGAAGCTTGGGATACATTATTAACCATACACCAAAGATCACAATCGGTGATATCATCAAAACTTCAAAGGTTGGCTACTAGATTTGAAGAACTTAAGATAGAGGAAAGTGAAATTATTGGAGACTTTCATGAGTGGATAAGTGATATTTCCATTTACGCACATCAACTTAATAAAAAGTACTCAAATATAAAACTTGTCAAGAAAACCTTGAGATTGTTGCCTCTTAGATTCATATCTAAGATTGTAGCTATTAAAAAAGCTCGTGATATTGATGAGTTATCTTTAGATAAGGTAATTGGAATTCTCATAAACTTTGAGATGAACCTATTCAAAGACAAGTGTGAGAAGAATAAAGAATTACACTACAAGCCAATGTCACTAAATATGTGCATGATTCAAGAGATGATTCCAATGAAAATGAAGATTTGGTAGTGCTAACAAGAAATTTCAACAAGTGGTTAAAGAAGATGAAGAAAGATATACCTAAGTTTAGGCAGAATGGTGGGAGTTCATCAAACTATAACTTGAAACAACAAGTGAAAACTCAAAAAGGTGAAAAGAAGGTAAAGAAAATACAATGTCATTAAAGTCAAGGTTTCAGTCATATTCAAGCGGAATGTGCTAACACTCTTAAAAGGAGAAAAGAGAAGTCTTACATTAGCATTTGGAGTGAAAATAAATCTGAAAGTGAGTACGGTAGCGAAGAAGAAATTGTGAGTCATCATGTTACATTGGTTGCTTTATATAAAGAAAATCCAATTGCTTGCTTAGTAGCAACTAGTGAAGAAATTGAAGATGAAGATTCAAATGATTTAGTATCAAACTCTAGTTATAATGAAGACAACGATGACAGTGACTCAGAATTCAAAAAGGAAGACATTTGCAAGGCCTATAAAATAGTATAAAGTAAATAAGTGAAGACGTGTAAACAAAATGAGAAGTTAAAGAGGGAGAATTCTACCATAAAAGATGTTATTCAAGATCTAGAGATGAAGTTATTGTCAACAAAAGATGAACTTGATGAAACCAAGCTAAAGTTGATCAATACAGAGAAAGTAATCAGAATGTTGAATGGCAGTATCTAAAAGCTAGAAAAATTGCTAGAAATTGGGGGAAAAAAGGGGAATTTTTAAGGTGTTCTCAAGTGAATAATGAGCAAAATAGTGACATTAGACTTATTAAAGAAGCAAGATCAAGTAAGCAAGGAGAAATTTCAAAAGAAAAAGAAAAAAGTCCATGCCTACATGTCACTTTTGTGATGTGAAAGGTCACATAAGGCTAAATTGTTACAAGGTATTTCAAATGTTGTTATATAATGCTTAAAATAGAAAATCTAGACATTCTTGGAAGAATTTTCAGCAGCAGAGGATACCAAAGCAGATTTGGGTTAGAAAGAATCAACTACAAACACTTATAACTCTTAAATCCATACGCGTCTTTTCTCACAATGGATGGTACTTTGACAGCGGGTGTTCAAGGCATATGACAGGTGAAAGAAGCTATTTGATGAATTATCAAAGCTGTATGGATGGTCATGTTACATTCTATGATGGGAAGAAAGCAACAATAACTGGAAGAGGAATTCTTTGCATGGATGGATTCCCTCATTTCGAAAATGTGCTTCATGTGGATAGTTTAAAAGCTAACTTAGTAAGTATTAGTCAGCTTTGTGATGACAGGCTGTTAGCCAAGTTCACCAGTGATGAATGTTAGGTGTTAAATCAATAAGGAGATTGTATAGTAAGCCGAAGAAGATCGGTAGATAATTGTGGAAGATTATGGAGTTGCTCAAGATGTTTTAACTGCCATGTGTGATAATAAGAGTGTCATAGTCATCTCCAAAAACTAAGTTCAGCATTCAAGAACCAAACATATTAATTTGAAGTATCATATTATTGGAGAGCTAGTGGAGACTAAAGTTGCAATTCTTTCCTATGTAACAACTAAGAAGCAACTAACCGACATTTTCACCAAATCTCTTGCCCTATGAGATTTGAAATTCTTCTTGGGGCATTAGGACTATGTACTTTACAATTTTGAATTATATTGATGTAGTTTATTATTTATAAAAACAAGAAAATTGAAAAGGAGTTAATCCCAATTTCTGTTCTTATTATTTTTCAATTACTACCGCAGACCCCCCACTCTCCTTTTTTTTTTGAAATTGCTTACCCACCCAAACACCTCTTTCCCCCATTCTTCATTTTCGACCCCACTCTCTTGGTTCCCTCACCATCACACGCCACTACCACCTCTCATCTTCGCACCTCACTACCATCTTTGTCGGCATCTTTCTTTTCCCAAAGCATTGATGGCAAAACCCAAACGCCCAGTGTCTTCCCATCTTTTGAAGCATTCGCCGACAACTTCTCCTTCACAAGCTCATCCCGACCCATTGCCCACAATTGAGCCGCCTCGCCGCTCCAGTCGTCTGCGGTAGAACCCACCTTGAGCATTGCTGACTATCGGTGCTGATTCATCCTCAATGGCCCCTATTGTGCTTCCCGACCCTCCATTCATTCCAGTGTTGTAGTTTGACGATGTTGATGTTCATCATGTTTTATCTCATCTTATTACAGCATCATCTATTGATGATTCATCATCTACTTTGGAGGATGCCAATGCTGAGCCTACAAAACCACTACCTCCAATTTGATGAGAGAAATGTCGGTGGATGCAGCGTAAGTGACCCACAAATCAGTTAATACAATAACAATGTGTTATATCCCTATATATAAATTAATTATCTCTAGTTATGTAAACCTTTAAGAAATAATCAAGTAATAAAATAATCTAATGTAACACACAATAAAATCAACGTTGCGATTTACGTAAAAAAACATTCTCGATATGAGGAGTAAAAACCACAGGATCGAAGTCCAGGCAAAATCTCTACTTTCAACAAATAATTGGTACAACAAATAGTTCTCTTTAGTGTCCCACTAGAGGCAACAACGATAATATCAAGAATACAACAATTCTTGGCAACAACATCAATAACAACAACAAGAGAAGTCAACAAGAGAGTTTGCGAAATCACCTAGAATCATACTCTCTAAAACAACTCGAGTAGATCACCCAAAAGGTCTCTAAATAGCAAACACCATTGGATATCAAGATCAACTTGTCCTCTACCAGCTATCAAAGTTTCAACCCAATCAAATCATGTTTCACCATGCGATCATGATCTTAATCAAAAACTGCTCAATGTTGAAATTTCAAGATCCCAAAAATCAACCCAACCTTGACTACGAATCGTCAAAAAATCATAACTCCGATCATGATTCTAACCATTGCATATGAAAAACCACAAGTGTAGAGTAAGCCTTCAAAGTTTAAGCTCGATCGGACAATAAACGACCGTTCGATCAAGGACTTAATCAAAACTATTTAAAAACTATCTCTCACTCACTAGTGTTTTCTTGCTTCAACTCTCTCACTCTTGTTTTATTAAATTACATGATGCAATACGCTCAAAATCAGCAAAGGTAAGAATAAAACAAAATTAAATTCAAACAAACCTGACTAACACACCAAACAAATAACCACTCAAAGACTCTCTTTTTTCAATTATGGAGGCTGCGTCAAACGTGGAGGGTTAACCAATAAATCTCCCCCTCCTAACACATTTGACTATCTATTTGGAACAGACTGTCATCCCAGCTATCAGCTTACATGACACAAGATTTCCTCTTGGTAGCATCTTTGTCATCATATAAAAACCATTATTGTCAGTGTAAATCTTCTTAAGTTCAAACTCCTTGGACTCCAATATATCTCGGATCCAATGATATCTAACATCGATATGTTTGTGATCTAAAGTGAAATGAAGAATTATTACCAAGATGGATTGAACTCTAGTTGTCACAATGCAATATGTAGCACTACTGCTTGAAACTAAGTTCCCGAACAAACTTCTTCATCCACAACAACTCCTTAGCTACTTATGTTGTTACAATAAACTCAGCCTCAGTGGCAGATAGTGAAATGTACTTTTATAGCCTCGATTGCCATGTCATAGCTCCCCCTGTAAAATTAATTAGGTACCCTGAAGTAAATTTCCAATAATCAATGTTTCCTGCCATATCTGAATCTGAATAACCAACCAATTCAAGTTTCCCACTGCTAAAACTTAAACACAAGTTGGAGTACCCAGGAGATATCTCATAATCCACTTCACAGCTTTCCAATGCTCTCTACCTAGATTAGACAAGAATCTACTAACTGTACTTACTGCATGAGCTATATTTGACCTTGCACACACTATAGCATACATTAGACTACCTACTACATAAGTATAAGGAACTTTCTCCATGTCTTTCTTGCCATCATCAATTGACGGACTCTGCTCAGTACTCAACTTGAAATGATTATCAAGTAGAGTGCTTATTGCTTTAGCCTTGTCCATGTTGAATCTCTAAAACACTTTCTCGACGTCCTTCTCCTGGGACAAGCATAACCTTCCAGTTGGTCTGTCTCGAGGAATCCGCATATCAAGGATTTGTTTGGCTGACCCCAAGCCTTTCTTAGCAAAAGACTTGCTCAAATGCTTCTTCAAAGCATCAATCGTGGAGATATTCTTGTCAACAATCAACATATCATAACATAAAGCAATAAAATAATAAAGTCATCATTAGAGAATTTGCAAGCAAACACACAATTTTCTGAAATAGTCTTCTTGTAGCCCTGCTGCTTCATAACAGACTTAAACTTCCTATACTATTGCCTTAATGTTTGTTTCAAATTGTAAAGAATTTTCTTCAATCTGCAAGCATAGTTTTCATTACCTTGCACCCTAAAACCCTCTGGCTGCTCCATATAAATTTCTTATTCTAGATCTCTATGAAGAAATGTAGTTTTCACATCCATCTACTCGACCTCCAAATCAAGATTTGCTACTAACTCAAGAATAACTCTAATGGATGACATTTTCACAACTAGAGAAAAGACTTCGTCGAAGTCAATATCTTTTCTCTGATTGAACCCTTTCATAACCAATTTGGCTTCATACCATGGATGTGAGGTATGCTCTTCTTGCTTCACCATATACACCCACTTATTTTTCAAAGCTCTCTTTCCCTTAGGTAACTTTACCAAATCGTAAGTGTGATTTTGTTGCAAGGAACTCATCTCGTCTTGTATAGCCTCAGACCACTCCTTTTCGTGCTGATCTTCTAGAACCTTTTTATAAGTCTCAGGTTCTCCCCTGTCAGTCAGTAACACATACTCATGGATAGGATACTAAGTGGAAGGATGTCTAACTTTGGTAGATCTTCTAAATGAAACTTTTGCTGGAGCTTCTGGTTCTACTGGTTGAATAGGATCAACACCATCTACTTCAACCTATACGGGCTCATCTTCATCATCTTCATCAAATATATTATGCTGAAGATCAACCTCTGCCTTTTGTGGGGCTGCAATCAAAGGAAGTGGATCCAAGTCAACCACACCATTAGTGGACCCTAAAACTGTCTTCTTTGATTTGTCAATATCTTCAAATGTTTGATCTTCTATGAACACAACAACACTACTTTTGATAAGTTTCTTCTCAATTGGATCCTAAAACCTGTAGCCAAACTGATCTTGAACATAACCGACAAATACACACTGTCATGTCTTCAAGTTAAGCTTAGACCTCTCATCCTTGGGAATGTGCATAAAAGCCTTACAACTAAACACCTTGAGATGATCATAAGAAACAATTTTGCCTGACCAAACCCTATTCGGTACATCAAATAGCAAAGGAACACTATTTGTGAGGTTAGCAATATGAACAATTGTGTGTAAAGCCTTACCTAAATATGATTGCGGTAACTTGAAATGTGATAATAAACATATGATTCTCTCCACCAGAGTTCTATTCATCCTCTCAACTAAGCCATTCAACTGAGGAGTCTTCTCATGTCGAATACCCTGCGATTTACAGTATTCATCAAATGAGCCAATGTACTCACTGCCATTATCTGTTCGAACACATTTTAGCTTCTTTCCTGCCTCTTACTCGACTGAGGCCTGGAACTGCTTGAACACATTTAGAACTTGATTATTGGACTTTAAATCATAAGCCCAATTCCTCCTTGAATGATCATCAATGAACAACACAAAGTAACTAGCACCATCAAGTGTCTGCATCTTTATAGGACCACATAGATCAAAATGCACAAACTCTAATACCCGTGACTTCCTTGAAGAAGGATGGCTCTTAGAGTCGACTCTAGTTTGCTTGCCTACTAAACAATCTTTGCACTTTTCAAACTCTACCTTTTTCACACTTGACAAGACTTTTTTTTTTTGCCAAGAAAGGCATACCTTTCTCACCCATGTGAGAAAGCCTTTTATGCCATAAAGTAATTGTCTCCTCGCTTTGAACTGCATTGACATAGTCATTGAAAACCTTTGCAACATAAGGTACAATTTTGACTGCTTCTGACCTCTTGCTACAATCAAGTTACCCTTAGTGATTTTCCACTAACCATTCTTGAAGGAACTTCCAAAATCATTGTCATTATGCTCACCAACAGAGATAATATTCAACTGCATATTACAAACATGTTCTACATTTCTGAGAACTAACCTGGAGTCATTACTAATCTGCAAACACTCATCACCACTACCAACGGCTCTGGTCACACCATCATTACCCATTCTTATAGGACCATAATCGTCATATCTGTAAGAAGAGAAGAAATGCTTGTGTGAAGTAACATGTATGGTAGCACCTATGTCAATCACCTAACTAGTATCTTGGCTGACAACATTAACCATGTTGATGTCAACATACAAAAGAAGATCCTCAATAGTGGTTGTGACCCACTGTGTATTATTGCCACTATCATCAGTATTCTACTTCTCTTTGTTCTTGTTCTTCTTGTTCTCCCTTTTTAGTTTCCTACAGAATTTCTTAACATGCCCTTTCTGACTACAGTGATAATATTCAATATTAAAATATTTACCTCGTGACTTGCTTTTTCTTTTATCTCTGTTCTTCGTACCTCTGCTCTGCCTTCTCCCCTATTTTCTATAACATGGAATTCTGAATGTGAAGAGAAAATTTGCACCTTTCTTCCCATCTCTTTATTCAAGGCTGCACTCTTGAGCGAATCTATAATCAAGGAAGTTTTAAAACTTATGGTTGAATTTGTAAGTGAGCTCCTAAAAGTCTCCCTCAAATTTGAAAAAGAACCGAGAAACATCAAAGCCTGCACCTCTTCCTCGAACTTGATGTTTGTACCTACTAACTGGTTAATGAACTTTTGATATGTGTTCATGTAATCACACATTGAAGTACCATCTTCGTATCTCAAATACATCAGTTGCTTTATCAATTACATTTTATTTTTTCCTATTTTGTTAACATATAATTATTCTAGCTTTATCCATAATGTGCGTGCATGAGTTTCATTAACAATGAGGTTATAAACATTGTCATCTAGCCATTATCTAATAATACCACATACCTGCTGATGGAACAAATTCCATTCATCATCACTTTTACCTTTCGACTTTTCTGTGGCAAAGATAAGATCATGACAACCTTTGAGAAAGAGTAGATCCTCCATTTTACCTCTCCAAACATGATAATTGGAGCTAGTCAAACTCACCATCCTGCCTGTATTACCTTCCATGTTTACCACAAGATAATAAACAAGCGTGAAACTAAGAGCCCTGATACCAAAACATCGGTGGATGCAACGTAAATAGCCTATAAATTAGTTGATACAATAATAATGTGTTATGTACAACCCCAGATATAAATTAAATCTCCGTACTTGTGTAAACCTTTAGGAAATAATTAGGCAATAAAATAATCTAATGCAGCATGCAATAAAATCAACATCACAATTTACATGAAAAACCTCATCGATGTGAGGAGTAAAAACCACAGGACAGAAGTCTAGGCAAAATCTCCACTAACAACAAATAATTGGTACAACAACAAGTTCTCTTTAGTATCCCACTAGAGGCACCAACAATAATATCAAGAATACAATAATTCTCGGCAACAACATCAATAACAACAATAGGAGAAATCAAGAAGAGAATTTGTGAAATCACCCAAAATCACACTCTCCAAAACAGCTTGAAAATATCACCCAAAAGGTATCCAAACAACAATCCCACCGTTGGATATCAAGTTCAACGTGTCCTCCACAAATTGTCAAATTTTCATCCCAATCGAACCACATTTCACCATCCAATCATAAGCTTGATCAAAAACTACTCCATTTTAGAATTTCAGGATCCAAAAAGGCAACCCAAGTTTGACTGCGATTTGTTGGAAAATCAGAACTCCGATCATGATTCTAACCTTTGGATATGAACAACCACTAGTTTAGAGTAAGCCTTTAAAGTTTGAGCTCGATTAGAACACAAACTACTACCTGATCGAGGACTTAAACAAAACTATTTTAAAACTCTCTCTTACTCACTAATGTTTTCTCTCTTCAACTCTATCACTCTTGTTTTATTAAATTACATGATATAGTACCCTCAAAATTAGCTCACTCCCTCTCTCTCTATATATAGCAAAGGCAAGAATAAAACAAAATTAAATTCAAACAAACCCAACAAACTCACCAAACAAATAACCACTCAAAGACTATGTTTTTTCAATTAGGGAGGCTGCGTCAATTGACCAACATGATTGTCTCTAACCCACCTACTACTCCTTCCACTTCCAGAGACCGTGTAAAACAAATAGCTCGAAAGTGCATTCGAATTACTCGCTATCAATACCCTACATTCTTTTTAGTAGATCAAGCCTTGTCCACCAAATTTTATTCCTCGACAGTTCAATAAAGATGGGACACTCTCGCCTCCATTGGGTTTGTTCTTGACAATCACATTATTCTCGCTAAATATAAAAAGTTTAATGCAGGTGCTTTGTTGAATGAGAGACATCTATTAAATGTTGCGTTATTGCCACAACATTTTGATGTTGAATTGGTTCAAAATTTTACTGTAATTTTGATAAAGGCGTGCTAGATGATACAACTCTGTGCTTTCATATGGTATATATGAGGGGGAGATTATTTAAATTTGATCCTAATTCGCTGAATGAATTTTTGGGATTTGTCAATTTAATTGGAGATTAGTCGTATGTAGATGACTTTGATGTGAGTAATAATATGTTGGCTAGTGTTTTGACTGGTGCAAAATTGTTTTCTTGGTTGTCTACTGCTGCACTCCGTGCTTCTGATCTATCACAGAAGTATTTTGTTATTTATAAACTTCTGTTAGTTATTTGACTGCCAAGTACCCAAACTATGACTGTGTATTCTGCTCATACCAAGTTTGTGTACGTGATAGGCACAAAGGTCAACTTCAAGCTAGGTAGGTTAATTATTAAGGTTATATTTGCGGTTGTTAGTAAGCATCAATTATTATTGGGCTTTCCTTGTTTGATTACTTAGTTTTTGCATGCACATGGTGTCGCTCGTGTTGATTCTAATAGACTTAAACATGTGTCCTTTATGAATATCTCTCCTCAGATCCTAAATGTCAACAACCAAGCTCAAGTGATTGATTTGTCATACTTCTCATCTGGGTCATCCGTGCTGCACGAACTGTCAATACACATGCCTCATTATTTGTAGAGATCAAATGCATTGAAAGTATTTTTCAAGTAGGTATGGATGCTCTTTGATAGCTTAAGCAATGAGTTCTTCATTTAGCTTCTTCTCATGACTCTGAGCCTCTTTTGACATTATTTTGTCCCATAGGGGAGATAAGAACTTGCTTATAAATTTTCCAACTGGTATTTACAACTTTGTTAGTGACAGATGATTGTTGACGTAATAATTGACATTGACCTTGATGTTATTTGGATATATATTATTATATGATTGTTTGATTTAGGGGGAGTTTCTATTTTCTTGCTTAGGGAGAGATTTAGATGTGATAAATAATGTCAAAAGGGGAGAAATTGTTAAGATATTTTATTTTGGCATTATTTGTATTTTAATATAGTTGATATATCTCTTGTGATAAGAAGTTGACTTGGTATAGGATTCTACTAAGATAGATCCTAAAAAAGATAGGATTTGTTGGAGATAAACGTGTTTTGTTGGAGATAAACATGTAGGAGATTTATTGATTATTGGCAGCTTCATTTTTTGCATACTTGCGTGAATAATCGCAAGCTTGATCTATCTATTCTTTGTTGTTCCTGTGCGTTCGGTGACCAACTAAAAAGGTTCATAGTAGATTTTTGTTGAACGACTCTCCAAGATTATGGTTTAATGCAACTACACATAGAGGGGAGTGTGCTTTGACTCAAATGTCTTTTTATTTACCTTATTCTGGATTTAATTTGAGATATTTTTATCTTTGTTATCATTCATTATTTCAAAACCTCTTTTGAGGTTAGCATGAGGTGGTCATGCTATTAGATGTGAGATAATTTTTAGAAGTGTGAGTACGAGTGGATAGCATCAAAGGGTGAGTGGTGTTGACTTCGTAATAATCTTGTATAAGACTATTGGACTTCAGTTAAAGCCAATTAATCTAAGTGAGAGCTCCATAGACGTAGACTGTATCTGCCGAATTGTATTCACAAATTTTCTGTATTGATTTATTTATCGTGCATTTAATTTTTCTAATTATGATCCGATTCTAAAAATTGTATTAGGTTACTTTTTAAATTGTACTTGCTAATTCAAATTGTACTTGCTAATTCAGTTCCTTTCGTTTGATAAGCAACTGCAAATCTCAATTTAAAGCAATTGCCGCGTAACAGAAATTTTGAGGAACTTCATCATCGGGTTTTCCAATCATAATTGTGAAGCCAATCTGCATTCCTTACTAGATGTAGAAAATACTGACTAATCAGGGAGGAGAATCATCAATGCAGTCTAAAAGAATTGTAGACACTGTGGCAAAATTTGCATTTGAAGTATTATGCTGTGTTGGGTAGACACTATGAGATTTGGGAGACACGAACTAGTCTCCCGAATCTTATTTCCTCACCATCTGTAATCATACTTTGAAAAAGATTATTTGACAATTAACGGCCAGCTCAAAACCAAAAGATAGAAATAATCAGTAACTAAAACTTTACCCCTTTTAACAAGTTTCAGCAGATTTGGAAGTGCACAAAATTCAGGAGACTCAGTGTGACCCCCTACAAGTTGGGCAATCCGCGAGGGCATTTATAGCCATTTTTACTAATACCAGCTATTTTTGCATCAACGCCATTTATTAACGATTCTTCATTTCCAATTTTCCAGAATAATCATCTCTAGTAAGACCTGACATAAGCAAGAGGAAAAAGCCTGGGGAAAATTGAGTTCTTTGCATTAACAATCACAACACATAATCCATAACAGGGAATGTGAACGATCGCCAGGACAAAATACCTGCAAGATATCTACAATCATCACAGTGTACTGGCGTCAGGATAATACAGCCAAAAACATGTTTTTATGCATACCACAAAGGAGCCCGCGGTAAATCTAGCGCAAGAAATGGTTCTGGCAGCCTGGAAGAGGTTCGGAATAAACGTTATTAGCTTTTGAAACGGACACATTCTAACATAAATGCTTACCATGCGAAAGCACAGGCGTGAATAACCCATTGGAAGACAACATGAAAGCAGCTCCACTGCACAAGGTACGCCATCCGAAACCATGGAAATGCCTAAAAGCAGGAAAAAAAAAGAAGGAATTGAAATACTTTTATCTATAGATACGTTGTGCTTCAATATGCTCTATCTGTTATTTGCTTATTCATCCATATAAACGCGAGTATATAAATAATTAGGTGTAGGAAAGAAGCTTCCAATTCCACTTACAAGGTTGTTGAGAGCAGTGTCTATCAGAAGAAAAACTGCATTTAGAACGTGCATGCAACCCATTAACTGGAAACCACATGTCAACAAGTTACTTAGAAATCCTTTTGTTTACAGCAATTCATTCAATATATCAAGCATAAGCGACAATCCTGTAAATTTGTTTATAGATCACCATCAAACCAACATACTATGAGTTTAGGAGACCTAACATAGAAGCAAAGCTATAGGCAGCAGGCGAAACATGGATTCTCACCAAATCAACCTGAAGATGTGCGTTTGATCCAAAAGGGACTATAATGCACCAAAAACCAAGTTCTGTCAGGACCACTGTACCTGCACTAGTCTGTTACCAAAGGGAAAATTTTCATGAAACCAATGAACAGAAAATTATAAGAAAACACAAAAGGAAATCTGAAAATTGTGGCATATTTCCTTGTGAAATTAAGGGCAATATGGCCCCCAAAGTTATGAATTGGGCTAACCTGATATAAAATCTGCATAAGATACCCCCAAAATCCAGCTCTTTGTCGGGCAACCATCTCAGCAGAGCGACTTTGTAATTTGATGGTTGCCCTAGTTTCCTTTTCTCTGTAGATTATGGAGGACAGTATTCCAATCTCTTCCACATCTCTCTTCGTCACCCCATTTCCAAAGGAAGGTTGCGATGCAGACAGGAAACATCCGTAAGTAGATATTACAGTGGCCAGCTGTGTGAACAGTTCCACCAGAGTCTTCAGCAAGCAAAAAGCAAAAGTATATATATTTGTGGAACACTAAATTGGGCCAAATAAACCAGGATTTAATTAACAGGTTATGTAATAACTTTTGACTTACCCCGAAATAAATCATAAGATACGTAACCAACGTAAATGTCCACCTGCAGACAAACAATTTATCCAAATTTTGGAGATCTTACTCAACATTCACAACTATAGTTTAAACATCAGATGAACGTAATACTACCACATATGAATTTCTCAGCAGAGGAGACAATAACTGGCAATCATTGTTAAAAACATCATTTAAGATATCCCCTACGTGTATTACTTTCATATATTTGTAAATTCAGATCAAATTCCTAACATTATTGTCCATCTCAAGCAGCAGCTAATCCAATTGCATTACTTGACACCAGGTTCCTGGAATACAAGGTTAATATACTGATCAGAGAAAGAAACTTGTGGCTTGATCTTACTGGGCGTAAAAATAGAATGCAAAAGCTCTGTGGCATGTGAATTATGAATAGAAAGAAATGGTTTTGTTTTTGCCACTTAAATTCAACCGGTGGACAATTCAAATACAATGGTTTTGTTTTCTTAAGAACTTATCCAAATAAGTTTATGATTGTTTTAGTGAAACTAAAACATAGAGCTTATTAGAAGTTGAATTATTGAAAGAAGTTCTAACATTTGGAAATCAACTAGTAGTACTCTTGTCGAATGGCATGTTAATAACTCTAAAATACACTTGGATGCATTTCAAATTTGAAAAGAAATATAATTTTTTGAGTACCGTTCATGTTAACGAATACAGTTATACTAATAAAATTAGTAATTATATTTTTTTGTCAAATTCTAATTTACCAAGTTATAGTATACAAGATTGACATATATCGAAAAAAAATTCCAATCTTGTTAACAAAGAGAAGATTGCTATGTAACTAAAGTATATCAAAATTAAAATTTTTTTAGCATTGTAATTTTAGGAAACAAAAAGAAATCAGCTTCGGTTAAACCATAACAAATGTAACCTACTCATAGAACTAAAGTGCTTTTTTCTTGATATATGCTTAATTGATAGCCACTTTCCATAAAAACATGCTTTGAGGATGTAGTGTTCTCTTAGAATTTAGCAAGTCTCGTATGACCACGTGGCTTTTTTATATAGGTCATTTAGAAACAGTCTTTCTATTAATTAAGAGTAAGATTATATACTATTAGACTTCTCCAAATTTAACGAATTTTTTACTAAATGTCCCTTGTGACGTACTTGGAACCTGCATACTTTTTAAAATCTATTTATTGCTCTCGGCCTCACGCCTATCCTGATTTATTCAGATACTTTTCTAGAGAAAAATGGTTTGATGTTCCCTTAGAAATTGACGAGTATATGACCTTATTTTCTTGTTATGATTCAAGATTTTCATCTTATAGTTGCCTATAAATAGTCCCTATTTTAACTGTCGGATGCATCAACTTCCAGTTTAAAGGATATGAAGGTCTTTAGAAAGAAAGTTGCGAGAAACATATGATTCTAACCTACTTTGTGTGAGATTTTGAGTGTAATTTAATTGTTAAGTCACATATTGCATATTACAACGAAATTATTACAGTCAATTGCTTTCTCAATTAAGGATATAAGACAAGGAAGCATTAGTGTAATATTGGAGTCTGTGTCTTCTTGGATATTGGCATTTAATTTTCACCGAACCTGACCTCTATTCTCTACCTAAAAATGTGAAACGTAATAGTCCTGTAACATTCCCTGAATAAACAACTCGATTTTCTATCGGTACAAAGATTTTATATACAGAAAGCAAAAATATTATACGGAACTGCGAAACATACCATTGTTGTGATGAACAAAAGTTTGAATTGTTGACGCTGTTGTAGCCATTTAAAGACCACAAAATCAAGGAATGAAGAAGGAAGAATTCTTACCCGGTATCGTCAACATAGAAGGTGGGACCCCAGTCCATAATATCCAAGGTCAATAACGCAGCCATGATCAGAAACGACATGAAACGAGTAAGGAGTAGCCATTTTGGGCTCACAACTTTCCAGCAGGTGGTCCATAACTGCGACGAACTAACGTGATTGCTGGGAAAAGTTTTCACAAAACCGTCGATGTCCGGTCGAGCCACGAGGAGGCTGTCGTAAAAGGTGTTGTCGTCACATTCTGTTACGAGTTCTTTTCTCCATAGGACCCACAATGACCCAACGTAGGCCCCCACTACTATCCCAAAACATATGAAATCGTACCAGTATATGAGCCCTACCATAGCTTTTTGAGCAAAAAGTTGAGGACTGGGAAATGATTGTCTGTTTAGAACATATTTAGAGTTTGTTTCAAGGTAGAGATTTAGCTGGTGCTTTGATGTTAGTGGGACTTAGACTGGTAGTCTTGACTGCTTGTTTTGGCACTTGTTGTTCTTATGAAATTCTCGTGACGGAAGGTTTATTAAAGAAAGAATAAGGAAGGATTATTACTCGAGCTGGCAAAAAATATAAAAATATGTAAATATGGTATCAATTTAGCAAGTGGACTAGGTACTTCTTTTGATGTGTTGACATGAGTTGTCGGTATAATGATTTGTTCGTAATTAGAAAATTTTTAGTTATTAATTGTCCAATTATATATTAGTATATGGATACATTGCTTAATCTTGAGATTTATTTGTAATTACAAATTTGCTTAATTGGAAAAGAAGAATATACTAAAAAATTATTCAAACACGGATTTGTTATTTTTCTTTCAAAACTCATATTCAAAAACTAGGTGGTCAATTCAAACTCTATTGTCCAGGTTATACCGAACAATTCAACACCGTTGATAATTATTCATCAAAACAGATATATTTTCTTTACTAGTATGATTTTTAAGTTACCTATATTATGATAACAACCCATGGAAATGTTCATTGGTGCTCGTAGCAAAAATAGATATTTTATTGGAGAACAAAATTTGCACCTGATGATGACCCTATTTTTGTCACATAGATTACTAAAAACAAGAAGTAAAAAGTCAGCCTCTTGATTCAACGAGCCCATTATTGATGCAACAAACAATGTATTCATCTTTCCACTGACAAAGAAATAGGGAGGCATTGCTAAAATTCTTCTAAGGTAGATTGGACAAAACTCGTCTCTTTAAGTTGAGTAAAAGCTCATTTTCTACAAGAAAATATGGTAGATCATTATTAACATACTATAATGAATTTATTACTATTTTAAAGAAAATTAATCATAAGACTACAGAAAGAACTATTGAATTTCTAAAAAAAAAAAGGGAACCATTGAAGGAGTAATCTAATTATATTCAACAATAGTTAGTTCAAGTTCATATATTTTAGGTGTATTGGATTCTGAATTTGGTTAGGTTTGAGAAGTAGTTTTACAAAAAGATCCAAGACTTTATTTAGAAAACACATTTGCATATGTGACTACAGGAGGAAGTATTATCACAAAGATAGACAATCAAGAGATCTCATTCAATTTTGGAACAATTATATTGGTCAACTAAACTTACAAGGACCATCATTTAGTTGGGTTAAGAATTACATTAATCAATCAAGGGTTAATTATAAAAATTGTTATGATATAAGGAGATAGCGGAAGCAGGATCGAGATCAAGATGAGTGAAAAGTAAAACAAATTTGGGTAAGAATAGTAGTAAATATGACACACAATGATTTACGTGGTTCACCCAAGTTGGGCTACTTCCACAGATGATAATGAGTGAAAATTTCACTATAACGGAGAAGAGTACAAATTAAATTCTCTAAGTACAACGAGGATATAAATTTTTGGGTATAATCTCGCAAAATAAAACTCTTTTTTAAAATAAAAGTGAATATAAATTTGAGCTAATATGGTGAAGATAAACTCTCAAATTTTCGCAAGTTTCTCAATGTTGCATGCATGAAAAATGGAGGGGCTCAAGATGTATTTCTAATGCTCAACTTCTTACCACCTTTGCCTTCCACCATAAGCTAAATTGTCTTCAAAGTCGGCAAGAAATGGTTAAACGCAGAAGGTCAGTCGGTGACCTTGCCCTCCTCTCAACTCCTAGGTTCTTCCCCGATTGTGTTAGTGGGTTGATTGACCTACCTGGCTTGTTTTAAACTACCCATTAACACCAGCTTATCGGGGCCTGTTAGGATGTCCACATCTGGTCCTCCCTTGACCTCCAACTCCCATCGTATTCTTCCCGTACTTTGTTCTTGCTTTAGTTGCTGCTTGATCCCAGGCCAACTTGTTAGCCAATTACTTTTTATTATAATTGATGCTAATCATTCTTTATATTTATATATTATATAGCAGGCAAGTCCCACTCATAAAAAAGTGGGAATTCCACATGACTACCATGATAGTAACAAATATTTGTTAAGTTGTCCACAACAAAAGCATTGCATTGATTGGAGCATTAAATATTTGTCTTGAGAAGTTTGACCTTAGATTCCTTAGCAAATAAGCTAGCATTTATTATTGATGAAGAAGAATTTGAGTCATATACTCAACAATCTCCACCTTAACTCAAATTCGACGAGTTACTCATCTCCATATAAAACCCCAAAGGGTAATCAAATGCTGCAAACATCGACTAAGTCCAAGCAATTCTCGAACTTAGCGATGGGTAGTGGCTTGGTCGATGTTTCTGTAAGATTGTCAAACAGGTGAACTTTCTGCACAACAATTTCTCCAGCGACAATAGTGTTTATAATGTAGTGGTACTTTACACCAATATGCTTAGTTTTAAAGTGATAGGCATCGTTTTTGGTACGATAAATAGCACTCTGACTATCTAAAAACACAATAGTAATATATTGTGTGACACTAAGCTCAATAATATTTATATATTATATAGCAGGCAAGTCCCACTCATAAAAAAGTGGGAATTCTACATGACTACCATGAGAGTAACAAATATTTGTTAAGTTGTCCACAACAAAAGCATTGCATTGATTGGAGCATTAAATATTTGGCTTGAGAAGTTTGACCTTAGATTCCTTAGCAAATAAGCTAGCATTTATTGTTGATGAAGAAGAATTTGAGTCATATACTCAACAATCTCCATCTTAACTCAAATTCGACGAGTTACTCATCGCCATATAAAGCCCCAAAGGGTAATCAAATGCTACAAACATCGACTAAGTCCAAGCAATTCTCGAACTAGGCGATGAGTAGTGGCTTGGTCAATGTATCTATAGGATTGTCAGACATGTGAACTTTCTTCACAACAATTTCTCCAGCGGCAACACTGTCTATAATGTAGTGTTATTTTACACCAATATGCTTAGTTTTAGAGTGATAGGCATCGTTTTTAGTACGATGAATAGCACTCCGGCTATCTAAAAACACAATAGTAATATCTTGTGTGACACTAAGCTTAATAATAAGACCGCGCAACCAAGTAGCCTCATTCACGCCTTCTGTAGCTGTAATGTACTCTGCTTGTTATAGATTGCAGTGATGCTTTCCAACTGATAGCACTAGAACACAAAATGAAGATGTAACTAGAGAGACCTCCATCTATCGAGGTCACCATTATAATCAAAGTCCACAAAATCGATAACATTATTAGATGTTACCTTGCTCCTATCAATCAACAAGCCAAGATTAGAAGAACCCTTCAAATATCAAAGGATCCATTTGATAGCATCCCAATGAACCTTGCCAGGATTATGCATAAAATGGATCACCATGCAAACAGCATATGCTAGATCAGGTTTAATGCAAACCATGGTATACATAAGACTACCAACAGTACTAGAATATGGAACGTTCCACATACATTCTATTTCTTTCTCTATCTTTAAACAAAGATCATATGAAAACTTAAAATAAGAGACGAGAGGCATAAAGATGGACTTACAAGAGCCTATGTTAAATTTGTCAAGAATTTTCTATATATAGTTCTTTTGAGACAGAAACAACTTCCTAGTCTGTTGATCCCTTTGTATCTCTATGCCAAGAATCTTTTTTGTCACACCAAGGTCTTTCATTTCAAACTCCTTCATGAGTTAAGATTTCAAATTATTGATCAAATACTTGTTAAGAGAAGCAATGAGCATATCATTGACATATGGCAACAAGAACACGAAAGACCCATCAGCATATTGTCGAAAATAGATGTAATTGTCATATTAGCATCTAGTAAAGGCTTACCTAATCATAAAGGTATCAAACCTTTTGTACCATTGTCTTGGGGGTTGCTTAAGCCCAGATATAGATTTCTTCAAACGAAAAACACAATGCTCCTTACTAGCCATTCCTTCCAACTTGAAGAATAACGTCGTAAAGCCTTTGCCACAATAAATATTAAGCAAAATGATGATCTAAACTTGTATGCAGACATAGTGGCAACCACACATATGGTAAAAGATCTAGGTAAACTCATCAAAAATTACTTTTTTGTTATCAATAGTGAAAATTTTAATATTTCTCACATTGGAGAAGAAAAATTAAAACCAACAATGGAATCTTGAACCTTAAAGATTTTCTTATTATTGTTGAAATTAAAAAGAAACTTTTATTTATAGGAAAATTAACTACAGATGATGTTTGTAATATTACATTTGATGCTAATAACTATTTTGTGATGTCTCAACAGGGAAAGATTCTTATAAAGAGCAAAAGCGTGAATGTCTGTATGCCTTCGATAATAATTTACAAGCTTTTATTTCATTCACGAAAGGAGCAACTCAAAGAATTTAGCACAAACGGACATGACATACATATTCAAAATTTTTGAAAATTTTGCTCTCTAGAAAATTGATTAACGTCTTTAATTGACCTTCATCTATTTGTGTCACCTATCAAATGGGAATTAGTTGTAAAATCTCTTTTCTTGCATCAAATAAATTTTCAAATTTTCCTTTAGAAAAATTGCATTATGACTTATGGGGTCCTACCCACTTCTTTCATGTCAAAAGTTCAAATATTATGTTGTCATTATTGATGATTTCACCTAATATACTTGGTTATTTCCTTTAAAATAAAAATCAATTTCTACGAAAACTTCATTAAATTTTAAAAAAAGTTGAATGTTTTGTAAATAAATAAAAATCTTTCAAATTGATGGTGCAAGAGATTTCTCTACAAATGCATTTGAAAATTACTTATCAAATTATGACATACATCATCAGTTTTAGAAAAATGGTGTTGCTGAAAGGAAACACTATCACATTGTAGAAATTGATCTAACACTCTTATTTTAAGCTCAAATTCCTCTTAAGTTGTAGGTTGATGTTTTGCTCACAACCTTTTTTTTAATTAATAGAATGTGTTATTTTAATTAATAGAATGCCTTCATCTACATTAAACATAAAACTCCTTATTGTAAATTGTTTAACCATGATCCTGACTATAGGATTTGGTTGTAAGTGTTTCCCTTACATTAGAAATAATGGAAAGAATAAATTTTCTAAGAAGATATATACTTTTGTTTTCATTGGATATAGTCCAATTCATAAAGCCTATTAATGCTTCTACCCTCTTACTAACAAAGTTTATATTTCTCGCCGTGTCATTTTTTATTAAAAAAATATTTTTCCTTATGATCCTACATAAGAATCTATCTCTTAGGAAAATTTAAAGGTTACCACCTTTCCTGACAAGATCGAATGGGTAAATCATTCAACTCACAAGAACAAACATACCACCATTAAAGAAAATGAAGGTCTAATACAAAAAATGGACAATATGCATGAATTGTAATCTCCTAAGAATGCCACCAAAGATCTTACAACTTATAGGAAGAAGGGAAAAAATAATATATTCATATCAGTCATGATTCAAAAGAAGAATCAACTCACATGGAGCCACCTTCTGAGGAAAATTAAAAGGAAATGCTAGGCAATGGAACAGAAAACCAAACTTAAACTCTTGACTTTATCAATGAGGAAACAAATCAAGCTAATTTGGTAGGGCAAGAACCACAAAATCCTTCCATAAAAAAGGATGATCACACCTGTACTTAAAAAATGCATTCATATCACACATCACAAATTATGACTACTTTTGTATGTGATTTACTTTTGTCCAATATAGACATGTTGAAGCATCTCAAGGAAAAATTATAATCACTAAGTCAAAACTAAAATAACATCTAAAATTAGACTTAAAAATTGTAAAGGATAACATATTCAAAAGTGTATAATCTTTTAATATTTTTTCAATTATGTGCCCAAATTTTTTAAAATTTTTAATTAGGTAACCAACTTTTTAAAACCTTAATAATTTAGCTCAAAAAGTTATCTTTGATGATGTGACGTGTCTACTAAATGCCATGAAGATGTCCATTCATTAGCCATATCAGCAAAAACTAGCATTTTGAATTGAATTGTTAAGGTTTTAAAAGTTTGGTTACTTAATTGAAAATTTTAAAAGCGTAGACATTGAATTGAAAACAATCTCAAAAGGTTGAACACTTTAGGATTGGTATCCTAAATTGTAATGGAAACACAAGTAGTTCGAGACAAACACAGTAATATAACTTTTCTCACATACAACAATGTTGATATCCCTAAACCTTATAAAAGCGCTCTTTATGTTCTGCATTAGAAAGAAGCCATGGAATAAGAAGTGCAAGCTTTATATAAGAATCAAACATGGACTCTTGTTCTTATACATAAAAATACTAACATAATGGGATCTAAATGGATTTTTAAGATAAAATTCAAAGACGATGGAAATATTTAAAGATATAAAGCACGTTTTATAGCTCAAGGGTACACACATGTGGAAGGATTAAATTATGAAGAGATGTATAGCCCAATTATAAAAGCCATTACCATTCGACTAGTGATAGTAATAACAGCAAGCTTAAACTGGCAAATGAGATAGCTTGATGTCAAGAATGCTTTCTTTCATGGCCACTTAGAAGAAACATTTTTTATGGAACAACCTCTTGGATTCTATAATTTAAACTTATCAAAGTTTATGTGAAAACTAAACAAATCTCTTTACAACCTCAAACAAGCATCATATTCTTATTTTAATAGACTATCTGAATTTTTAATTCATCTTGGTTTATTTATACTATAGCTAATCCATCTCTATTAATTCTACATAAACGTAATATTATAGTGTTCATTCTTATTTACATTGATGATATTGTGCTTACAAATAATAATGTTGTCTTTATTCACACTCTTATTAACCAGCTCAACTTAGAATTTACAATAAAAGACTTTGGCTATCTACACTACTTCCTTAGCATCAAAGTGCAACATCATTCCAATTGTATCACTCTCTTAGATTGTCTTATTTACATTAATGATATCATGCTTACAAGTAATAATGTTGACTTCATTCACACTCTTATTAACCAACTCTGCTCAGAATTTATACTAAAAGACTTTGGCTATCTACATTAGTGCAACATCATTCCAATGGTATCACTCTCTCACAATGTCAATATGCAAAGGATCTTCTTCATCCTGCCAAGCTATTCAATAGCTCACACTTCAACACTCCTATGGCACCCAAAATGCGACCATCTCCTCAAGACTTTTATCCCATTGATGCAACTATATACCACACCTTGGTAGGAGCATTACAGTATTTAACTTATACTTAACCAGACATTGTTCAAGTTGTAAAAAAGTGTGTTAAAAGCTCCAAAATCCAACGTTAAGTGAAATGAAAGTAGTAAAATGGATCCTTAAATATCTCAAGGAACATTGCATTATGGAATCAAATTCTTAAATCAAAGCATATTATCTTTTTACGGTTTTTATGATTCTGATTGGGGATAATGCATAACCACATGACGAAGAACAACTAGACTATATCTATCTCCGTACAAACTGAATCTCTTAGTCTTCAAAGAAATAATTGACTGTCTCATGCTCTAGCTCTGAAAGTGGAATATCAAGCATTAGCATCTATAATAGCAGAAATTGATTGGATCACTTTTCTTGTCTATAACATTGACATAAAATTACACGAAGCACCATAACTTTTTTGCGATAATAAGAGTGTTTTACAGATAACTATTAATCCAGTTTTCCATGCCCGCTTTGAGCACTTTAAAATTAAGTACCATTTTGTCTGGAAAAATGTAACTATAGGTTCCTTAACAACTCAGTATGTTCCATGTTTTGAGAGGACTCTTAGCTTTATTTGAAAATTGATGAATGAAAGTTTGGATAAAGGCTTGGTGAATATGTCTTGAAAAAGGGTAATGAGAATAATGGGATAACGGTACACTCTATATATAAATCAACGATTATTTCTCGCCCTTATACTTCTCCTAATTCGAAGCTCTAATTTGTGCTATTTTGTTGTATATTCAGCTATTTATACTGTATTGTATCTTCTGTACAACAAGGGAAATGAGAATTACATTTTCTCTTTAAATCTTTTTCAATAATAATCTAAAGTGAAAAAATATAACTCATATTTGGCAAGTATTTATTCGTTTATTTAATCAAATCATCTCAAAGTGTTGAAATTTGTTTATAAATTTCTATAAAATATTCAACTGATAAATGCTAATCTCCAGTATTTTAATACTACTACGACGCGTCAGTAATCAGGCAAAAGAATCATCAATGTGGATCAGGATTACAGCTTCATGGGCGTAGAAGTAAAGGAAATGTGAAAGTGATACAGGCAAGTGATAAACATTGTCTTTGGGTCATTTTATAAGCACAAAAGAATTAGCATTAGTATTCTGGAAACGTATAGATTAAATTGTTGTGCAAATGACGGCAGTTGAGTTCCCACATTTGAATGTTTCGCCGCATCTTTCAAGTTGCAACTTAACTACCATGCAGGACTGGGAAATCCTAGCATTCATAACCATTTTTACTACTACCATATTTCAATATGCAACCACACGATAGAATGAAGATTCTTTATTTCCAATTTACGTATATAGCTGGCCTCGTGCTACTGTCTAAATCAAAATAACTCTGTTGGTATATCAAATTAATTAAAAGGAAGCAAGCAATGACATTATTCACCCCACTTGCTCGACAATTGCAACCATACATTTTTTTTTGGGTTCTTAATTCTTATGCGACTTCTAGAAAGAGTATGGAGATGCACATGCTTTGTTAGTTATTTGATTCTGTAATCTATAGTGTGAATGAACTATTGTTTTTTTCATTTTGATAAAAATTAACTTTTTCTCTTTACTCAAGACTCAACCAAGAGTCACTAAAAAAGTATGATGAGCTTACATAATGAGATTTGGATTTATGTTTATTTGCATAGAACATTGATTGTCCCCCACCGAAAGAGATCTTTACCTTCCTTCTTTGGGGATCGTAACGTTGCCATTGTTTCTTTCATGGGCAACACACAGTGGTTCCACTGAACCAAAACACAAAAAACAATGAAAATAAGATGGTAAGACCAAATTTCTGAAACCACAGACAAAAGACTGAAGGCTATAGCCTATAAATGAAACCTGGGGGTTGAAAAGTTAACATGATACCAGATTACAAGGAAAATGCACATGGCAAGTGCTGGTAACAAGGCTTGGTTCAAGCTGAAGTAAATGCAAAATTTTACAAAGAAAGCAAATTATAATAAATCATACTCAAGGATAAGTATTGGCTTTTTATAATTTCGTCCTCCAACTGTGACAAACTAGAAGTTCTAGACTCCGTAACTGTGACTCACCACCGTGAAGCCACCATCAACGATCAAGTTGTGACCACTAACATAGGCCGACTCATCGGAAGCCAAAAACAAGGCGGCCTCCGCCACGTGCCTTGCTTTCAACACAATACCCTTCAAGTTGGCCAATGCACAACTGTTGGCTTCAACTTCATCAGGCTGCAAATTGTAAGCTGCACAAGAAAGTGGAGTAGCAACACCAAAAGGAGAGATCGAATTTACCCTAATCCCATATGCTCCAAGCTCGCTACAAGCTGTTTTGACCAGGCCAACTAGAGCGTGCTTCGATGTAGTGTAAGCGTGTGGTCCAGTTCCACCAAGTGTCGATGCTACACTGGTTGTGCATATAATAGATCCTCGAATATTTTTAGCTACCATGGCTCGCGCTCCATGTTTGATCGTCGCCGCAACACCTCGAACATTGGTTGCCATGGTGTTGTCGAACCCTTCAATATCTAATTCAAGGATTCCTGTTAATGGCCCTATGATTCCTGCGTTACTGAACAAAACATCAAGCTTCCCGTACTTCTCTAACGTGTAGCTAACAGTTTCTTCGACCTGTTTCTCGTCTCTTACGTCGCAGTGGCGATAACTTGCTTTGTCTAGGCCTATTGACTCCACAACTCGATGTCCTAGCTGGTCTTGGACATCGGCAGCCACGATATAGGCTCCATTTTCCGCGAACAATCTCACGGCTTCCTCTCCGATCCCACTTGCCGCTCCGGTAACCAATGCAACCTTTCCTTCTAACCTGAAAGATCACCGTGAAAAAAAATCATTTTGAGAATGAAAAGAGAAGCAACCAGTGGCGTATCTAGGCAGATCTATGAGCCTATTATGGAAGGTAAAAGCTTACCTCGGCTTGGACATTTTGGTGGGAGAAGTCATCAACCTAATTCGTAGTCTTCCTTCCTTAAATGTCTTATTAATGGTGGTTCTTGGATCTGCTGCTTATATAGGCTTCTACGCCACTTAAATACATTCAGAGGGACTGCACTTCGTAGAGCTCGAGATGATATGTACTGCAAGTGCCATTGTGGTTGCATTGACTTGGTACAATAATTGAATATACTCGTAATTTTGGACCTCAATAAAACTCGACGTGATAGTGATAAAATTATATATTCAGGTCAACTACTCCATTTTCAAAGCTTTTTACGCTTCTGATTCATCAATAGTACTTCTCTCCGTTTTTAAAATGCTTGCAGACACAGAATTCAGTGCCTGCCTGCTTGTTAGAATATACTTGCATGCATGTTCAATTCATCTCCTCTTATTTTTAGTGAAAGTTCTAAGTTTCAAATATGTGGTCAGATCCATTATTGTTTGATGGAAGGAAATTATTAAACAACTAAAAGAGTTATAAGTAAAAGAAAATGCACTATAGAACTCCTCTAAGAAAAGAGCCATCAGTCTTCAAAAATTGCTTGATAACCCATTGAATTGGTGAAATTGGAAACATTGAAATTAGAAAGGAAAAACAGCATGAGTGAATCAAACCTAAATTTGAATTTAATTTATAAATAAAAAATTATTTTTAAATTTAATCTAATTTTACGAGAATAAAATTGAATTTCAAATTTAAATTAAATTTAGATTGATTTTGTTTTTTTAGTAGACTCGAAGTCCAAATATATGTAAATTGAGTTTTATCATTTAAATTTGAACATTTTTGCAAAGTCTAGGTGAAATATGGTGAGTGAATTGCAATTGCAATTTAAAAAAATCAAAATTCGAATTTTAAATCATTCTTGAAATAAATGTTTTAACGTTTAAGAGCTAAATAAAATAATTGGCTCAGTAAGAACAGCATATGATTACAATGTTAATATTATAACATATATAAATGAATACCAAATCTTTTGAATAAAGTTTTATTAAATGATTTACATTTTACTAATTCAAGCATAAGTTTTATTGAGTTGAATCATATGATATTATTTATGGTTAATTAAAAAAATCTCAAACTTTGCTCAGTTTTGCAATTATAGATCATGTTTGACAATCAGTAGATTACATTAGCTGTTAGTTGATTCTATCAGCGATTAGCTAACAGCGGATTAATATAGTTGATTTGACTAGCAGATCATATAAACGATTTATTTAAAGAAGTTTGATAAAATTAGTTGTTTATTATTAGTTATTTATATGTAAAATGACTTATGAGGATATAACTTAAACAAAAGGATTTATAAGGATATGAGTATTAACAGTTTACATCTTAGTATTTCTTTGAAAATTCTCATAACAATTTAGAAAGCAAAAGAAATCAACGCTATCATTTTCTCCAATATCTTCCATCGAGTTTTAAGAACACTAAAAGTTCATTCAATATAATTGCTTAATGATGAATGAGTTCGAATAAAAATTTCTCGAAATTCTCTTGAACTGGCAAGGGTCAACTGAAAAACTTGAGAGATCACTCAAATGCCACTAAAAGTAAGCTTGAGAATGAGTCCAGTCAGATCACACCAGAAGCTTTTCCTCAAATGTAACGTCAACGAGCTTAATATGAAATTGGGTTTGTAAAAATAATTTCGATTTAATTTCTACTTTAAGAAAATATAATTTTTTGTTATTTTGATTAATCTTCATTACCTTAGTTAATTTTGGCTAACGTATATTAATAGTTAAAGTTTCTGAAACACGTGGCAAGTCATGTGAGCAAAGCTAATAAAGACACTAACGTCAGACTAAAATTAAAAAAAATTAAAAGTTTGAGCATTTGATTGTCACATTTTAAGATTCGGACTATAATTATAAAATTGAGCAAAATTTGATATTTTTTTATAATAAACCATATTATTTAATTGAACAAAATTATCACATGGCCGATTAATATGGTGCACCTTCAATTGCGTTTCTAATAATTTTTCTAGCCTTCAAATATTGTAAAACTCAATTCGATTGGTTGTCTCACATTCTAAATTAGCAAATACCGTTGATTACTGCAAATTTACTCCGTTTTTACATGTTGTAACTGGCAACTTTTATCAAAATTACGATGAAATAATTCCTAAGTGGTGGGGAATGTTTAAACCAAAAATTCACTATTGAACCGAGTACATGTAGTCCCTATCTAATTTAACAAGACTCGCTATTCATCATTTCTCAGTGCTTATTTCATGTTGCACAACAATGATTGGCATCCTTTTTCAATCTATATATGTGGTTTCAAACGAAAAAGCTATATAGTCATTAATATGAACTAATTCTAATGCATGCACAATTGATGTGAGCAATCAGTTTTATGGGTTTTCTTTACGAGTAAATAAATTAGGGCTTTATTCCAATGAACATTAGAACAAAAATGACATTCAGCTGCCAAAAAATTCGTCATTAAAAGTTCCAAAATCGTGGCCAATAATAATTAGCGACATTTATATTCATCACAAAAAACGTAGCGAAATCCTCATAGTTAAAAACTATAGGCGACGTTTTTTACTAATTGTCGCTAATAGTTTTTACCTACGTTTTATTTTCTTAGCTAAAAATTATTAGCGACGTTTTAAGAAATTGTCACCAATATATTTTCGCTACGTTTAATTTTCGTAGCTAAAAAAATTTAGCTACGTTTCAAAAAACGTAGCTAATTATTTTTAGAAACGTAGCAAAAGATTTTTAGCTACATTTTTTAAAACCTAGCCAAATGTTTTTAGCTACGTTTTGCAAAATGTAGTCAAATTTTTAGCATACATTTTAATAAAATGTTATGCCATGTTAATTATAATTATTTATGTCATTTTAATCCATATTATTGTATATATTATTTAGATTTTTTAATTATTATATAAAAATATAATACAAAATTAATTAATAATTGGAAGCATTGTCTATAAAAAATAATATATCATTAAATTTACAAGATTTTAATTACAACTTTAACAATTCTTATAGACAAAACACTACAAGAAAAATCATACATTAGCTACGGAAAATTACCGACGAAATTAATTTTGTAGCTAATTACCAACGGAATATCAATACCTGTCAATAACACTGTCGTGAAAATTTCCATTTTGCGACAGACAAAATTGGCATCAGTAAAGGTGGAAGGAAAACATTCGTGCAAAGTCACTAACGGAATATAGCGACGGAATTGTCTTAGTCATCGGTAAAGTAGGCGGGAAAACTTCCTACAATTAAATAGCATCAGAATGTTATCAACGGATATAATTCTGTAGGTAAAATTTACGCATAAATGAATTTTTGTAGTTAGCGTCAGTTTGTTACCGACGATAATAAGTTACGTTGGTAATTTTTCCAACGGTCTTTGATGTCCATCGTTAACTTCAAACTAGTTGATTTAAAAAAATTTGAAGACAACGTCATTTGGTAATACCAAACGATGTCCCTATTTTCTCCTCTTTCCTTCTCTGGTTTTTCTCTGTTGTCACGCGCGTCGACAGCCTTCTCCTCTCCTCGTCGTCTCCTGGATTCTTCCTCCTCCGTGTGCAGATACTCCTCCGCTCGCCCTCGCTGTCCGTAGCACGTCTCCTCGTTGACGCCTGGGTTCTTCCTCGCCCGTCTGCACCGTCGCCCGTCTCCTCCAAATCTCCATTTGTCGCACGTCTTCTCGTCGTCGCCGTTGGTGGTAAGTTAACGATATTGTTTCTCCATTTCTGTAATGTTTAGTGAAATTTCTGTAAGTTAACGATATTGTTTACTAATATTGTCTATAAATATGAGGTTCGGTAGTTAATAATAATTTGTTCTAATGTTTTAAAAAGAAGGGATTTAAGATTGAAGTGTGCAGTGTATTTGAGATTGAAGTGTGTTAGAAAGGAAACTTGGCATTTTCTGGAAGGCACCGAAATACTTTAGCTTTGTGGTCAAAAGATTTGAACAATTGGAAGCAATTGTATATAGTTGTAGAATTAGATTTGTGGCCAAAAAGTTTGACAATTAGGGTCCATTTGAATACAGCTAATTTGCTAATATAAGTCAAAATTACTGACTGTCCATTCGGTGTAGTAAGCTAGCAATTCACCCGACTGAAATTGTATAAAAAGGAGTTAGCATTTAGTTTGTTGATGTACCGAAAGGCATAAGAAAAAAACCGAGAGAAAAGTGAGAAATCAAGAAAGCTCCAATAAGCTAGTTTGAGAATTTTGAGTGTTATATTTTGAGTGTGTATATAATACATATAATACATATAAACTTCTACGTCGTGATAGATGATGCAAGTCATATAATATGATGATGTATAGTGTGATCAGTTAGATGATGTTGATGGTTTATTTGGCTAACAAAAATTAGGTAACTTTGAGAAAATTTTTAAAAGTGTAAAATTGACAGCACAATAGTAAAGAGAAGTATGTACCACTTGGGCCTGATTGTCCAAGCCATTACCTTGCCTAACTATGAAGTGGACGATAAGCATATTCCTTACTTGTGTGCTTGCGTGTTCGTATGGGCACTTTCAAACATACATGTAATAAAGTTGTGATCTAGTCATTGGATGCCAAACTTTGAATTTGGAAGTTGATGATGAAGCATTTAAGAGATAGATTGAACTTTTCTTTATAGTGGCATTTGAATTGGAAAGATTTTAATTTACTTTAAAATAAATCAAGAGTCTTAGAACACTGTACGCCTAAAAAGAGAGTATTGAAATGGTGCCGTACTAAATGTTTTGAGCGTGACCGATGCTTGCTTTACTTGAATTTGTCTCTTTGGGTGTGCCAAGGATTATAATAAATGGTAACGAACTTCGTGATATTAGCCTTTATGTATTTAATAATCAAAAGGAATTTTGAGTTCATTCAAAGAAATTATGATGATATATGAGCATTCAAGTTTTAATGCAAATAATTGGATGTTATATGCTCATTTGGTAATTTAGGCAATAACTCATCTTGTAAATGCTTACCCTTTACAAAAACTATCTTGTAATTAGAGGTTCACTTTTATAAGTAAAACCAATTCGTATTTATCATTATAACTCTTTTAGGCTCCAAGCATGTTATTCAAAATTTCACTACCTATAATGAATTTAGATAATGAATATTTGAGTTTATTGATTTCCTTATTTGATGCCTTATTTACTTACATCAAAATATTGTCATTATTGTTGACAAGAACCACACTTTTAAATTTTATCATGTAATGCATATCACAATTTAATTTCTCAATCTTATATTAAATATTTTATATTCTTTTTCATAGGATCTATATTGTGTTAGAGAGCGTTGCTCATCTTTCTTCGTTGAAGTCTAAAGTTGTCCATCCATTCAGGTTAGTTGTCCATCTAATATTTACCATATGTATTGCTTTAATAATATGATTATGATACCTTTGAATTTTGTGTGAATGCAAAGGAGGTCTTCATTTGGTGTTGTTGTTTAGAATAATTTTATAATCATTAATGCATTTTTATGTTTTTCTTTAATAGTCTAAGTATTTACTATATGTGGAATTAGTTTGAGATGTTATAGCTCGATCGGTTAATACTTCAAGTTCGATTTGATTAATTAATGCAAACTTAGTATTAACATAAGGAATTAATACGTTTCATAGACAAGACAATTACTTGCCATAATGAACCCCTAGGATGATATATAGGCTAGAAACTCGTGATGCAGCTTTATGAGGTTTATTGTTGAAAAATTTTACGAGCCTAGGAGTCACAGCGAGAACTTGTTTTCTGGATTCACAGGTGTAAACAATACCACGTACTATGGTTTTGAAATCAATTGTAGATGATTCATTCGATTGGTTAATACTTCAAGTTCGATTTGATTAATGCAAACTTAGTATTCACATAAGGAATTAATACGTTTCACAGATAAGACAATTGCTTTCCATAATAAACCCCTAAGACGGTGTATCGGCTGGAAACCCGTGATGCAGCTCCCGTGAGGCTTATCGGTGAAAAATTTCACGAGCTTAGGAGTCACATCGAGAACTTGTTTTCTTGATTTACAGGTGTAAACAATGCTATGTACTATAGTTTTGAAATCAATTGTAGATTATTAATTCGATCGGTTAATACTTCAAGTTCGATTTAATTAATGCAAACTTAGTATTCACATGAGGAATTAATACGTTTCACAGACAAAACAATTGCTTTCCATAATAAACCCTTAGGATGATATATAGGCTGGAAACCTGTGATACAGCTCCCGTGAGGCTTAGTGGTAAAAAATTCCACAAGTCTAGGAGTCACAGCGAGAACTTGTTTTCTTGATTCACAGGTGTAAACAATGCCACGTACCATAGTTTTGAAATCAATTGTAGGTGATTAATTCACTTGGTTAATACTTAGGGGATGTTGTGTAAAGTTTAGATGTTCTGTAAACTTTGGGAAACATGAAAGATACTAACTATGAAATCACTATTTCAAATTAACAGTTTTGCATAAATGAGTAATATTGATAGATCTTGGATGTATAGACGAATAACACCTGATGTTTTCATTAATTCTGAGTTTGTTGAGGGAGTTGAAGCTTTTATTCATTATGCATGTTCTCAACTTGCATATATGGATGGCCCAAAGATCATGTCTATGTAAAAAGTGCAAACTCATTCATTTCCTTCCTATTGATGAAGTCAATGAGCATTTGTTAAGAAAAGAGTTTGTCCCAAATTATTTTGAGTGGGCACAACATGGGGAACCATTTATTTGTAGCACCTTAATGGGTAATGAAGCACAATCGTCAGTGAATTTAAATGAGTTTGAAGGGGGGGATTGGATTTAGAACAAATAATATAGATACAAATAAAAATCCTTACATGAGAATGGTTTATAATGCAACTAGTTATACCTTTCAGGAAAATTTAGAAAATCTTGAAGAAGAACCAAATCCACATTCAAAACAATTTTTTGACTTACTACACTGAGCTGACCAAGAACTATGGCCAAATTATGAGACAATGACTCAATTGTCCTCAATTGCTCGAATATTGAACATAAAGTCTGAAAGGCATATTTCTAATCGTAGTTTTGATAAATTCTTGGATGGTATAATAAATCATTGCCTCCTAATCATACAATTGTTAATAGTTTTTACAATATGAAGAAACTTATTATGGGTCTTAGTTTGCTTGTTAAAAAGATTGATCGTTACAAATTGGGATGTATGATGTATTGGGGAGATGACGTGGAATTACAAGAATGCAAATTTTGTAGTCAATCCAGGTTCAAGCCTAAAAAGCTTTCTATGAAACATAAATTAGTACCCTAGAAGCAGATGTATTATTTCCCACTAACTTTGAGACTTCAAAGACTATATGCTTCTGATGTTACTGCATCTCACATAAGATGGCATAATGAACACGAACAGGAAGATGAAATAATGAGTCATCCATCAAATGCACTGGCATGGAAACATTTCAATGACACCTATTATGAGTTTGCAGCTAAAAGTCGAAATGTTAGGTTGGGATTGTAGACGGATGGATTTCAATCTTTTGGGCAATCTGGCCAGTAATATTCATCATGGCCAATCATAATTACTCCTTATAATTTGCCTCTATGGATGTGTATGAAAGAGGCGTATATGTTCTTGACAGTGATTATGCCAGGGCCTATAAATCCAAGTATAAAATTGATGTATTCTTACAACCATTGATATTTGAATTGCTGCATCTTTAGGAATATGGTGTTAAGACATATGATGTGTCTATAAAACAAAATTTTATGTTGAGAGCAACTTTAATGTGGACCACTAGTGATTTTTCGGCATATGTCATGTTGTTTGGCTGGAACACAGTAGGAAAATTGTCTTGTCTTTATTGTGACAATGATTCTGATGTGTTTTATCTTCCAAACAAGGACAAAATATGTTGATTTGACAACCACAAAAATTTCTTCCTCCAAATCATTCATTTAGATGCAATAAACAAAATTTCATTAAGAATAAGATGGGAAAAACACCTCCTCCCCCTCACAAAGCTGGTGAAGAGATATTATAGGAGATTAAGAAATTAGGTTTGCTGAAAGTGACAAAATTTGAAGCTGATGAGATTAATACAAGCATTAGTAAAAACTTTGGTTAGAGAAAACAAAGCATCTTTTGGGATTTATCATATTGGAAAACTAATTTGATACTTCATAATCTAGATGTGATGCATACTGAAAAAAATATTTTTGACAATTTGTTCAATACCTTAATAAACATTGAAGGGAGGACAAAAGACAATACAAAATCATGAGCTGATTTGAAACTTTTTTATAAAAGGAATGAGTTACATAAAGATCTTTGCACGGGTAAATATTTGAAAGCATGTTACACTTTGGACAAAAACAGAAGGAAATATTATGTGAATGGATGAAAAGTCTAAAGTTTCTCGATAGTTATGTTTCAAACTTGGCAAGGTGTGTCAACATAAGGAAGTATAAATTATTTGGGATGAAAAGTCATGATTTTTATGTGTTTATGCAAAGGTTAATTCCAATTGTATTTTCGGAGTTGCTACCAAGTAAGGTTTAGGAAGAAATAAAAAAATCAAGTTTGTTTTTCAAAAGCTTAACATCATCTGAAATCAAGATGGTTGAAATGGAAAAACTATAAAGTAAAATTCCAATCATTTTGTGCAAGTTAGAAGAGATATTTCCTCCAAGCTTCTTTAACTATATGGAGTATCTACCTATCCATTTAGCACACGAGGCTAAACTAGAGGATCCAGTTCAATATCGTTAGATGTATCCATTTGAGAGGTAATTCAAAAAAAATGATTGTAATTGAAGTCATAATATGTTTTAATAACTAAATTAGTATAACCTTATTTGCTCATATAGGTATTTACATCACTTGAAGAAAAATGTGAATAACAAGGCTAGAGTTGAAGGTTTGACATGTAATGCTTATTTATTGGAAAAAGCTAGTACATTTTTTTCACATTATTTTGAGCCTCATGTTCACACAAGAGAAAGAAAAGTTCCTCGTAATGACGATGGAGGAGGAACTAGTGATGTTGATGGTAACTTATCCATTTTCACATATCCTAGACTAACATATGGACATTAAATAAGAAGAATGTTAACATGGGAAGAAATTGAGGCTGCTCATGATTACATTTTATTGAACTGTCAAGAGGTTCAACCTTTTTGTGCAATAAGTTTAAAGCGATTATTTTGGTTTTGAAATTTAGCGTTACTCATAACTGAAATACATAATAATGTTTTTAGATTATACAAGGAATTGTTACGCCAGTTCATACTCGACAAAACACAAGATGATATCAATAAAGAAGTTGGAAGACACTTTCCTCAATGATTCGAACAACATGAAAGTTTTCACTTACAAATATTGAAATGATTGAATTATAAGATTTAAGTGTTCAAATGACATTATACTGTTTAATATGACACTTTCTTTTCTGTAGACCTTAGAAAATTCAATAGAGAACAAGTTCATATATGATCTTGCGAAAGGACCTTTACGAACTGTTAAATCATATCCTATGTATTTCATTAATGGATATAAATAACATACAAAATATCATGGTTATAGCATGGCAACAATAAACAGTGGAGTTTGCATATAGGGAGAATTGATGGATTACTATGGCAAAATTATCGAGATACTTGAAATTGAGTATCTTGCATTGCCAATAAAGCGAAGTGTGATATTTGACTATGACTGGTTTGATTCAAATCCAAATGTTGGTATAAAAATCCATAGCCGATACAATCTAGTTGAAATCAACAAGCAAAGAAGATTTTGACAATTTGAACCTTTCGTGTTGGCAATGCAAGCTATCTAGGTGTATTATGTCCCTTTTCCCAACTTACAACAAGATAAGTCAGATTAGTTAGCCATTTGCAAGGTTAAATCTAGAGGTGTTTTTGAATCACATGGAAAAGGAAAACACAGAATTAAAAGTGATTCAGTAAGATGCTTATGAAATAAATGCATTTGTTGTATATAAGGATAATGAACCTTTAAACGATCCATGTAATGAATATGTTGAAATTTTATCTGGAGAGGATGAGGAGGGCCAGAGGTCTGAAGAAGACCCTGATTTTGATTCAAATTCTTCAGAAAAAGAAGATAATTTTGATTTACAATTAAGTGATGATAATGATTAATTTGTGTTTGTAATTGAATATTATATTCAACAAATCAATTTTTTCCTTTTTAATATATTGTATAAAACATTGAAATCAAATTGTAATATTTCTAGAAAATTCAATCAAATATTAATTTCAAGTTGAAATATGCCACCAAAGAGAAGACAGGATATGATGCAACCAAGATTCAGATCACGATTCAGAGGTACTTATTGTACAAGTAAAGCATCTCGTGGTGTACCAGCTGGAGCTCAATCACCTCCTCTCCCTCTAGTTACTACACTTAGAAATGAGGCATTACCTTTCGTACCTACTGCTACACCATCCACCACCCCTACATCATTCACTACCCTTATATCGACAAAGATATCAGGGGTAAACAATGCGGATGAAGGAGGTGGCCGCCAGCTTAGAGAGGGACCTGATGGAAGAACTTACATCACAATTGTCAATAATATGTAAGTAAAAATACATGAAACACTATATGTTTGTAATTAAGTTATAGGTTTAAATTTTAAAAATGGTATAAATTTATTTTTTTTATATTAGGTTGATTCCATCTGGACCGTACTCAAGAAACATGACATCCAAATTTAAGGAGAAGATTAATCTTGAGGGTATGTATGGAAGAATATCTCTCAAGCCACAAAGGAATTTTACTATTAGGAGTTTGAGGTACAAAAAAATTATTATTTTCTTTTTTAATTAATAATTTTATACATTAATTAGATAAATATAATTACATTATAAGTATTTATCGAATGTTTTACCTTTTGCTTCAGAAAGAATTTTTTTTTGGATTCTCAATTTGACGCGATCATTTCTAAAGTATAAGAAAGAAGATTATGTATACGTTTTCGAGACTTTGTTATTGCGATACACAGGGCTAGTGTACAACCGCCTTACATTTCTGAACAAATATGGCATCGTTGCCAGCAGTATTGGACATCAACTGAGGCAATGTCCATTTTAGAGCGTAATTCAACCAACAAAAGTGAAGGACTGATGGGTGAGAGTCTTCCTGTACATACGAGAGGATCTATTACCCACCACGAGCATATAGAGAGACTTGTAAGTGTCTACACTTTACATTTATATTTTGATTTCTTTACTTTATTGTATTTCAATTGAATTTGATATGTGAATTTTAGAATGAAAATATGTGTATTTCGGAGAATGATAATGTTATAAATGTCTAATGCCATATATGACTGTGTTGTTGACTTCTTTTCTTTATTCAATAGGGGTTAAATATCATAAAAATAGAGGAAACCTTGCCAAGAATTTTCTAAATTCTAGTTCACTTATAACATTTTATTCTTATGCAAGAAAAGTTTATGGGCATGAGGCCTACACCCTGTCAGCTCTTTTTGCACACTCACACTAAGAAGCATGACGATGTGACATTCGTCAACAGTCGTTGTAGAGAACTAAATGTGTGTGAAATTTATGGTTTAACATTAATGCTTAATAATTATCACTTACTAATATAAACATTGCCTTCTGACAGGACCAAATATAAGAAAGCATTCAATGACAGTCTCAGCAGTCTAAAGATGTTGATGAGACTCAAACCATCTAGTAGGTGGTCCACAACCAATGAAGTCCAAAAGCTTTGGAGCACAGGGCAGACATTGATGGAGTACATAGCTTAGCTCCGTAATGAGGTGGATAAGTTGAAGGGTAGGGGTAGCACCTCATCCCATCAATCAGAGCATCCGTTGTCTCCAAATTAATAGTGTACTTTTGGTCATTTCATTTGAATTACAAAAAACTATCATGTACAATTTAATGTTTTTATTATCAATTAAGATATTTTTAACTTCATATTATTAATCAAATTTTTGTTTAAACAAATTAAATGTATATTATTAAATTCATAAATGTTTAAATTATGCATCAATTATAACATCATAAAATAAAATTTATTGACTATATTGACAATATATTGTTTAAAAAAATTTTTTGGTTGATTTATCGATAGAAATTTATGATTCCGTTGGTAAACTGAATACCATTTACCGACAGAAGACAACTAACCGTCGGTAATCACAGACAGAATAACCAATTCCGTCGGTAAATTTGTCAATGGAAATTAACCATCAATAAAATCACCGACAAAACAACAAGTAACCGTCGGTAAATTTTGAATAAATGCACTGATGAAAAATCACAAAACTGTCGGTAAATTTATCAACAGTCAACCATAGAAGAAACTGTCGGCATATTTACGAACAGTACATTTGTTGTCCGTGGCACATTTGGGCAAAAACTGTTGCATTTTATTATTAATAATTCTAGTCATTTAGCTCCGTATTTTATTTCTAAAAGGGGTTTAAATTGTAATAAAAATTTTCTTGTAGGCTTGGTAAACTTAAAGAAAGGAATCTAGAAGAAAATCTAGCCTAAAATGAAGTTCAGCCTAGAAGAAAGTCCCAAAAGAAAGAAACAACGCAAAATAAAGAACCAGTCTAGCAAAAATGTAGTAGCCCAATATTCAGACCATGATCGAACCCAACATAAAGAGGAACAAAACATAAACCAAAGGAAGCAAAATGCAGAACCAGAGGGGATAAAATGCAACAATAGAGAGGAAATGCTAGTAGCTAAATCGTAAAAATCATAGGAGTAAAATGCAAAACGTCAATAGCCAAAACGTAACAGCTAGAGGAGCAAAACACATCACGCAAATAGCCAAAACAAAGTGCAACAGACATAGAGGAACAAAACGACACTGTTAGAGAAAGAAGAAAAATGACACAGCAATAGCAAAAAAAGAATATACCGGCCAAAAGAAAAGAATAAAAAAATGCAATAGTAGAGGAAAGAGAAAAAACACATTAAACAACCTAAGAAAAGAAGAAAGTAGCATCAGATGGGAGGAGACTCACCGACCTGATGTCTCTATCTAGAAACCCAACAAAAACCTGATGATATCTACATCAAATATCTTCAAAATGGAAGAGATAAGAGGGAAATCACCAAAATTCTAGCAACGTGAGGCAACTGGGTTGTGTTTCATGGGTCTATAAAAACACAATTTGAGAGATTTCACGCTCTTACAGGGCTAGTTGAAGCTAGGAGTCATTCCAAGGAATGATTGGGGTTGATAGGGAACCAATTCCACCTGTTTAAGCTAGTTCAATATTGGTGGAGGAATTTTTAGAGCTTAAAAAGGTTGGTCCGAGGTCTAAAAGTGGAGCACATTAATAATTTTTCCTAAACCATTATTCCCCTTACTTCTTATTTTCTAAGCTTTAGTTATGATTAATTGTTAAATTTTCAATTTAGACATATTGCTTGGAGTATTTAGGATATCATTTTTTCTTGATTAATTCAAGTTATTCTAAGATGATTTAATATTATCTATTGTTGGAATTTTTTATTGTATTTATTCATGTTCTTATTTGATTGGATAAATCCTTGATTATTTGAATATGATAAGTAGAATTAGTGATTCATTTGGAGTTGTATGGGTTGGAATTTTGACGTTCCTCTAAAAAATTTTAGTTGTTGATTGTATTTCCTTATGCTTAACGTGTTTTAATTAAGCTAGTTCAATTTCTAAGAGTGAAAAGGAATAAGTAGGAATTAGCTAGTTGGTTCTCTATACTAATGTCTCGGGTAATCTCAGATACATCGAAATTGCATGAGTAAACTAAAATTTGAAACATGCTTGTTCATTTGTGAATATTATGTTAGATTTATTTTTTATTTCTTTGATTTCTAGACTTGATTTGAATCAAATACACCCCCCCCCTCTTTTTATGTTCGTATTGGCTTCCTTAAATTTATTAAGTTTCTTTATTTTGAATTGTTTTGGTTTCAAATTTTTTCCTCTAATTTTGGCTCATTGATAAAGTTAAACTTTTATGTGAGGATAAATAAATGAGTATGGGTTTAAATTTGAACATAATGATATATTCACAATCAAATGAGAGTTGAAATGAAGAATGACCAAGCTTATGTTGATTTCTTACATTGCTAGAGATTTCATCTAAGCTGTCTAAATATTTATTTGAGCTGCATTATGTTTGTTTAATCTCTTCTTAACTTAAAAGATAGCATAGCTTAATGTATTATGCTTAAAAGAACTATGTAATGGATATTTCGTACGAATATGTTGATTAATATGCTTGTGGCATATCTTGAATTTCTTTAAGGGTTTATTAAGTTCTAGAAACTGGTTTTATTAGTTGAATTATGTTAGGATATATGTCTTGGTTGAATTATATGTGTAAATGCCAAATTAGGATTACTTTAAAAGTATTACAAGATGAAATAAGGATTGTCCAACTAAAAATTTTAAGGATTTTTATAAATTGATTTCACAATTAAAAACTCCAACATTGTATATATTCATGAATTCTGTCTAGGACAATAATTTCCAGGCTTTGAATATTGATTGTGTGGTTCTAAGAACGTGTTATAAGTTTATTTTCTTAAGTTTTGATTTTGTATCTTACTAATGTGATTACGGAGGATATTACATGAGCATTGATGATGTTTATATTTTGTTAATAAATTTCTTTCGTATGAGCGAAATTATTAGAATGTAATTGTCACTTTTAAAAGTATTATAATTAATAAACTAAATTAATAAATTAACTTTACTTGTGAGATAAACCCTTTGTTTATTCTATACTAAATTGATTAATAAATTTGAAATTAAAATAAAATTTTAATTTGCAGACATATCAAATTTTATCTAAGCTTCGCTCAACCCACGATAGAAACAGTGTGAGCACTAGCTTTCTTGGGGAGCTTTGAGTTACCCAATGCAATGCCTACATACGGTTGTCATTGTATCTGTATTATGCTCAAATATAATATACCGCTTCCATCACTTGTCAAGTAAAAAGTAAAACAGATCGGAAGAGAATTTTGGATATAGCTAGTGTAAAAGAAAGTCGGTCCAAACTAACTTTAATGTTTGAGGTATCATGGTGATATTTCTCAAGGTTCGAATCAGAAAAAGCAAAAAATAAAAGAGAACAAAATTGAATCGAAAGAAAAGATAGATTCTATTGTTGGCACAAAATAAAGCTAAATAAGATACCCTAAGGACCATGTATAAATATATGGCAACCTATCTTTGAATCACAGTAAGCGAACAAGTCTATATTGTATATGAAGCATACTCTTGCAAATGCATATATAGGATAGAGAGAGAGAGAATGCCAAGGAATTCAGACAGTCTTGCTGTTGGTCGGATAATCGGAGATGTATTGGATCCCTTCACGAGATCTATCTCCCTCACAGTCACTTACAATAATAAAGAAGTTACGAATGGTTGTGAACTCAAACCTACTCAAGTTTTGATTCAGCCTAGGATTGATATCGGTGGTGATGATTTAAGGACCTTCTACACTTTGGTATACATCCTTCTTATTTTTTACAAAAATAAATTGGTCGTATTGGATCTGGTTTTTAAACGGATTCGATCCCTTCTGTTGTTTCAGGTTATGGTCGATCCTGACGCACCAAACCCCAGTGACCCCAACCTCAGAGAATACTTGCATTGGTAACCTTCAACATCTGCGTTGAGTGTGTGTTCCTCGTGCAAATGCTATATGATTGACATACATATAGCTGCAATTTTAGTATTATCTCCACTATCTTTTCCTAGCATAAACTCCATTTCTCTCTTCACTTTTTTGTGAAATTGTGAATGAAAACTAGTCTACAGTTGCTTAAAAACTTCATACTTGTAAGCTAGGTGCCTGTACGATGAGTTATGTTGTTGTTTCAATCAAACAAATGCCATCGTTGAGTTGTCGGCGACGGTATAGAGAATAGATTGCTTATCCCTTACGAGTTGACCCAGTGCAAGCGGGGAATGGGGATTTATAATGTTGTGGTGTTTGCTTCATGGTAGAAACTTGTGTTTTTCCACCTTATATTCTTCTTCTCTCTCTGTCTTCCGGCCTGGCAATTCTCCAACTATTTAGTGGTTTCCTCACAAGCTTATCTTATGCTATTATTCGTTCTCTTTTTTTTTTTTAGTTCGGAGAATAAAGAATTGCCACAGGATCAAAAGAGATAAAAAGAATGCCCTTAGGTTGGACTAGGTTTTCCAAGTGTATACAACGGATGACGGTGGGCCATAGAATCGTACTTGTACTTGAACTCTGATAACGATGGTGCATGTAAATTAAATAGGATACCCTCATCTCTTTAATTTTATAATTCGTTCGTCGGTCTTAGACTCTTAGTCGGACGATTGCAAAAATGTCGCTCTGATTTACCGTCTCTTCACTACAATTTATTCAGCATTTTCCGATCAGCTAGATCCAGTAAAAGATTTATTTTTTGGGATTTTAGTGTCTCATAGATTCATATACGAAATCAGCAGATTATCACAGAGGGTCTAAGTTGGTCGATGTGAGGGTACCCTTTACTTTGTCAGCCTGAATTTGAATCTTCTTGTAATCAAGCAAGTTAAAAGTAACGAATGCAATAACTCGATGTAAGGGTTAGAATCTTTTCTGCCAAGTCATACTATAAAAAGTAAGTCCTAAAAAAAATTAAGAGAAATTCTGAAGCTATAAAATTGATGTGAAAAGTAATTTTAGTTATTATCAGACCAAATTTCTTATACGTACACACGTGACTTGGCTACGTATCATAAGAACACTAGAGTAGAACAAAGTCTCTTAGCAATACGAAGGACCCTGTCGTGGTAATAAGAAATGTCTTTTTCCTGAATATGTAGGTTGGTGACCGATATTCCCGCAACTACTGGGGCAAGCTTCGGTAAGTACCGAGTACTTGACTTATTTTCGTGTAATTTCAGAACCATGGTTTGAAGTACAGTTTTGTTAGCAATTACGAATCCAATATTGTACTGAGTAGATAACATTACGTTGAAGTTATCAAAATACTGGGACTTCAAGTCGAGACCTTATCTAAAACAAAACTGAACTGGAGGGATTTAATGTTCTAGAATTTAGGACAAAATAAGATTTCCATTTTAAGCGAATTCATAATCTGCTGGAGTCCTTATCGTTCCTTGCGTTGTCCAACACTAGTACATTAATCACCATTATCCGAGCTAACTAGTTTAGATATATTTATAAATCATAGTGTCAAAGTTTGGTATAATGCAAGACATTACTCATATTTCAGGGCAAGAGATCGTATGTTATGAGAGCCCGCGACCGAGTGTTGGGATTCATAGATTTGTGTTTGTATTGTTCCGACAACTGGGAAGGCAGACGGTGTACGCGCCAGGGTGGCGACAAAATTTCAATACAAGGGACTTCGCTGAGCTCTACAATCTTGGATTACCTGTCGCTGCTGTTTACTTCAATTGCCAAAGAGAGAGCGGGTCCGGTGGAAGAAGAAGATAAATTAATGAAACCCAATTTAGATTTCATTTCTTCTCTCTTCTAAACGTTGAATAATATTATATAAACATATACAAATGCAATCGGCTGTGAGCCTGAGTTTCCATATATTGCTACTAAATCTTCTCTGTCCTCTCTATAATCCAGTGGCCATTATTTAATTTGCATCTAGTCATTAAACATGTTCTTTCATAAGGACACCGTTTACACTGTATAGTTGGTCTTCTTCGTTTTTTCGTTTAACTTTAACTAAGATATTCAGATTTTACAATTGGGATAATACGGGGAAAGGAACAAGGAAACTTATTTCCAAGAAAGGCTCATACCCTAATATGAATCACCCATCTAAATTAATTCAACAATAAGAATCGTTCCGCTAACATAAAATTACTATAGACTTGTTTGTCAATATTTAAAATAGAAAATATTAATTTTATTTAATATTGTTTCGGAGTTTAATTTTTTAGATAGTTTTTCTGATACAAATATTTTGTATTTAACGAAGTTGATCTATCTTCTATTAAATTATCAATACTTCCTTTACACGCTTATAACAAAATTTATTAATCGTGGACAATTTTAATTATAATTAAACTGTTAATTCAATAAGGAAAAAGACCACCTATTGTTATTCATTAAATTACTATTGGGCGTTTGATGAAGAGACCCGTAGAACCTTTAGATAAGAGGAAGCCCAGATGCTTAATTACGCTGATCCATATGATTTACCAAGTACATAAACAAGCAAAATGAAAGGAATAAAAAATCAGCCCTCACACTTATTTCTAATTCTTACAAATAAAAGCAAAACATATATGATAATTGATCTTATCCACTTTTACTTGTGTCAAATTAAGAATTGTATGCAAGAATTTCATGCGGAAATTAACGCACAAAACCCAAAATCAATTGCATTCAAACCATCTTAAACTAAGGATTGATAACATACCATTTGACGGACACGCTGCCATATTAAATTGATAATTTTCCTTTGATTGACAAACCTTGTATTCTTGATTTCTTCTTCTTCTTATCCAATGTCATACATGGAAGGATATCTTTGAATGATGGAAAAAAAACCAACATCATAAAGGGAGGATGTATCTTGCTTTTATAGATAGGAGAAGAGGGCCAAGAATATAACCGTTGGTTTAAATGTACCCGTTCCATCAAAAGGTATATGGCCTTACAACAGTTATTATTATTTTGGGCATTCTTTTAATTGGTTATAAGTGAGTAAAACTTAAAACACTAGGTTAGTGGGTCACCCACTTAGAGTAATGTGTCTACCTAATAACTCGATACAAAGTCTTATAGGTGTTAAAGAGAATGTGATGATAAAAATCGTAAGTTTATATTCCCAACAGGTTTTCATATTCTAAACATAGAAGAGGAAGAGAAAAAATCCCTACTCCTAGGTAACTTTTCCCTTTTTTAGAAAATACAATAATAAATATTAGGGAAGGACTCTTATTTAGGGCTAGAGATAAATAAAATATTGTTTTTAAATGATGGAATTTCGTTTATGCTCATCAAAGACTTAGGAAAAGCTAATTATTCCAATATTTTATATGAATCATCAAGTAAGGAGTTAAGGTACAAATAATAGTAAGAACAAAAGTAAGAACAAAAGTAAGAGCAAAAAAGAAGATAAAGAGGAAAGAAGAGAACCTTTTACATACTCTTTGCAATATTTTATATAGAATGGAGCAACCAATAGTCCAAAAATTAATCAATTAAGAGAAGAATCCAACTAAAGACTTATAATGAATTGCTTATTTGATATATACTTTAAATTTACATGCTTATTGGAGGCAGCCCAACCAAAGTTTAAGAACTTTTCAATTTTTTTTGGATTTATCTTTTACATTATGGACTAATAATTTAGATATTTATTTTATAATTATATAAAATTTATTTTGGTTAATAGCGAGTTATTTTATTGGATGCTTTTTTGTGTTTTGTATCTTTTATACCTTTGTTTTTGAAGTTATGGATGAAAAGGAAAAGACACATGAACCTAATAGTTGTAAAGAAAATTAAGGAAGAAGGACTTAAAGAAGGTCATTGAGAAGCATAAATATTAGGTATTTGTTAATTTTAATTATTGAACTTCTAGGACATGCTCATGTCCTATCATACCATACTATGTAGCAAAATAGATTGATTTATGATTTAAGGACATACCTATATCCTAAATCATGTTTTAACCAAAAATGTTCAAAATTAACCTATGGCGTGGAACACAATCATGTCCCAGATTTTTTTGTTAGAAGAAACATGAGAATCCATGATATGGGGTCACGCTTATGTCCTAAGGAGTCTTAAGGAAGTTTCAGATAATAAGAGCCATAACCTAGCCATGCTCGTTCCCCAATCCATGCCAAGAGAAAAAAATTTTCCACGTGAATCCATATTTTAAGACATAAACTTGAAAATTTCCTATAAAGAATGATCTATCTCTATTCTAAGACCATGTCATAAAAATCTTAAAAGATTAGGTTTTATACCAACATTTCTCTAAGTCTCTAATAATTTTCCTTAATTTATTCACATACACACTACCCAAATCAAGTTCCTAGCAAAAACGAAATGGTTTTTCAAATTTCCCTTCAATTTTTATTAAGTTTCAAAGATTTTTTTCTCCTTAAAATCCATATTTTTTATGGTTAAGACTCCAAACTGTAACTTTTGGGATTATTGGATTTCTAAAACATTCTCACCAATTTCATTTAACGTATTTAAGCCTTTCAAACTTTCGCTTATACATAACCATGAGTTTTTAGCCATCCACAACAAAAAAGAAAGACAATATAAATAGTTTAGGGTGGCTCCAAAAGCAGAGCATGCACACAAGCTATAGTTTCATCCAATAATGAACAATGTATGCTTACACTTAGTAAAATTTTCTTAAATGTATGTACACTTAAAACGTAAACCTTTAAAAAAAATAGAATCATATATTAGAATGGTTTAGAAAAAGTAGTTTTAGTAGTTGAAATAAAGACTCATATAGGAAATGAATGGTGGTGATCAGTTTTGAAAGCGATTAACAATGCCTACAAAGAAATTACTTTGAAAATTTTTAATGTGTTAGAAGTGGTTAGCATGCTAAGCCTAATGAGAGGGATCCAATACAATTCAAGTTAGGGAAATTAAATGAGTTTTGTATTATAATGTATTTAAATTTTAAGTTTTGCATGCCTAAAAAGATGAAGACAACACCTTAAAAAAATTATAACTAATTTTCCTAAAAAAGTTTATAAGTAGTTATATTGAGCATTTCACACAAACATATCGTAAAAAATGTATAGATATGATCTAACAAAAACCAATAGCACCCAAATTACCTCTCTTCTTGTAAGATACTTATATAAGATGATAACTCCTTAACTTTCGAAGAGAAAGGAGAGTATAAGAGTAGTTATTCATAAGGAATTTTTCTAAGGCTCCTATGGTCGGAGGAGTGGAGCCTAAGCTAGCAACTGAAGTTTCATAAGCAACTAAAACACCTTAAACAAAGGAGATATCTAAAGAGGATAAAGATGTCCAACCTATATCACAAAAAATCTTATAGGAACGAATAATCAAAAGCATTCTTGATATAAAGAACAAATAGGATGGACACATCTCCACGATAATAAGGATACAAAGGGCATTAAAGGAACAATGATATCAATTGCGACTAATGAAGCAATGCATATTGAACTAGTTTCATTATATAAGGTGTTTTAAGCAACCTCCACAGTCATCGATCATGCAAGAGGAGGATAATGATGATGATAGTGAGAATGCTACTAATAAATCTCCCATTTTCTTTTTTTTCTTTAGGCTTTGAACATCTTACAGATTTTGTTCTTCTTTTATAATCACAAGTCACATTTTTTATTTCAACTATATTATGTATTTGTGTTAAGTATTTATTTTAGTTCATTTTTAATTTCAAGTTAATTTTTAATTTTTAATTTTTATTTTTAATCTAGTTTTATTTGTAAGAAATAAATCATTTTAAATATCAATCAAGATTTCTCTTTGGAAAAAATTGAATATATTAAGCCTTTAAGGCATGCAAAATGTATAAGAGAGATTGCAACAATAACTGAAAATACTCCTTCAATTGGATCCGTTAAGATTAGCTACTACATTGAAATATGTGGTGATCATTTAGCCTCATTCGTAGCTAAAAGATCACAAGTTCCAGCATTATTGATGTAGTTGTCATCATCAAATTTGTCTTTGAAGATGTTGATATAAAGCCTGATTTTATGTATGAGTTCTTTAAGAAATACATGAGTGATGTCATAGAAAATTCTCCTGTTCATCTCATCCGAAAAGTATAAGACAATTTATGAAAATGCTATACAAAAAGCACTTTATAGTGTTATTTCTATGCTTGATGGTAGAACATCATTCCACTATCACATTCCAATCCATTAGATTCTCTAGAATATGACACTAGTGTAATAAGCAATTCCAATTGTTCTTGATGAAATCATAATGGAAAAGCAGATGTTTTATGCTTTCCTCAGCCCTCCTACAAAGTGTACACCAATTGGGAATTTCCAAATACTTGGATAATTTTTCTATTGTGGGAATCTTGCATTTCATAGCCAACTATAAGATTATGGAAGCATTAGGATTTAGATGAATTTTCCATGAAATTTTGGTACTTGGAATACTAACTGAGATGCCTTTCAGAAACCTCCTGCAAGATTGTTTTGTGAACTCTCCTGAAGGGGTATGTTTTCATATTGTTGTATCTTCTATGTCATTGAGATAAGTGTGCATAAGTTCACCTCTTAAGTGATCTATTATAAGATAATCATCAAATACTTGCCTATTGGAGAGTGCCAATGTAATTGTGGCATCGTTATATGTTACTAGTTTCAACATATTCATGGAATCTAACTTCTGTAGTGGTCCACCAAACAACCAATTTTCCTGCCAGAATTTGGTTATCTTATCAATTTCTAGAGCATTAACTATCTCTGATATAACTTTTCCCCTTATTTTCAGGATAGTTTGCATCACATAAGATACACTAAAGGCAAGGTTATAGGTCCAGATTGTTCTGACATTGAGTTTTGGTCCCTAGCACTCCTAGAGAGGTAGATGACACTTTTGGTTCAGTTGACTTCAATTCCTAAAATCTTATTCAAGATTTTGAGTTCTAATATAAAATTCTTGATTAAATTTGTATCAACATTGGACATAAGTATTAAGTCATCTATAAAACATAAATTAGAAATACCATATCATTTACATTCTGAGTGATATTTGAACTGTTTAGACCTCTTTATTACTCTTTTCAGAAGTTTGTTGAAGACGTCCATAACTGGAGCAAATAGATAGGGTGATATAGGGTCAACTTTAAGCTTTTGATTATTTTGTTGGGTTAACCATTGATTAAGATGTTGAAAGTAGAAGAAGTGATGCATTATCTAATCCATTGGATGAAAGACTGAGGGAAATCCATGTCAGACAATGTGTTAATGATGAAGTCCAAACTTACACTATCATATGCTTTCCTTGGATCAATTTTAAGGATGAAATTCTTCCTACTCCTCTTCTTTGAGTAATTTCTTATCAATTTTTTACAGTAATAGGATGTCATCTCCTATGATCCTACTTAGCATATAAGCACCCTAGGATTGATCATGTATTTAGGGATTACTTTCTGCAGTTTTTGGATAGGATCTTTATAATAATCTTATAAATTATGTTGCAATATGCAATTGGTCTAAAGTATAAATAGGTTTTCTACTAACTACCTTAAAGAAAAAAAGCAATGAAGGTCCTATTGAGCTCCATAATAAGGACTCCTCACTTGGAAAACTTAAAAACAACATCAATAACTATTGATTTTGTAAGTATCTAGCTCTTTACATTGGAGTTCCCATTAAATCCATCACGACTAGGGGCTTTGTGGAAGTTTAAGGTTTTCAAATTGCTCTCAAATTCCATAGTAGTGATACGTCTACGTAGAATCTCCATTTCCTATATTGTTAAACTATCTTTGATGATCTCCTTGAGGAAAGGAATTGAAGAACAGGTACTAGTACGAGATTGCATCATATTGTAGAAGAATTCAAAGGCACCATCCAAAAGTTGATGTTGATTACGCCATTTCTACTCACCATTCTCCAAGCAAAGAATTATGTTAGTGCTTTTTATGATTAAGACATCTTTGTGGAAAAAAAATGAGTTTTTATCACCATCTATATGCCACCTGATGCGATATCTCTGCTTAATTAAGGAGAAATCATAGTTCATAGCTTTAGCTAAGTCACTCATGGATTTTTTCTTCATTTCCTGAAGATAAGGAGAGTTTAGATTATTCTAAAGCTCATAATGAATTTCCTCAAGCTTCTTCCTAGTTATGTTTAGGAAGTGATGGGTGTTTCCTCTATTACACATGAACAACTTTTTCATTTCCTCCTTAAGTAAGCTGATCCTTGTTACATCGATGAACTACTTGGGTCCTCTAATGGTTAGGTTTAGACTATTCCACAAGACTTCCTAAAAACCTACTAACTCAAACAAGAATTTGTTGAATCTTATAGGCATTCTAGGATCATTGAATTCTGTTTAAGTAAGAATGATGGAGTGATATGAAAGACTACTAATATTAAATAATGTGAAGCATAATAGGAAGGATTGAATCCATTGCTGATTCACCATACCTCTATCAATCTTTTTCCTAATAAAATTGCCATCAACTTTATTTTTTTCTAGGTAAAAAAGTAACCACCTATAGGATATCCATCACATATGTGTCTTCCAAGCATTTTACAAGAACAGGACAAGGCAAGCTTATTAATACCTCACCCTTAGCTTCATAAAAACTTATAATTGAGTTAAAGTCTCCGACAATCAACATATAAGTGGAGATATTCCTTGCAATTTCTTTAAGGCTATTCCATAGGCTCTTATAACCAAAATTGTGAGCATACATGAAAGATATATGTACCATTGTGAATTTCATTCTATCATTCACCTTCAAATGGATTATTTAGTCAGTTATAAGTTTATGAGAGGATTGGACTAGAGAGTTGTCATCGCATACTAGAATTTTACCATTGGGATGGAGTGTGTGTGATTGGTGAATTCTCTCTAACTTGTAAGGGGTAGCTTGCTCAGGTTGCAATTATCATGTTTCATGCACGATTCCAAAATGCTAACAATTACAACTTTAATTTCTGATCAAAAGTTTTTTTATGAACTGCATTAGCCCCTCTAGTATTCCATTTCAAAATAATCATTTGGATGACTCCCTTGAAGGAGGTTTCTTCTTCCTATTGGAACTTCTCCAGCTTATAGGTTCAAAATCAAGCTTGGTACCATCTAAGTCATCTGCATCCATCTGAGAAGTTTTTTTAGGTGTGGCCTTGTCATTAGTAGCTTCTTTTTGGGATGTTTCCATTAACAATAGATTACCACTATCATTTTCAAAGACTGTGTTCTTGTGTGTATGTGTTTGATTTTCCTTATACATGTTTTCTTTATCATTTATGATTATTTGTGTTCCAATAGACATATAGTCAGCTTGGACAAGGATTATCTCCTCACCACTAGATTCCACCACCTCATAGTATTCACCAATCTTAAATACTCTACCAGTGGGCTTGAATATTGTCTTATTTTTTGTTATAGGCTTCTAGGCATAACTAATCTTAATATGGTCCTCAATAGGTTCCATGTTTTCATCAAGACTTATGAGAAGTATCATATAAGGTAAATCAATCATGAAACTTACTAGGATGTAGATTCTTGCATAATTGATCCTCTAAACCTTAGAAATTACTTGAGTTATGTAGATACGTTTTTTTAATAAATTTGGCCAAATGACTTAAGCTAGATGTGGTCCCATACTCTAGTGGTACACTATGAATGCAAATCCATAAAGGGATGTGTTCTTGCTTAACCTTTGTAATGTTTAATCCAAGTTTCCATATTTGCAGGACAAGTAGTTTCTCAAACACATGCCATGGCCCAGCTTTGAATACCTGCTTTACTTTCTCAAAGTGAGTGAATTTAAACATATTTATGTCTTCAGAGTTGAAAAGAATCTCTAGCCAACCATGCTTTCTCTAATTATTGAAAGCCTATTCTTTCATGACAGGAAATGCAACTCTTCTATCAAGTGCTACATCTCTTTAATAGAGAAATATTGGACTTCACTCTAGAGAAGTGATTATCATCAAAGGAGCTGTTAATGGACATTTTTATATTAATTTTAGATACATAATTTATTAAACTCTTGTCCATTTAATGTTTAAATTGCACT